>CM058079.1:8205493-8235164 GCA_030247045.1 Colobus guereza | reverse complement strand
GAAATGAGGAAGTAAAATTGTCCGTGTTTGCAGATGACATGATTGTACATTTAGAAAACTGCATCATCTCAGCCCAAAATCTCCTTAAGCTTGATGAGCAACTTCAGCAAAGTCTCAGGATACAAAATCAATGTGCAACAATCATAAGCATGGTATACACCAATAACAGACAAACAGAGACAAATCATAAGTGAACTCCATTTCACAATTGCTTCAAAGAGAATAAAATACCTAGGAATCCAACTTACAAGGGATGTGAAGGACCTCTTCAAGGAGAACTATAAACTACTGCTCAAGGAAATAAAAGAGGATACAAACAAATGGAAGAACATTCCATGCTCATGGACAGGAAGAATCAATATTGTGAAAATGGCCATACTGCCCAAGGTACTTTATAGATTCAATGCAATTCCAATCAAGCTACCAATGACTTTCTTCACAGAATTGGAAAAAAAAAAAAAAAAACTACTTTAAAGTTCATATGCAACCATAAAAGAGCCTGAATTACCAAAACAATCCAAAGCCAAAAGAACAAAGCTGGAGGCATCACTCTGACTTCAAACTATACTACAAGGCTACAGAGTGAGAAGAAACCAAAAGAAAAAAAGAAGAAAAAGAAATGAACAAAGCCTGCAAGAAGTATGGGATTATGTAAAAGACCAAATCTACGTCTGATTGGGGTGCCTGAAAGTGAGGGGAAAATGGAACAAGTTGGAAAACACTCTTCAGGATATCATCCAGGAGAACTTCCCCAACCTAGTAGGGCAGGCCAACATTCAAATTCAGGAAATACAGAGAACGCCACAAAGATACTCCTCCAGAAGAGCAACTCCAAGACACATAATTGCCAGATTCACCAAAGTTGAAATGAAGGAAAAATCTTAAGGGCAGCCAGAGAGAAAGGTCGGGTTACCCACAAAGGAAGCCCATCAGACTAACAGCAGATCTCTCGGCAGAAACTCTACAAGCCAGAGAGTGGGGCCAATATTCAACGTTCTTAAAGAAAAGAATTTTAAACCCAGAATTTCATATCCAGCCAAACTAAGTTTCATCAGTGAAGGAGAAATAAAATCCTTTACAGATAAGAAAATGCTTAGAGATTTTGTCACCACCAGGCCTGCCTTAGAAGAGACCCTGAAGGAAGCCCTAAACATGGAAAGGAACAACTGGTACCAGCCATTGCAAAAACATGCCAAAATGTAAAGCCATCGAGGCTAGGAAGAAACTGCATGAACTAAAGAGCAAAATAACCAGTTAATATCATAATGGCAGGATCAAGTTCACACATAACAATATTAAATGTTAATGGACTAAATGTTCCTATTAAAAGACACAGACTGGCAAACTGGATCAAGAGTCAGGACTCATCAGTTTGCTCTATTCCTGAGACCCATCTCACATTTAGAGACATACAAAGGCTCAAAATAAAGGGATGGAGGAAGATCTACCAAGCAAATGGAGAACAAAAAAAGCAGGGGTTGCAATCCTAGTCTCTGATAAAACAGACTTTAAACCATCAAAGATCAAAAGAGACAAAGAAGGCCATTACATAATGGTAAAGGGATCAATTCAACAGGAAGAGCTAACTATCCTAAATATATATGCACCCAATACAGGAGCACCCAGATTCATAAAGCAAGTCCTTAGACTTACAAAGAGACTTAGACTCCCATACAATAATAATGGGAGACTTCAACACTCCACTGTCAACATTAGACAGATCAACGAGACAGAAAGTTAACAAGGATATCCAGGAATTGAACTCATCTCTGCACCAAGCAACCTAATAGACATCTATAGAACTCTCCACCCCAAATCAACAGAATATACATTCTTCTCAGCACCACATCGCACTTATTCCAAAATTGACCACATAATTGGAAGTAAAGCACTCCTCAGCAAATGTAAAGAACAGAAATTATAACAAACTGTCTCTCAGACCACAGTGCAATCAAACTAGAACTCAGGACTAAGAAACTCAATCAAAACCGCTCAACTACATGGAAACTGAACAACCTGCTCCTGAATGACTACTGGGTACATAACGAAATGAAAGCAGAAATAAAGATGTTCTTTGAAACCAATGAGAACAAAGATACAACATACCAGAATCTCTGGGACACATTTAAAGCAGTGTGTAGAGGAAATTTATAGCACTAAATGCCCACAAGAGAAAGCAGGAAAGATCTAAAATTGACACTCTAACATCACAATTAAAGAACTAGAGAGCAAGAACAAACACATTCAAAAGCTAGCAGAAGGCAAGAAATAACTAAGATCAGAGCAGAACTGAAGGAGATAGAGACACAAAAACCCTCCAAAAATCAATGAATCCAGGAGTTGGTTTTGAAAAGATCAACAAAATTGACAGACCGCTAGCAAGACTAATAAAGAAGAAAGAGAGGAATCAAATAGATGCAATAAAAAATGATAAAGGGATATCACCACCGACCCCACAGAAATACAAACTACCATCAGAGAATACTATAAACACCTCTATGCAAATCAACTAGAAAATCTAGAAGAAATGGATAATTTCCTGGACACTTACACTCTCCCAAGACTAAACCAGGAAGAAGTTGAATCCTGAATAGACCAATAGCAGGCTCTGAAATTGAGGCAACAATTAATAGCCTACCACCAAAAAGTCCAGGACCAGATGGATTCACAGCTGAATTCTACCAGAGGTACAAGGAGGAGCTGGTACCATTCCTTCTGAAACTATTCCAATCAATAGAAAAGAGAATCCTCCTAACTCATTTTATGAGGCCAACATCATCCTGATACCAAAGCCTGGCAGAGACACAACAAAAAAGAATTTTAGACCAATATCCCTGATGAACATCGATGCAAAAATCCTCAATAAAATACTGGCAAACCGGATTCAGCAGCACATCAAAAAGCTTATCCACCCTGATCAAGTGGGCTTCATCCCTGGGATGCAAGGCTGGTTCAACATTCACAAATCAATAAACGTAATCCAGCATATAAACAGAACCAAAGACAAGAACCACATGATTATCTCAATAGATGCAGAAAAGGCTTTTGACAAAATTCAACAGCCCTTCATGCTAAAAACGCTCAATAAATTTGGTATTGATGGAACGTACCTCAAAATAATAAGAGCTATTTATGACAAACCCACAGCTAATATCATACTGAATGGGCAAAAACTGGAAAAATTCCTTTGAAAACTGGCACAAGACAGGGATGCCCTCTCTCACCACTCCTATTCAACATAGTGTTGGAAGTTCTGGCTAGGGCAATCAGGCAGAGAAAGAAATCAAGGGTATTCAGTTAGGAAAAGAAGAAGTCAAATTGTCCCTGTTTGCAGATGACATGATTGTATATTTAGAAAACCCCATTGTCTCAGCCCAAAATCTCCTTAAGCTGATAAGCAACTTCAGCAAAGTCTCAGGATACAAAATTAATGTGCAAAAATCACAAGCATTCTTATACACCAGTAACAGACAAGCAGAGAGCCAAATCAGGAATGAACTTCCATTCACAATTGCTTCAAAGAGAATAAAATACCTAGGAATCCAACTTACAAGGGATGTAAAGGACCTCTTCAAGGAGAACTACAAACCACTGCTCAGTGAAATCAAAGAGGACACTAACAAATGGAAGAACATACCATGCTCATGGATAGGAAGAATCAATATCGTGAAAATGGCCATACTGCCCAAGGTTATTTATAGATTCAATGCCATCCCCATCAAGCTACCAATGAGTTTCTTCACAGAATTGGAAAAAACTGCTTTAAAGTTCATATGGAACCAAAAAAGAGCCCGCATTGCCAAGACAATCCTAAGTCAAAAGGACAAAGCTGGAGGCATCACGCTACCTGACTTCAAACTATACTACAAGGCTACAGTAACCAAAACAGCATGGTACTGGTACCAAAACAGAGATATAGACCAATGGAACAGAACAGAGTCCTCAGAAATAATACCACACATCTACAGCCATCTGATCTTTGACAAACCTGAGAGAAACAAGAAATGGGGAAAGGATTCCCTATTTAATAAATGGTGCTGGGAAAATTGGCTAGCCATAAGTAGAAAGCTGAAACTGGATCCTTTCCTTACTCCTTATACGAAAATTAATTCAAGATGGATTAGAGACTTAAATGTTAGACCTAATACCATAAAAACCCTAGAAGAAAATCTAGGTAGTACCATTCAGGACATAGGCATGGGCAAGGACTTCATGTCTAAAACACCAAAAGCAACGGCAGCAAAAGCCAAAATTGACAAATGGGATCTAATTAAACCAAAGAGCTTCTGCACAGCAAAAGAAACTACCATCAGAGTGAACAGGCAACCTACAGAATGGGAGAAAATTTTGCAATCTACTCATCTGACAAAGGGCTAATATCCAGAATCTACAAAGAACTCAAACAAATTTACAAGAAAACAAACAACCCCATCAAAAGTGGGCAAAGATATGAACAGACATTTCTCAAAAGAAGACATTCATACAGCCAACAGACACATGAAAAATGCTCATCATCACCGCCATCAGAGAAATGCAAATCAAAACCACAATGAGATACCATCTCACACCAGTTAGAATGGCAATCATTCAAAAGTCAGGAAACAACAGGTGCTGGAGAGGATGTGGAGAAATAGGAACACTTTTACACTGTTGGTGGGATTGTAAACTAGTTCAACCATTATGGAAAACAGTATGGCGATTCCTCAAGGATCTAGAACTAGATGTACCATATGACCCAGCCATCCCACTACTGGGTATATACCCAAAGGATTGTAAATCATGCTGCTACGAAGACACATGCACACGTATGTTTATTGCAGCACTATGCACAATAGCAAAGACTTGGAATCAACCCAAATGTCCATCTCTGACAGACTGGATTAAGAAAATGTGGCACTTAGACACCATGGAATATTATGCAGCCATACAAAAAGGATGAGTTAGCGTCCTTTGTAGGGACATGGATGCAGCTGGAAACCATCATTCTTAACAAACTATCACAAGAATAGAAAACCAATCACCACATGTTCTTACTCATAGGTGGGAACTGAACAATGACATCACTTGGACTCAGGAAGGGGAACATCACACATCGGGGCCTATCATGGGGAGGGGGGTGGCGGGAGGGATGGCATTGGGAGTTATACCTGATATAAATGACGAATTGATGGATGCTGACGAGTTGATGGGTGCAGCACACCAACATGGCACAAGTATACATATGTAACAAACCTGCACGTTATCCACATGTACCCTAGAACTTAAAGTATAATAAAAAAAGAAACAAAAAACAAAAACAAAACAAAACAAAACAAAATGATATATTCTCGGATAAAAACTAGAAAGAAGCTTTCTGTGAAACTGGTCATGTAAGGATTCATCTCACAGAAGTGCACTATTGTTTTCATGGAGTAGTTTGGTAGCACTGTTTTTGTTTCATCTGAGAAGGGATATTAAGGATCACATTGAAACCTAGGGTGACAAAGGAAATATATTCAGATAATAACTAGAAAGGGCTTTCTGAGAAATTGCTTTGTGATGTGTGAATTCATCTCACAGAGTTACACCTTTCTTTCCATAGAGCTGTTTTCTACCACTGTTTTTGTGGAATCTGCAATGAGATATTCCAGAATGCAATAAGGCCTATGGGGAAGAAGGAAATATCATCAGATAAAAACCAGAAAGAAGATATCTGAGAAGCTGCTTTGTGATGTGATAACTCATCTCACAGTGTTACACCTTTCTTTTCATTCAGCAGTTTGCTTACACTGTTTCCACATAATCTGCACAAAGATATTCGGGGTGCTTTCACTCCTATGGTGATAAAGGAAATATCCTCAGATAAAAAATGGGAATAAACTTTAGGATAAACTACTTTGTGTCGTGTGAATTAATCTCACAATTTTATACCATTCCTTTCATGGAGCAGTTTGGCAGCACTGTGTGTATGGAAAGTGAGAAGGGATATTTTGGATTGTGTTGAAGCCTATGGTGACATATGAAATATTCTCAGATAAAAACTAGAAAAAAGGTCTCTGAGAAACTGCTTTGGGATGTGTGAATTCATCTCACATTGTTATTCCTATCTTTTCATGGAGTAGTTTGCTGGAACTGTTTTTGTGGAATCTCCAAAGAGATATTTGGGAGCACATTGAGGACTATGGCCAAAAACAAAATATTCTCAGATAAAAACAAGCAAGAAGCTTTCTGAGAAACTGCTTTCTAATGTGTGAATTCATCTCACAGAGTTACACATTTCTCTTCATGAAGCAGTTTGCTAACACTGTTTTCATGGAATCTGCAAAGTGATATTTGCGAGTGCATTGAGGGCTATGGTGACAAGGGAAATATCATCAGATAAATACTAGAAAGAAGTTTTCTGAGAAACTACTTTCTGTTTGGTGAGTTCATCTCACAGAGTTATAACCTTGTCTTAATGGAGCAGATTGATAACACTGTTTTTGGGGTATCTGAGAAGGGATATTTTGGATCTCATTGAAGCTGATTGAGACAACGGAAATATACTCAGGTAAAAACTAGAAAGGACCTTCAATGAGATGCAAAATATCCTTCTGAGATTCCCCAAAACAGTGTTAGCAAACTGCTCAATTAAAAGAAAGGTGTAACTCTGTGAGATGAATTCACATCACAAAGCAGTTTCTCAGAGAGCTTCTTTCTAGTTTTTATCTGAGGATATTTCCTTTTTCACCATAGGAATCTATGTGCTCCCAAATATCCCGTTGTGGATTCCAAGAAACCGTTGTTAGCAAACTGATCAATTAAAATAAAATTGTAACTCTGAGAGGTGAATTGACACATCACAAAGCACGTTCTCAGAGAGTTTCTTTCTAGTTTTTAACTAAGGAATTTTTCTTTAGCAGCATAGGCTTCAATGAGATGCAAAATATCCCTTCTCAGATATCACAAAAACAGTGCTACCAAACTGCTGCATGAAAAGAATGGTGTACCTCGGTGAGATGAATTCACACATTACAAAGCAGTTTCTCAGAGAGTTTCTTTCTAGTTTTTATCTGAAGATATTTCCTTTGTCACCATAAACTTCAAGATGATCCAAAATATCCCATCTCAGAGTCCCCAAAAACAGTGCTACCAAAGTGCTCCATGAAAAGAATTGTGTAACTCTCTGAGATGAATGCACACATCACAAAGCAGTCTCTCAGAAAACTTCTTTCTAGTGTTTATGTGAGGATATTTCCTTTTCAACATAGGACTCAAAGTGCTCCAGAATATCCCATTGCAGATTCCTCAAAACAGTGTTAGCTAACTGCTCAATGAAAAGAACCATTTAACTCTGAGACATAACTTCACACATCACAAAGCAGTTTCTCAGAAAGCTTCTCTCCAGATTTTTTCTGAGGATATTTCTTTTTTCACCATGGGCATCAATGCACTCCCAAGTATCCCACTGCAAATTCCAAGAAACGCCTGTTAGCTGTCTGCTAAATTAAAAGAAAGGTGTAACTCTGTGAGACAAATTCACACATCACAAAACAGTTTCTCAGAGAGCTTCTTTCTAGTTTTGATCTGATATTTCCTTTGCCACCGTAGACTTCAATTAAATCCAAAATATCCCTTCTGAGATTCCCCAAAAATAGTGCCACCAAACTGCTCCATGAAAATTATGGTATAATTCTGTGAAATGAAATGTCACATCACAAAGCAGTTTCTCAGAAGCCTTCTCTCCAGTTTTTATCAGAAGATGTTTCCTTTTTCATCATAGGCCTCTATGTGCTAATGAGAATCCTTTTGCAGATTCCAAGAAACCATTGTTAGCAAACTGCTCAATTAAAAGAAAGGTGTAACTCTGTGAGATGGATCGATACATCACAAAGCAGTTTCTCAGAGAGCTTCTTTCTAGTTTTTATCTGAGGATTTTTCATTTGTCACCATAGTCTTCAATGAGATCCAAAATATCCCTTCTGAAATACCACAAAAACAGTGCTACCAAACTGCTCCATGAAAAGAATTGTGTACCTCTGAAAGTTGAATTCACCTATCACAAAGCAGTTTCTCAGAGACCTTCTATTTAGTTTTTATCTGAGGGTATTTCCATTTTCACCCTAGGCCCCTGTGCACTCCAAAACATCCCTTTGCAGATTCCATGAATACAGTGTTAGCAAATTGATCATAGAAAAGAAAGGTATAACTCAATGAGATGAATTCATGCATCACAAAGCAGTTTCTCAGAAAGCTTCTTAATAGTTTTTATCTGAGGACATTTCCTTTGTCACTATAAGCTTCAATGTGATCCAAAATATACCCTCTCAGATTCCCCAAAAACAGTGCTAACAAACTGCTCCGAGAAAAGAATGGTGTAACTCTCTGAGATGAATTCACACATCACAAAGCAATTTATCACAAAACTTCTTTGTAGTCCTTGTCTGAGGATATACCCTTTTTCACCATAGGTTTCAATGAGCTCCCGAATATCCCATTGCAGGTTAAGTGAAAACAGTGTTAGTAAATTGCTGAATGAAAAGGAAGATGTATCTCTGTGAGATGAACTCACAAATCACAAAGCAGTTTCTCAGAGAGCTTCTTTCTAGTTTTTATCTGAGGATATTTCCTTTGTCACTATAAGCTTCAATGTGATCCAAAATACCACTTCTCAGATTCCACAAAAACAGTGCTACCAAACTGCTCCATGAAAAGAATGGTGTAAGTCTCTGAGATGAATTCACACATCACAAAGCAGTTTCTCAGAGACCTTCTATTTAGTTTTTATCTGAGGGTATTTCCATTTTCACCCTAGGCCCCTGTGCACTCCAAAACATCCTTTTGCAGATTCCAAAAACAGTGTTAGCAAACTGCTCAATGAAAAGAAAGGTATAACTCAGTGAGATGAATTCATGCATCACAAAGCAGTTTCTCAGAAAGCTTCTTAATAATTTTTATCTGAGGATATTTCCTTAGTCACTATAAGCTTCAATGTGGTCCAAAATATACCCTGTCAGATTCCCCAAAAGCAGTGCTACCAAACTGCTCCAAGAAAAGAATGGTGTAAGTCTCTGAGATGAATTCACACATCACAAAGCAGTTTATCACAAAACTTCTTTGTAATCCTTATCTGAGGATATACACTTTTTCACCATAGGTCTCAATGAACTCCCGAATATCGCATTGCAGGTTAAGTGAAAACAGTGTTAGTAAATTGCTGAATGAAAAGGAAGATGTATCTCTGTGAGATGAACTCACAAATCACAAAGCAGTTTCTCAGAAAGCTTCTTTCTATATTTTATCTGAGGATATTTGTCTTGTCACCTTAGGCTTAAATGTGATCCAAAATACCACTTCTCAGATTCCACAATAACATTGCTACCAAATTGCTACTTCAAAAGACTGGTGTACCTCTGTGAGATGAATTCACAAATCAGGAAGTAGTTTCTCAGAAAGATTATTTCTAGTTTTAACCTGAGGATATTTCCTTTGTCACCAATGGCATCAATTGGACCCAAAATATCCATTCTCAGATATCATAAAAACAGCACTACCAAACTGATTCATGGAAGAATAGTGCCACTGTGTGGGATGAATTCACATATCACAAAGCAGTTTCTGAGAAAGCTTCTTTCTAGTTTTTATCTGAGGATATTTCCTTTTTCAACAAAGGACTCAAGGCACTCCCAAATATCCCATTGCAGATCCTACAAAACAGTGTTATCAAACTGTTCAATTAAAAAAAAATGGCTTCTTTCCAGTTTTTATCTGAACATATTTCCTTTTTCACCATAGGCTTCAATGTGCTCTCAAATATCACTTTGCAGTATCCAAGTAAAATTTGGATTTTCAAGAATCCAACAGCGGATTCCACAAAACCAGTGTTAGCAAACTGCTCAATGAAAATAAAGCTGTAAGTCTGTGAGATTTATTTACACATCACAAAGCTGTTTCTCAGAAGGCTTCTTTACAGTATTTATCTGAGGATATTTCCTTTCTTACCAAAGGCTTCAAAGAGCTCCCAAGTATCCCATTGTAGATACCTTGAAAACAGTGTGAGGAAACTACTGTTGGAAAAGAAAGATGCAACTCAGTGAGATGAATTCACACATCACAAAGCAGTTTCTCAGAAAGCTTCTTTCTAGTTTTTAATCTGAGGATATTTTCTTTTAACCATAGGCCTCATTGCATGTCTGAATATCCTTTAACAGATTCCGTGAAAACACAATTAGCAAACTGCTATGTGAAAAGATACGTGTAACTCTGTGAGATGAATTCACACATCACAAAGCAGTTTCCCAGAAAGTTTCTTTCCAGTTTTTATCTGAGGATATTTTCTTTTTCACCAGAGGCCTCAATGCTCTCCCGAATATCCAATTGCAGATTCCACGAAAACAGTGTTAGCAAACTGCTTCATGAAAAGAATGGTGAACTCTGTGAGATGAATTTAGACATAGCAAATCAGTTTCTCAGTAAATATCTTTCTAGTATATATCTGAGAATATTTCCTTTGTCACAATATAGGTCTCAAAGCACAAAAGAGTACACCATTGCAGATTCCAGGAAAAGAGTGTTAGTAAACTGCTCAACGAAAAGAAAGGTGGAATTTGGTGACATGAATTCACACATCACAAAGCAGATTCTCAGAAAGCTTCTTTCTAGTTTTTAATCTGAGAATATTTCCTTCTTCACCCTAGGACTCAATGCACTCCAAATATCCCATTGCAGATTCCAAAAACAGTGTTAGCAAACTGCTATGAAAAGATAGGTGTAACTCTGTGAGATGAATTCACATCACAAAGCAGTTTCTCAGAAAGCTTCTTTCTAGTTTTTATCTGAGGATATTTCCTTTTCACCATAGGCCTCAATGTGCTCCCAAAAATATCCCTTTGCAGATTCCACAAAACAGTGTTAGCAAACTGCTCAAAGAAAAGGAAGGTGTAATTCTGTGAGATGAATTCACACATCACAAACCAGATTCTCAGACAACTTCTTTCTAGTTTTTATCTGAGGATATTTCCTTTTCACCATAGGCTTCAATGTGATCCAAAATATTCCTTCTCAGATTCCACAAAACAGTGCTACCAAACTTCTCCATGAAATAAATGGTGTAATTCTGTGAGATGAATTCACACATAACTAAGCAGTTTTCAGAAAGCTTCTTCTAGTTTTTATCTGAGGATATTTCCTTTTTCAATATATGCCTTAAGGTGCTCCCAAACATCCCTTTGCACATTCCACTTATACAGTGTCAGCAAAGTGCTGAAAGAAAAGGAAGGTGTAATTCTGTGAGATGAATTCACACATCACAAAACAGTTTCTCAGAAAGCTTCTTTCTAGTTTTTATCTGAGGATATTTCCTTTCTCACCATAGGCTTCAATGTGATCCAAAATATCCCTTCTCAGATTCCCCAAAAACAGTGTTAGCAAACTGCTATGAAAAGAATGGTGTAACTCTGTGAGATGAATTCACACATCACAAAACAGTTTCTCAGAAAGCTTCTTTCTAGTTTTTATCTGAGGATATATTCTTTTTCACCATAGGCCTCAATGTGCTCCCAAATATCCCATTGCAGATTCCAAGAAAACAGTGTTAGCAAACTGCTCAATGAAAAGAAAGAAACTCTGTGAGATGAATTCAGACATCACAAAGCAGTTTCTCAGAAAGCTTCTTTCTAGTTTTTATCTGAGGATATTTCCTTTGTCACCATAGGCTTCAATGTGATCCAAATATCCTTCTCAGATTCCCCAAAAACAGTGCTACCAAATGCTCCATGAAAAGAATGGTGTAACTCTGTGAGATGAATTCACACATCACAAAGCAGTTTCTCACAAAGCTTCTTTGTAGGTTTTATCTGAATATATTTCCTTTTCACCATAGACCTCAATGAGCTCCCGAATATCCCATTGCAGATTCCACAAAACAGTGTTAGCAAACTGCTTCATGAAAAGAATGGTGAACTCTGTGAGATGAATTTAGACATAGCAAATCAGTTTCTCAGTAAATATCTTTCTAGTATATATCTGAGAATATTTCCTTTGTCACAATATAGGTCTCAAAGCACAAAAGAGTACACCATTGCAGATTCCAGGAAAAGAGTGTTAGTAAACTGCTCAACGAAAAGAAAGGTGGAATTTGGTGACATGAATTCACACATCACAAAGCAGATTCTCAGAAAGCTTCTTTCTAGTTTTTAATCTGAGAATATTTCCTTTTTCACCATAGGTCTCATTGCACTACAGAATATCCAATTGTAGATTTCATGAAAACATGGCTAGCAAACCGCTATGTGAAAAGATAGGTGTAACTCTGTGAGATGAATTCATGCATCACAAAGCAGTTTCTCAGAAAGCTTCTTTCCCATTTTTATCCTAGGATATTTCCTTTTTCACCATAGGCCTCAATGTGCTCCCACATATCCCACTGCAGAATCCAGGAAAACAGTGTTAGCAAACTGCTCAATGAAAAAAAAGGTGGAATTTGGTGAGATGAATTCACACATCACAAACCAGATTCTCAGACAACTTCTTTCTCGTTTTTATCTGAGGATATTTCCTTTGACACCATAGGCTTCAATGTGATCCAAAATATTCCTTCTCAGATAACACAAAAACAGTGCTACCAAACTTCTCCATGAAATAAATGGTGTACTTCTGTTAGATGAATTCATGCATAACTAAGCAGTTTTTCAGAAAGATTCTCTCTAGTTTTTATCTGAAAATATTTCCTTTTTCAATATATGCCTTAAGGTGCTCCCAAACATCCCTTTGCACATTCCACTTATACAGTGTCAGCAAAGTGCTGAAAGAAAAGGAAGGTGTAATTCTGTGAGATAAATCCACACGTCACAAACAAATTTCTCAGAGAGCTTCTTTCTAGTTTTTATCTGAGGATATTTCCTTTCTCTCTATAGGCTTCCATGCGACCCAAAATATCCCTTCTCAGATTCCCCAAAAACAGTGTTACCAAACTGCTGTATGAAAAGAATGGTATATTTCTGTGAGATGAATTCACACATCACAAAACAGTTTCTCAGAAAGCTTCTTACTAGTGTTTATCTGAGGATATATTCTTTTTCACCATAGGCCTCAATGTGCTCCTAAATATCCCATTGCAGATTCCAAGAAAACAGTGTTAGCAAACCGCTCAATGAAAAGAAAAACTCTGTGAGATGAATTCAGACATCACAAAGCAGTTTTTCAGAAAGCATCTTTCTAGTTTTTATCTGAAGATATTTCCCTTGTCACCCTAGGCTTCAATGTGATCCAAAATATCCCTTCTCAGCTTCCCCAAAAACAGTGCTACCAAAATGCTCCATGAAAAGAATGGTGTAAGTCTGTGAGATGAATACACATCACAAAGCAGTTTCTCACAAAGCTTCTTTGTAGGTTTTATCTGAATAGATTTCCTTTTTCACCGTAGACCTCAATGAGCTCCCGAATATCCCATTGCAAATTCCATGAAAACAGTGCTACCAAACTGCTCCATGAAAAGAATGGTGTATCTCTGTGAGATGAATTCACAGATCACAAAATAGTTTCTAATGTAGTTTCTTTCTAATTTTTATCTAAGGATATTTCCTTTCTCACCATAGGCCTCAGGGCACTCCTGAATATTAAATTAAATATTCCATGAAAACACTGTCAGCACACTGCTCAATGAAAGGAAAGGTGTAACTCTGTGAGTTGAATTCAAACATCATGCAGCAGTTTCTCAGACACTTTCTGTTTTTTATCTGAGGATATTTCCTTTTCCCCTAGGCTTCAATGCAATCCAAAATATTGCATCTCTGATTCCCCAAAAATAGTGCTACCAGCCTACTCCATGAAAAGAATACTGTAACTCTGTGAGATGAATTCACACATCACAAACTAGGTTCATCACAAAGCAGGTTCTCACAAAGCTTCTTTACATTTTTCATCTGAGGATATTTACTTTCTCACCATAGGCCTCAAAGCACTCCCAAATATCCCATTGCAGATTCCACAAAAACCGTGTTAGCAAACTGCTCAATGAAAACATAGGTTTAACTCTGTGAGATGAATTCACACATCACAAAGCAGTTTATCAGAAAGCTCCTTTTTAGATTTTATCTGAGAGTATTTCCTTTGTCACCCTAGGCCTCAATGTGCTCCCCAATATCCAATTGCAGATTCCACGAAAACAGTATTAGCATATAGCTCAATGAAAAGACAGGTTTAATCCTGTGAGAGGAATTCACACATTACCAAGCAGTTTCTCAGAAAGCTCCTTTCTGGTTTTTATCTGAGGACGTTTCCTTTGTCACTACAGGCTTGTTTGCAAACTGGTATGTGAAAACAAAGGTGTAGCTTTGTGAGATGAATTCACACATCACAAAACAGTTTCTCAGAAAGATTCCTTATAGTTTTTATCTGAGGATATTCCCTTTTTCACCACATGCCTCATTGCACTCCTGAATATCAATTTGCAAATTCCACAAAAACAGTGTTAGCAACCTACTCTATGGAAAGAAAGGTGTAACTCTGTGAGGAAAATCAAACTTCACAAAGAAGTTTCTCAGAAAACTTATTTCTAGTTTTTATCTGAGGATTTTTCATCTTTCACTATATGCCTCAATGCACTCCCAAATATCCCTTTACAGATCCATGAAAATAGTGTAAGCAAACTACTCCATTGAAGAAAGGTGTAACTTTGTGAGCTCAATTTACACATCACAAAGAACTTTGTCAGAAAGCTTCTTTTACAGTTTTTATCTGAGGGTATTTCCTTTGCCACCATATACTTCAATGTGATCCAAATTATCCCTTAACAGATTCCCCAACAAGAGTGTTATCAAACTGCTCCATGAAAAGAGTGGTGTATCTCTATGAGATTAACTCACACATCATAAAGTTGTTTCTCAGAAAACTTCTTTGGAGGTTTTATCTGAGGATAATTCCTTTTTCACCATAGGCCTCAATGTGCTCTGAAATATCCCATTGAAGATTCCATGAAAACAGTGTGAGCAAACTGCTCAATGAGAAGAAAGGTGTAACACCATGAGGTGAATTCACATATCATAAAACGGTTTCACAGAGAGCTTCTTTCAAGTTTTTATCTGAGGATATTTCCTTTGTCACCATAGGCTTCAATGAAATCCAAAATATCACTTGTCATATTCCCCAAAAACCGTGCTAATAAACTGAGGATTGTTCCTTTTTCAACAAAGGCTTCAATGTGTTCCCAAGTATCCCTTTGCTGATTCCATGAAAATTGTGTTAGCAAACTGCTCAATGAAAAGAAAGTTGTAACTCTGTGTGATGAATTCACGCATCAGAAAGAAGTTTCTCAGAGAGATTCTTTCTACTTTTTATCTGAAAATATTTCCTTTGTCAGAATAGGCTTCAATGTGAGCCAAATTATCCTTTCTCAGATTTCCCAAAAAGAGTGATACCAAAGTGCTCCAGGAAAGAATGGTGTAATTCTGTGAGATCAATTCACACATCACAAAGCAGTTTCTCACAAAGCTTCTTTCTTTTTATCTGAGAATATTTCCTTTTTCACCTTACACTTCAAACCACTCCCAAATATCCCATTGCAGATTCCATAAAACAGTGTTAGCAAACTGCTCAATGAAAACAAAGGTGTAACTCTGTGAGATGAATTCACACAACACAAAGCAGCTTCTCAGAAAGCTACTTTGTAGTTTTTATCTGAGGATATTTCCTTTTTCACCATGGCTTTCACTGTGATCCCAAATATTCCTTCTCACATTCACCAAAACCAGTGCTACAAAACTGCTCCATGAAAAGAATGATGAAACTCTGTGAGATGAATTCACACATCACAAAGCAGATTCTCACAATACTTCTTTCCAGTTTTTATCTGAGGATATTTTCCTTTTCACCATAAGCCTCAAAGTGCTCTTGAATATCCCATTGCAGATTCCACAAAAACTATGTTAGAAAACTGCTCAATGAAAAGAAAGGTGTAATTCTATTAGGCAAATTCACACATCACAAAGCAGTTAGTCAGAGAGCTTATTTCTAGTTTTTATCTGAGGATATCTCCTTTTTCACCATAGGCTTCACTGTGATCCCAAATATTCCTTCTCACATTCACCAAAACCAGTGCTACAAAACTGCTCCATGAAAAGAATGATGAAACTCTGTGAGATGAATTCACACATCACAAAGCAGATTCCCACAATGCTTCTTTCTAGTTTTAATCTGAGGATATTTCCTTTTTCACCATAAGCCTCAAAGTGCTCCCAAATATCCCATTTCAGTTTCCACAAAAAGAGTGGTAGCAAATTGCTATGTGAAAAGAAAGGTGTATCTCTGTGAAATGAATTCACACACCCAAACGCAGTTTCTCAGAAAGTTTCTTTGTAGTTTTTATCTAAAGATATTTACTCTTTCTCCATAAGCCTCAATGTGCTCCCAAATATCCCATTGCAGATTCCACAAAAACGGTGTTAGCAAACTTCTCAATGAAACCAAACGTTTAATTCGGTGAGATGAATTCAAACATCACAAAGCACATTCTCAGAAAACTTCTTTCTAGTTTTTATGTGAGGATATTTCCTTTGACACCATAGGCTTCAATGCGATCCAAAATATCCCTTCTGAGATAAAACAAAAGCAGTGCTTCCAAACTGCTCTATGAAATGAATGGTGTACTTCTGTTAGATGAATTCACACATCACCAAGGAGTTTCTCAGAGGCTTCTTTCTAGTTTTTATCTGAGAGCATTTCTTTTTTCAATATATGCCTCAGTGTGCTACCAAACCTCCCTTTGCATATTCCACTTACACAGTGTCAGAAATCTGCTCAAAGAAAAGAAAGGTGTAATTTTGTGAGATAAGTTCACACATCACAAACCAGTTTCTCTGAAAGATATTTTCTGTTATCTGAGGATATTTCCTTTCTCACCATAGGCTTCAATGCGATCCAAAATATCCCTTCTGAGATTCCCCCAAAACAGTGTTATCAAACTGCTGCATGAAAAGAATGGTGTATCTTTTTGAGATGAATTCACACATCACAAAACAATTTCTGAGAAAGATTCTTGCTAGTTTTTATGAGGATTTTGCCTTTCTCACCATAGTCCTCAGTGCACTCCTGAATATTCCATTGTAGATTCCAAGAAAACATTTCTTTTTCAACATAGGTCTGAAAGCACTCTGAATATCCTGTGATTACGTTGAAGCCTATAGTGAAAAATTAAATATCCTCAGATAACAACTAGAAAGAAGCTTTCTGAGAAACTGCTTGGTGATGTGTGAATTCATCTCACAGAAGTACACCATTCTTATCACAGAGCAGTTTGCTATCAGTGTTCTCATGGAATCTGCAATGGGATATTTGGGAGGGCATTGAGGCCTATGTTGAAAAAGGAAATATCCTAGGATAAAAACTGGAAAGAGGCTTTCTGAGAAATTGCTTTGTGATGTTTGAATTCATTTGACAGAGTTACACCATTCTTTTCATGCAGCAGTTTGGTAGTACTGTTTTTGTGGAATCCTAGAAGAGATATTTTGTGTTACATTGAAGCCTATGGAGACAAAGGAAATATCCTCAGATAAACACTGGAAAGACGCTTTCTGAGAAACTGCTTTGTGATGTGTGAATTCATCTCAATGAGTTGCACCATTCTTTACATGGTGCAGTTTCTAACACTCTTTTTGGGGAATCTGAGAAGGGATTTTTGGATTGCATTGAAGCCTATGGTAACAAAGGAAATATCCTAGGATAAAAACTGGAAAGAGGCTTTCTGAGAAACTGCTTTGTGATGATCAATTTATCTCACAGGGTTACACCTTTCTTTTCATTGAGCAGTTGGCTAACACTGATTTATTGGAATCTGCAATTTGATATTCAAGAGCGCATTGAATCGTATGTTGAAAAAGGGAATATCCTAGGATAAAAACTGGAAAGAGGCTTTCTGAGAAATTGCTTTGTGATGTTTGAATTCATTTGACAGAGTTACACCATTCTTTTCATGCAGCGGTTTGGTAGTACTGTTTTTGTGGAATCCTAGAAGGGATATTTTGTGTTACATTGAAGCCTATAGAGACAAAGGAAATATCCTCAGATAAACACTGGAAAGACGCTTTGTGAGAAACTGCTTTGTGATGTGTGAATTCATCTCATGAGTTGCACCATTCTTTACATGGTGCAGTCTGGTAACACTGCTTTTGGGGAATCTGAGAAGGGATTTTTGGATCGCATTGAAGCCTATGGTAACAAAGAAATATCCTCAGATTAAAACTAGAAGGAAGCTTTCTGAGAAACTGCTTTGTGATGATCAATTCATCTCACAGAGTTACACCTTTCTTTTCACTGAGCAGTTTGCTAACACTAATTTCTTGGAATCTGCAATTTGATATTCAAGAGTGCATTGAATCCTATGGTGAAAAAGGAAATATGCTCAGTTAAAAACAAGAAAGAGGCTTTCAGGGAAACTGCTTTGTGTTATTTGAATTCATCAGTTCGGTAACTCTGTTTTTGGGGTATCTGATAAAATATATTTTGTATCGCTTTGAAGCCTATGGTGAGAAAGGAAGTATCCTCAGATAAAAAGTAAAAAGAAACTTTCTGAAAGTGTGCTTTATGATGTGTGAATTCATTTCATGGAGTTACACCTATCCTTTCATTTAGCAGTTTGCTAACACTGTTTTCGTGGAATCTGCAATGGGATATTCGGGAGCGCATTGAGACCTATGGTGAAAAAACAAATATCCACTGTGAAAAACTAGATAGAAGCTTTCTGAGAAACTTCTTTGTGATGTGTGAATTCATCTCACAGAGTTACACCTCTCTTTTCATATAATACCTTGCTAACACTGATTTTGCTGAATCTGAAATGGGATATTCTGGAGCACTTAGAGGCTTATGGTGAAAAAGGAAATATCCTCAGATGAAAACTACAAAGAAGCTTTCTGAGAAAGTGCTTTGTGATGTGTGAATTCATCTCAACGAGTTACACCATTCCTTTCATAGAGAAGTTTGGTAGCACTGTTTTTGTGGAATACAAGAAGGGATAATTTTTATCACCTTGAAGTCAATAGTGACAAAGGAAATATCCTCAGATAATAACTAGAAAGAATCTTTCTGAGAAACTGTTTTGTGATGTTTGAATTCATCTCACTGAGTTAAACCTTTCTTTCCATTGAGCAGTTTGCTAACACCGTTGTCATGGAATCTGTAGTGGGATATTCAGGAGCACATTGAAGCCTATGGTGAAAAATAAAATATCGTCTGATAACAACTAGAAAGAAGCTTTCTGAGAAACTGCTTTGAGATGGGTTAATTCATCTCGCACAGTTACAGCATGCTTTTCATGGAGCAGTGTGGTAGCACTATTTTTATGGAATCTCAAAAGGGATATTTTGCATAAAATTGAAACCTATGGAGACAATGGAAACATGCTCAGATAAAAACTAGAAAGCAACTTTCTGAGAAACTTCTTTGTGATGTGTGAATTCATCTCACAGAGTTACACCTTTCTTTTCACTGAGCAGTTTGCTAACATGATGATATGGGAATCTGCAATGGGATATTTGCAGCGCATTGAGGCCTAGAGGGAAAAGAATACATCCTCAGATGAAAATTGGAGGAAAGCCTTCTGAGAAACTGTTTGTGATGTGTGCATTCATTTCATAGAATTAAATCTTTCTGTTGAGGAAGCAGCTTGGCATCAAGATTTTTCTGGAGTGTGAGAAGGGATATTTTGGATCACTTTGAAGTCAATGATGACAAAGGAATTTTCCTCAGGTAAAAATTAGAAAGAATCTTTCAGGGAAACTACTTTCTGATGTGTGAATTCATCTCATGGAATTACAGCATTCTTTTCAATGAGTAGTTTTCTAACACTGTTCTCATGGAATCTGCAGTGGGATATTCAGGAGCACACTGAGGCCTATATTGAAAAGGGAAATATCCTTAGATAAAACTAGAAAGATGTTTTCTGAGAAACTGCTTGGTGATGTGTGAATTCATCTCACAGAGTTACACCTTTCTTTCCATTGAGCAGTTTGCAAACACTATTTTCGTGGAATCTGCAATTGGATATTTTGGAGTGCATTGAGGCCTTTGTGAAAAAGTAAATATCCTCAGATAAATACTATAAATAAGTTTTCTGAAAAATTGCTTTTGATATTTGAATTCATCTCACAGAGTTACACCTTTCTTTTCATATAACTGTTTGCTAACCCTGTTTTTATTGAATCTGCCATGGAATATTTGGGAGTGCCTTGAGGCCTATGGTGAAAAAATAAATACCCTCAGATAAAAACTAGAAAGAAACTTTCTAAGAAACTTCTTTGTGATGTGTGAATTCATCTCATAGAAATACACCATTCTTTTCATGGAGCAGTTTGGTAGCACTGTTTTCGTGGAATTTGCAATGGGATACATGGGAGCATAATGAGGCCTATGGTGAAAAAGGAGTTATCATGAGATAAAAAGCAGAAAGAAGCTTTCTGAGAAACTGCTTTGTGATGTGTTTATTCATCTCAATGAGTTACACTATTCTTTTGATGGAGTAGTTCAGTAGCTCTGTTTTTGGAAAATCTGATGAAGGATATTTTGTTTCGCATTGAAGCCTATGGTGAGAATGGAAATATCCTCAGATAAAAAGTAGAAAGAAACTTTCTGAGAATCTGCTTTGTGATGTGTGAGTTAATTGCATGGAGTTACACCTTTCCTTTCATTGAGCAATTTGCTAACACTGTTTTCGTGGAATCTACAATGGGATGCACAGGAGTATATTGAGGCCTATGATGAAAAAGAAATTATCATGAGATTAAAAGTAGAAAGAAGCTTTCTGAGAAACTGCTTTGTGATGTGTGAATTCATCACCCAGAAATACACCATTCCTTTTATGGAGCAGTTTGGTAACACTGTTTTTGTGGAGTCTGAAAAGGGATATTTTGGGTCGCATTGAAGCCCATGGTGACAAAGGAAATATTCTCAGATAAAAACTAGAAAGAATATTTCAGGGAAACTACTTTGTGATGTGTGAATTCATCTCACAGTGTTACCACTTTCTTTTCATATAGCAATTTTCTAATGCTGTTTACATGGAATCTGCAAAGGGATATTTGAGAGTGTATTGAGGCCTGTGCTGAAAAACGAAATATACTCAGATAAAAACTGGAAAGAAACTTTCTGAGAAATTGCTTTGTGATGTGTGAATTCATCCCACAGAGTTTCACCTTTCTTTTCATTTAGCAGTTTGCTAACACCGTTTTCATGGAATCTGCAATGGGATATTAGGGAGGGCATTGAGGGCTATGGTGTAAAAAGAAATATCCTCAGATAAAAACTGGAGAGAAGATTTCTGAGAAACTGTTTTGTGGTGTGTCCATTGGACTCATAGAGTTAAACCTTTCTGTTGAGGGAGAGTTTGGCATCAATGTTTTTGTGGAAACTGAGAGGGGACAATTTGGATCACATTGAACCCTATGGTGGCAAAGGAAATATAATCAGATAAAAACTATAAATAAGTTCTCTGAGGAACTGCTCTTTGGTGTGTGAATTCATCTCTCAGTGTTATATCTTTCTTTACATTGAGCAGTTTGTTAACACTGGTTCCTTGGAATCTGAAATTTGATATTCAGGAGTGCATTGAGTCCTATGGTGAAAAAGGAAATATCCTCAGTTAAACACTAGAAAGAAACTTTCTGAGAAACTGCTTTGTGATGTGTGAATTCTTCTCCTATAGTTACACTTTTCTTTTGGTTGAGCAGTTTTCTAACACTCTTTTCATTGAATCTGCGATGAGATATTCGGGAACGCATTGAGGCCTGTGGTGAAAAAGCAAATATCCTCTGAGAAAAACTAGATAGAAGTTTTCTGAGAAACTGCTTTGTGATGTGTGAATTCATCTCACAGACTTACACCTCTCTTTTAGTACAATAGTTTGCTGACACTGATTTAGCTCAATCTGAAATGGGATATTCTGGAGTGCATAGAGGCCTATGGTAAAAAAGGAAATATCCTCAGATGAAAACTGGAAAGAACTTTCTGAGAAAGTGCTTTGTGATGTTTGAATTCATCTCACAGAGTTACATCATTCTTTTCATTGAGCAGTTTGAGTATTTTGGTAGCACTGTTTTTGTGGAATCTGAGAAGGCATACTTTTAATCACATTGAAGCCAATGATGACAAAGGAAATATCCTCAAATGAAAACTAGAAAGAAGCTTTTGAGAAAGTAGAAATATGCCATTGCTTTCATGGAGCAGTTTGGTAGCACTTTTTGTGAAATCTGGGAAGGGATAGTTTAGATCGCTTTGTAGCCTATGGTGACAAAGGAAGTATCCTCCGATAAAAACTAGAAAGAAGCTTTCAGATAAACTGCTTTGTGATGTGTGAATTCATCTCACAGAGTTACACCATTCTTTTCATTGAGTAGCTTGTTAACACTGTTTTCGTGGATTGGCAATGGGATATTCAGGAGTGCTTTTAGACCTATGTTGAAAGAGGAAATATTCTTAGATAAAAACTAGATAGAAGTTTTCTGAGAAACTGCTTTGTGATGTGTGAATTCATCTCACAGACTTACACCTCTCTTTTAGTACAATAGTTTGCTGACACTGATTTAGCTCAATCTGAAATGGGATATTCTGGAGTGCATAGAGGCCTATGGTAAAAAGGAAATATCCTCAGATGAAAACTGGAAAGAACTTTCTGAGAAAGTGCTTTGTGATGTTTGAATTCATCTCACAGAGTTACATCATTCTTTTCATTGAGCAGTTTGAGTATTTTGGTAGCACTGTTTTTGTGGAATCTGAGAAGGCATACTTTTAATCACATTGAAGCCAATGATGACAAAGGAAATATCCTCAAATGAAAACTAGAAAGAAGCTTTTTGAGAAAGTAGAAATATGCCATTGCTTTCATGGAGCAGTTTGGTAGCACTTTTTTTGTGAAATCTGGGAAGGGATAGTTTAGATCGCTTTGTAGCCTATGGTGACAAAGGAAGTATCCTCCGATAAAAACTAGAAAGAAGCTTTCAGATAAACTGCTTTGTGATGTGTGAATTCATCTCACAGAGTTACACCATTCTTTTCATTGAGTAGCTTGTTAACACTGTTTTCGTGGGATTGGCAATGGGATATTCAGGAGTGCTTTTAGACCTATGTTGAAAGAGGAAATATTCTTAGATAAAAACTAGAAAGAAGTTTTCTGAGAAACTGCTTTGTTATATGTGAATTCATCTCACAGAGTTACATTTCTCTTTTTGCATAATCGTTTGCTAACTCTGCTTTTGATGTATCTGAAATGGGATATTCAGGAGCTCATAGAGGTCTGTGGTGAGAAATGGAAAGAAGATGAAAATGGAAAGAAGCTTTCTGAGAAAGTGCTTTGTGATGTGAGAATTCATCTCAAGGAGATACACCATTCTTTTCATGGAGAAGTTTGGTAGCACCGTTTTTCTGGAATCTGAGAAGGGATACTTTTCATCACATTGAATCCAATTTTGACAAAAGAATATCCTCAGATAAATACTAGAAAGAAGCTTTTTGAGAACCTGCTTTGTGTTGTGTTAATTCATCTCACATAGTGACAATTTTCTTTTCACATAGCAGATTGCTAACATTGTTTTCATGGAATCTGCAATGGGATATTCGGAGAGCATTGAGGCCTATGGTGAAAAAGGAAATATCCTCAGATGAAAAGTGGAGAAAAGCCTTCTGAGAAACTGCTTTGTGTTGTGTGCATTTATCTCATAGAATTAAATATTTCTGTTGAGGGAGCAGTTTTATCATCAATGTTTTTCTGGAATCTGACAAGGGATATTTTGGATGTCACTGAAGCCTATGGTGACAAAGGAGATATCATCAGATAAAAACCAGAAAGAAGCTTCCTGAGAAACTGTATGTGATGTGTGAATCCCTCTCACAGAGTTACACCTTTCTTTTCATACAGAAGTTTGTTAACACTGTTTTCATGGAATCTGCAGTGGGATATTCAGGTGCACATTGAGGCTTATGGTGAAAAAGGAAATATCCTCAGATAAAAACCAGAAAGAAGCTTTCTGAGAAACTACTTTGTGATGTGTGAATTCATCTCACAGAAATACACCATTCTTTTCATGGAGCAGTTTGGTAGCACTGTTTTTCTTGAATCTGAAAGTGGATTTCTTTTTTTGTCCCATTGAATCCTCTGGATACAAAGAAATATCCTCATACAAAATCTAGAAAGAAGCTGTTTGTGAAACTGCTTTTTGATTTGTCAATTGTTCTCACAGATTAACACCTTTCTTTTCATTGAGCAGTTTGCTAACACTGTTTTCGTGGAATCTGCAGTGGGATATTCCAGAGGACATTGAGGACTATGGTGGAAAAGGAAATATCCTCAGATAAAAACTGGAGAGAAATATCTGATAAACTTCTTTGTGATGTGAGCAACCATCTCGTAGAATTAAATCCTTCTGTTGAGGGAGCAGTTTGGCATCAATGTTTTTCTCTAATCTGAGAAGGGTTATTTTGGATCGTGTGGAAGCCTTTGGTGACAAAGGAAATATCCTCAGATAAAATTAGAAAGAATCTTTCTGAGAAACGCCTTTGTTATGTGTGAATTCATCTCACAATGTTACACCTTTCTTTTTATGGAGCAGTATGTTAACACTCTACTCTTTTCATGGAATCTGCAGTGGGGTATTGGGAAGTGCATTGAAGCCTATGGTGAAAAAGAAATATCCTCAGAGAAAAAACTGGAAAGAAGCTTTCTGAGAAATTGCTTTCTGATTTGTGAATTCATCTCACAGAGTTACACCATTCTTTTCACATAGTAGTTTGCTAACACTGTTTCGTTGAATCTGTCATGGGATATTCAGGAATGCACTGAGGCCCCATGGTGAAAAAGGAAATATCCTCGAACAAAAACTAGAAGGAAGTTTTCTGAAAAATTACTTTCTGGTTTATGATTTCCTCTCACAGAAATACACCATTCTTTAAATGGAGCAGTTCAGTACCATTGATTTTGTGGAATCTGAGAATTGATATTTTGGATTGCATTGAAGGCTATGGTGACAAAAGATGTATCTTCTGATAAAAACTAGAAAGAAGATTTCAGTGAAACTGCTTTGTGATGTGTGAATTCATTTCCCAGAGTTACACCATTATTTTCATATATCAGTTTGCTAACACTGTTTCCATGGAGTCTACAATGGGATATTTGGGAATGCTTGAGACCTATGGAGAAAAAGGAAATATCCTCAGGTAAAAACTAGAAAGAAGTTTTCTGAGAAACTGCGTGGTGATGTGTGAATTCATCTCACTCAATTTCACCAATCTTTTCATGGATCAGTTTGGTAGCACTGTTTTCGGGGATTCTTAGAAGGGATTTTTTTTGTTAACATTGAAGCCTATGATGATGAAGGAAATATCCTCAGATAAAAAGTATAAGGAAGCTTTCTGAGAAACTGCTTTGTGATGTGTGAATGCATCTCACAGAAATACACCATTCTTTTCATGGAACAGTTTGATAACACTGTTTGTGTGGAATCTGAGCAGGGATATTTTCAACCTCATTGAAGCCTATGATGACAAAGGAAATATCCTCAGATAAACACTAGAAATAATGTTTTAGGAAAACTGCTTTGTGATGTGTGAAATCGTCTCACAGAGTTACATCTCTCTTTTCATTGAGCAGTTCGTTAACATGGTTTTCCTGGAATCTGCAATGGGATATTAGGTAGGGCATTGATGGCTTTGACGAAAAAGAAAATATCCTCAGATAAAAACTGGAGAGAAATTTCTGAGAAACTGCTTTGTGATGTGAGCAATCATCTCGTAGAATTAAATCCTTCTGTTGAGGGAGCAGTTTGGCATCAATGTTTTTCTCGAATCTGAGAAGGGTTATTTTGGATCGTGTGGAAGCCTTTGGTGACAAAGGAAATATCCTCAGATAAAACTAGAAAGAAACTTTCTGAGAAACGACTTTGTTATGTGTGAATTCATCTCACAGAGTTGCACGTTTCTTTTTATTGAGCAGTATGTTAACACTCTTTTCATGGAATCTGCAATGGGGTATTGGGGAGTGCATTGAAGCCTATGGTGAAAAAGAAATATCCTCAGAGAAAAAAACTAGAAAGAAGCTTTCTGAGAAATTGCTTTCTGGTGTGTGAATTCATCTCACAGAGTTACACTATTCTTTTCATATAGTAGTTGGCTAACACTGTTTCGTTGAATCTGTCATGGGATATTCAGAAACGCATTGAGGCCCCTGTGGTGAAAAAGGAAATATCCTCGAACAAAAACTAGAAAGAAGTTTTCTGAGAAACTGCTTTGTGTTGTGTGCATTTATCTCATAGAATTAAATATTTCTGTTGAGGAGCAGTTTTATCATCAATGTTTTCTGGAATCTGACAAGGGATATTTTCAATCTCATTGAAGCCTATGATGACAAAGGAAATATCCTCAGATAAAAACTAGAAAGAAGCTTTCTGAGAAACTGCTTTGTGATGTGTGAATTCATCTCACAGAGTTACACCTTTCTTTTATTGAGCAGTATGTTAACACTCTTTTCATGGAATCTGCAATGGGGTATTGGGAGTGCATTGAAGCCTATGGTGAAAAAGAAAATATCCTCAGAGAAAAACTAGAAAGAAGCTTTCTGAGAAATTGCTTTCTGATTTGTGAATTCATCTCACAGAGTTACACCATTCTTTTCATATAGTAGTTGGCTAACACTGTTTCGTTGAATCTGTCATGGGATATTCAGAAACGCATTGAGGCCCCTGTGGTGAAAAAGGAAATATCCTCGAACAAAAACTAGAAAGAAGCTTTATGAAAAATTGCTTTCTGGTTTATGATTTCCTCTCACAGAAGTACACCATTCTTTAAATGGAGAAGTTTAGTACCATTGATTTTGTGGAATCTGAGAATTGATATTTTGGATCGCATTGAAGGCTATGGTGAGAAAAGATATATCAGAAAGAAGATTTCAGTGAAACTGCTTTCTGATGTGTGAATTCATCTCCCAGAGTTACACCATTCTTTTCATATATCAGTTTGCTAGCACTGCTTTCATGAAGTCTACAATGGGATATTTGGGAACGCTTGAGACCTACGGAGAAAAAAATAAATCCTCAGGTGAAAACTAGAAAGAAGTTTTCTGAGAAACTGCATGGTGATGTGTGAATTCATCTCACTCAATTTCACCAATCTTTTCATGGATCAGTTTGGTAGCACTGTTTTCGGGGAGTCTTAGAAGGGATTTTTTTGATCACATTGAAGCCTATGATAACGAAGGAAATATCTTCAGATAAAAAGTATAAGGAAGCTTTCTGAGAAACCGCTTTGTGATGTGTGAATGCATCTCACAGAAATACACCATTCTTTTCATGGAACAGTTTGCTAACACTGTTTGTGTGGAATCTGAGCAGGGATATTTTCAATCTCATTGAAGCCTATGATGACAAAGGAAATATTCTCAGATAAAAACTAGAAAGAAGTTTTCTGAGAAACTGCTTTGTGACGTGTGAAATTGTCTCACAGAGTTACATCTCTCTTTTCATTGAGCAGTTCGCTAACACGGTTTTCATGGAATCTGCAATGGGACATTAGGTAGGGCATTGATGGCTTTGGTGAAAAAGAAAATATCCTCAGATAAAACTGGGGAGAAGACTTCTGAGCAACTGCTTTGTGATGTGTCTATTCAACTCAAAGAGTTAAACCTTTGTGATGAGGGAGCAGTTTGGCATCAATGTTTTTGTGGAATCTGAAAGGTATAATTAGGGTCACATTGAAGCTTATGGTGACAAAGGAAAGATCTTCAGATAAAAACTATAAAGAAGTTCTCTAAGAAACTGCTTTGTGATGTGTGAATTTACTTCTCAGAGTTATACTATTCTTTGCACTGAGCAGTTTGTTAACACTGGTTTCTTGGAATCTGCAATTTGCTATTTGGGAGTGCATTGAGTCCAATGGTGAAAAAGGAAATATCCTCAGTTAGAGAACAGAAAGAAGCTTTCTGAGAAATTGCTTTGTGATGTGTGAATTCATCTCACAGACTTACACTTTTCTTTTCATATAGCAGTGTGCTAACAGTTTTTGTGGAATCTGCAATGGGATATAAGGGAGTGCATTGAGGCCTTTGGTGAAAAAGGAAATATCCTCAGATAAAAACTAGAAAGAAGCTTTCTAAGAAATTGCTTGGTAATGTGTGAATTCATGTCATAACATTACCCTTTCTTTTCATATACCAGTTGGCTAACAGTGTTTTCATTTAATCTGCCATGGGATATTCAGGAGTCCATTGGGGCCTGTGGTGAAAAAGGAAATATCCTCAGATAAAAACTAGAAAGAAGATTTCTGAGAAACTGCTTTGTGATGTGTGAATTTATCTCACAGAGTTACACAATTCTTTTCATGGAGCAGTTTGATATCACTGTTTTTGGAGAGCCTGAGAAGGGATATTTTGGATGTCATTGAAGCCTACGGTGACAAAGGAGATATCCTCAGATAAAAACTAGATGGAAGCTTTCTGAGAAACTGCTTTGTGATGTGTCCATTTGTATCACAGAGTCGCACTTTTCTTTTCTTATAGCAATTTGCTAACACTGTTTCCTTGGAATCTGCAACAGGATATTTGGGAGCACTTTCGCCTATGGGAAATAGGAAATAACATCAGACGAAAACTAGAAAGAAGCTTTCTGAGAAACTGCATTGTGATGTGTGAATTTATCTCACAGATTTACCCCACTGTTTTCATTGAGCAGTTTGGTAGCACTGTTTTTGATAAATCTGAGAAGGGATATTTTGGATCACATTGAAGCATCTGGTGACAAAGGAAATATCCTCAGATAATAACTAGAAATCAGCTGTTTGAGAAACTGCTTTGTGAAGTCTGAATTTTTCTCATAGATTTACAACTTTATTTTCTTTGAGCAGTTTGCTAACTCAGTTTTCGTGGAATCTGCAATGGGATAGGAGGGAGGGCATTGAGGCCTATGGTGAGATAGGAAATATAATCAGATAAAAACTGGAGAGAAGACTTCTGAGAAACTGCTTTGTGATGTGTGCATTCAACTCATGGAGTTAAACGTTTCTGTTGAGGTAGTAATTTGGCATCAACATATTAGTGGAATCTCAGAGGGGATATATTGAATCACATTGAAGCTTTCTGAGAAACTTATTTGTGATGTGTGAATTCATCTTACAGAGATACACCTTTCTCTTCATGAAGCAGTTTGCTAACACTGTTTTTATGGAATCCACAAAGTGATATTTGGGAGTGCTTTGAAGCCTATGGTGAAAAAGGAACTATCCTCAGATAAGAACTGGAAAGAAGGTTTCTTAAAAACTGTTTGTGATGTTTGAATTCATCTCACAGTGATACACCATTCTTTTCATGGTGCAGTTTGGTACCACTATTTTTGAGGAATCTGAGAAGGAATATTTTAGATCTCATCAAGGCCTATGGTGACAAAGGAAATATCCTGTGATAAAAATTAGAAAGAAGCTTTCTGGGAAACTGCATTGTGATGTGATATGTGAACTCATCTCACAGTGTTACACCACACTTTTTATGCAGAGATTTGGTAGCACTGTTTATGGGGAATCTGGAAGGGTCATTTTGGATCACATTGAAGCCACTGGTGACAAAGGAAAAATCCTGTGATAAAAACTAGAGAGAAGACTTCTGAGAAACTGCTTTGTGATGTTTCCATTCAACTCATAGAGTTAAACCTTTCTGTTGAGGGAGCAGTTTGACATCAATGTTTTTGTGGAATAT
>CM058079.1:8179721-8204993 GCA_030247045.1 Colobus guereza | reverse complement strand
ATCTTGTATCTTTTGATTTCACCGAACTCATTCTACTGGATTTTAGTTAATTTCTTACAGCTTTTATATAGAAGCTTATGAAACTTGCAATAAAAAGGAGTTCGGGGTAATACTATCAGCTTGAGTTGAATAAAGTGGTCAAAGTGGACATTCTTGTCTCATTTGCAGTTATAGATAAACATCCAGTCATTCCACATATATATATATATGTGTGTGTGTATATATATATATATACAATTTTGAGATGAAGTTTCACTCTTGTCATCCAGGATGGAGTGCAATGGCGTGATCTTGGCTCACTGCAACCACTGCCTGCTGGATTTAAGCAATTCTCCTGCCTCAGCCTCCTAAGTATGGGGATTACAGGTGTGCACCACAATGCCTGGTTAATTTTTGTATTACTAGTAGAGAAAGGGTTTCGTCACGTTGGCCAGGCTGGTCTCGAAGTCCTGACCTCAGGTGATCCACCCACCTTGGCCTCCCAAAGTGCTGGGGTTACAGGCCTGAGCCATCACGAAGGCCAGTCTTTCAATATTAAGTAAAACATTAGCTGGAGATTTCTCTATAGGTGCTCCTTAGCAGTTCTGGAAAGTTTCTTAGTTGTTAAGGGTTTTATAATGAATGAGTGTTGTATTCATGCTTGGTAGATCTTCCTCCATCCCTTTATTTTGAGCCTATGTATGTCTCTGCATGTGAGATGGGTCTCCTGAATAAGCAGACTGATGGGTCTTGACTCTTGATCCAGTTTGCCAGTCTGTGTCTTTTAATTGGAGCATTTAGTCCATTAACATTTAAGGTTAATATTGTTACGTGTGAACTTGGTCCTGCCATTATGATATTAACTGCTTATTTTGTTCATTAGTTGATGCAGTTTCTTCCTAGCCTCGATGGTCTTTACAGATCAATGAGACAGAAAGTTAACAAGGTTATCCAGGAATTGAACTCATCTCTGCACCAAGAGGACCTAATAGACATCTATAGAACTCTCCACCCCAAATCAACAGAATATACATTCTTCTCAGCACCACGTCGCACTTATTGCAAAATTGACCACATAATTGGAAGTAAAGCACTCCTCAGCAAATGTAAAAGAACAGAAATTATAACAAACTGTCTCTCAGACCACAGTGCAATCAAACTAGAACTCAGGACTAAGAAACTCTATCAAAATCGCTCAACTACATGGAAACTGAACAACCTGCTCCTGAATGACTACTGGGTACATAATGAAATGAAAGCAGAAATAAAGATGTTCTTTGAAACAAATGAGAACAAAGATACAACACATCAGAATCTCTGGGACACATTTAAAGCAGTGTGTAGAGGGAAATTTGTAGCACTAAATGCCCACAAGAGAAAGCAGGAAAGATCTAAAATTGACACTCTAACATCACAATTAAAAGAACTAGAGAGGGAAGAGCAAACACACTCAAAAGCTAGCAGAAGGCAAGAAATAACTAAGACCAGAGCAGAACTGAAGGAGAGAGAGACACAAAAAACCGTCAAAAATCAATGAATCCAGGAGTTGGTTCTTGACAAACATCAACAAAATTGACAGAACGCTAGCAAGACTAATAAAGAAGAAAAGAGAGAGGAATCAAATAGATGCAATAAAAATGATAAAGGGATATCACCACCGACCCCACAGAAATACAAACTACCATCAGAGAATACTATAAACACCTCTACGCAAATCAACTAGAAAATTTAGAAGAAATGGATAATTTCCTGGACACTTACACTCTCCCAAGACTAAACCAGGAAGAAGTTGAATCCCTGAATAGACCAATAGCAGGCTCTGAAATTGAGGCAACAATTAATAGCCTACCCACCAAAAAGTCCAGGACCAGACGGATTCACAGCTGAATTCTACCAGAGGTACAAGGAGGAGCTGGTACCATTCCTTCTGAAACTATTCCAATCAATAGAAAAGAGGGAATCCTCCTAACTCATTTTATGAGGCCAACATCATCCTGATACCAAAGCCTGGCAGAGACACAACAAAAAGAGAATTTTAGACCAATATCCCTGATGAACATCGATGCAAAAATCCTCAATAAAATACTGGCAAACCGGATTCAGCAGCACATCAAAAGCTTATCCACCCTGATCAAGTGGGCTTCATCCCTGGGATGCAAGGCTGGTTCAACATTCGCAAATCAATAAACGTAATCCAGCATATAAACAGAACCAAAGACAAGAACCACATGATTATCTCAATAGATGCAGAAAAGGCTTTTGACAAAATTCAACAGCCCTTCATGCTAAAAACGCTCAATAAATTCGGTATTGATGGAAACTACCTCAAAATAATAAGAGCTATTTATGACAAACCCACAGCTAATATCATACTGAATGGGCAAAACTGGAAAAATTCCTTTGAAAACTGGCACAAGACAGGGATGCCTCTCTCACCACTCCTATTCAACATAGTGTTGGAAGTTCTGGCTAGGGCAATCAGGCAAGAGAAAGAAATCAAGGGTATTCAGTTAGGAAAAGAAGAAGTCAAATTGTCCCTGTTTGCAGATGACATGATTGTATATTTAGAAAACCCCATTGTCTCAGCCCAAAATCTCCTTAAGCTGATAAGCAACTTCAGCAAAGTCTCAGGATACAAAATTAATGTGCAAAAATCACAAGCATTCTTATACACCAGTAACAGACAAGCAGAGAGCCAAATCAGGAATGAACTTCCATTCACAATTGCTTCAAAGAGAATAAAATACCTAGGAATCCAACTTACAAGGGATGTAAAGGACCTCTTCAAGGAGAACTACAAACCACTGCTCAGTGAAATCAAAGAGGACACAAACAAATGGAAGAACATACCATGCTCATGGATAGGAAGAATCAATATCGTGAAAATGGCCATACTGCCCAAGGTTATTTATAGATTCAATGCCATCCCCATCAAGCTACCAATGAGTTTCTTCACAGAATTGGAAAAACTGCTTTAAAGTTCATATGGAACCAAAAAGAGCCCGCATTGCCAAGACAATCCTAAGTCAAAAGGACAAAGCTGGAGGCGTCATGCTACCTGACTTCAAACTATACTACAAGGCTACAGTAACCAAAACAGCATGGTACTGGTACCAAAACAGAGATATAGACCAATGGAACAGAACAGAGTCCTCAGAAATAATACCACACATCTACAGCCATCTGATCTTTGATAAACCTGAGAGAAACAAGAAATGGGGAAAGGATTCCTATTTAATAAATGGTGCTGGGAAAATTGGCTAGCCATAAGTAGAAAGCTGAAACTGGATCCTTTCCTTACTCCTTATACGAAGATTAATTCAAGATGGATTAGAGACTTAAATGTTAGACCTAATACCATAAAAACCCTAGAAGAAAATCTAGGTAGTACCATTCAGGACATAGGCATGGGCAAGGACTTCATGTCTAAAACACCAAAAGCAACGGCAGCAAAACCCAAATGTCCATCTGTGACAGACTGGATTAAGAAAATGTGGCACATATACACCATGGAATACTATGCAGCCATAAAATGGATGAGTTTGCGTCCTTTGTAGGGACATGGATGCAGCTGGAAACCATCATTCTTAGCAAACTATCACAAGAAGAGAAAACCAAACACACATGTTCTCACTCATAGGTGGGAACTGAACAATGAGATCACTTGGACTCGGGAAGGGAACATCACACACTGGGGCCTATCATGGGAGGGGAGGGACTGCATTGGGGAGTTATTCATGATATCAATGATGAATTGATGGGTGCTGACGAGTTGATGGGTGCAGCACACCAACATGGCAAATACATATGTAACCAACCTGCACGTTATGCACTGTGTAGAACTTAAAGTATAATTAAAAATAAAATAGAAAAAGAAAATATCGGGATAAAAACTAGAAAGAAACTTTCTGAGAAACTGCTTTGTGATATGTGCATTCATCTCACAGTGAGGCAAATGGTGAGCAAGGAAATATCTTCAGATGAAAACTAGAAGGAAACTTTCTGAGAAACTGCTTTGTGATATGTGCATTCATCTCACAGTGAGGCAAATGGTGAGCAAGGAAATATCTTCAGATAAAAACTGGAGAGAATCTTTCTGAGATACTGCTTTATGATGTGTGCATTCATCTCACAGTGAGGCAAATGGTGAGCAAGGAAATATCTTCAGATGAAAACTGGACAGAAATATTTTGAGAAACTGCTTTGTCAGGTTTACACTCCACTGACAGAGTTATACCTCTTTTCATAGAGCAGTGTGGAAACACTTTGGTGGAAAAGCTACCAAGGGATATTTCAGACCATATTGAAACCTATGGTGAAAAGGAAATATCCTCAGATAAAAACTAGAAAGAAACTTTCTGAGAAACTTCTTTGTGATGTGTGCATTCATCTCACAGAGTTAAACCATTCTTTGGATTGAGCAGTTTGGAAACACTGTTTTTGTGGAATCTGAGAAGGGACATTTGGGAACACTATGAAGATTATGGTGAAAAGGAAATATCCTCAGATAAAAACTAGAAGGAAACTTTCTGAGAAACTGCTTTGTGATGTGTGCATTCATCTCACAGAGTTAAACCATTCTTTGGATTGAGCAGTTTGAAAGCAGTGTTTTTGTGGAATCTGAGAAGGATATTCAGGAGTGCTTTGAGGCCAAGATTGAAAAGGAAGCATCCTCTGAATTTTTGTCCTGGGATATTTGCTTTTTGCCATTGGCCTCAAGAGCATCAAATGTCCATTTGCAGAATGGACAAAAATAGTGTTTCCAAACTGCTGAATCCAAAGAAAGTTTAACTCTGTGAGATGAATGGACACATCACAAAGCAGTTTCTCAGAAAGCTTCTTTCTAGTTTTTATCTGAAGATATTTCCTTTCTCATAATATACCTAAGTGTGCTGACAAATATCTCTATGCACATTCTAAGAAAACAGTGCTACCAAACTACTGAATGAAAAGAAAGGAATCTGCAACATAAATGATCACATCACAAAGCAGTTTCTCAGATATCTTCTTCTAGTGTTTATCCTGGGACATTTGGCTTTTGACCTTGGCCTCAATGATCTCCAAAATGTCCATTTTAGAAGGACAAAAACAGTGTTTCCAAACTGCTGAATCCAAAGAAAGTTTAACTCTGTGAGATGAATGGACACATCACAAAGCAGTTTCTCAGAAAGCTTCTTTCTAGTTTTTATCTGAAGATATTTCCTTTTTCACCATTGGCCTCAATGCACTACTGAATATCTCTTCACAGATTCTAAGAAAACAGTGTTTCCAAACTGCTGAATAAAAAACAGGTTTAACTCAGCAAGTTGAATGCACACATCATAGGGTGGTTTGTCAGATAACTTCCTTCTAGTTTTTATCCTGGACTATTTGCTTTTTGTCACTGACCTGAAAGATTTCCCAAATTTCCATTCACAGAATGGACATGACCAGTGTTCCCAAACTGCTGAATCCAAAGAAAGTTTAACTCTGTGAGATGAATGCACACATCACAAAGCAGTTTCTCAGAAAGCTTCTTTCTAGTTTTTATCTGAAGATATTTCATTTTTCACCATATGCCTCAATGCACTACTGAATATCTCTTCACAGATTCTAAGAAAACAGTGTCCAAACTGCTGAATCCAAAGAAAGTTTAACTCTGTGAGATGAATATACAAATCAGAAGTTGGTTTGTCAGAGAACTTCCTTCTAGTTTTTATCCTGGGATATTTGCTTTTTGCCATTGGCCTCAAACAACACCAAAATGTCTGCTTACAAAATGAACAAAACAGTGTTCCCAAACTGCTGAATCCAAAGAAAAGTGTATCTCTTTGAGATGAATGCACTCTTCACAAAGCAGTTTCTCAGAAAGCTTCTTTCTAGTTTTTATCTGAAGATATTTCCTTTTCCAAAATTGGCCTCAAGGCACTGCCAATTATCCCTTCAAATATACCACAAAACAGGGTTTCCAAATGGCTGAACGAAAAGAAAGGTTTAACTCTGTGAGATGAATGCACACATCACAAAGCAGTTTCTCAGATTTTTCTTTCAGGTTTTTTCTGGGATGTTCACTTTTCACCATTGACCTCAAAGAGCTACCAAATGTCCATTCACAGAATAAACAAAACAGTGTCACTGCACTGATGAATCCAAAGAACAGTTGGTTCTGTGAAATGAATGCACACATCACAAAGTAGTTTCTCAGAAAGCTTCTCTCTAGTTTTTCTCACAAGATATTTCCTTTTTCACCGTGGGCTTCAAAGCTACAAAGTCTTTCTTCACAGAATACAAAAAATACAAAACACTGTTTCCAAACTGCTGAATCCAAAGAAAGTTTAACTCTGTGAGATGAATGCACAAAACACAAATCGGTTTATCAGATAACTTCCTTCTAGTTTTTATCCTGGGATATTCGGTATTTCACCATTGGCCTCAAGAGCATCAAATGTCCATTTGCAGAATGGACAAAAATAGTGTTTCCAAACTGCTGAATCCAAAGAAAGTTTAACTCTGTGAGATGAATGGACACATCACAAAGCAGTTTCTCAGAAAGCTTCTTTCTAGTTTTTATCTGAAGATATTTCCTTTCTCATAATATACCTAAGTGTGCTGACAAATATCTCTATGCACATTCTAAGAAAACAGTGCTACCAAACTACTGAATGAAAGAAAGGCTTAATGCTGCAACATAAATGATCACATCACAAAGCAGTTTCTCAGATATCTTCTTCTAGTGTTTATCCTGGGACATTTGGCTTTTGACCTTGGCCTCAATGATCTCCAAAATGTCCATTTTTAAAGTCTGTGAGATGAATGGACACATCACAAAGCAGTTTCTCAGAAAGCTTCTTTCTAGTTTTTATCCTGGGATATTTGCTTTTTGCCATTGACCTCAAAGAGCTACCAAATGTCCATTCACAGAATAAACAAAACAGTGTTCCCAAACTGCTGAATCCAAAGAAAGTTTAACTCTGTGAGATGAATGCACACATCACTGGTCAGTTTGTCAGATAACTTCCTTCTAGTTTTTATCCTGGGATATTCGGTATTTCACCATTGGCCTCAAGAGCATCAAATGTCCATTTGCAGAATGGGCAAAAACAGTGTTCCCAAATTGCTGAATCTGCAAAGGGATATTCAGTGCTTTGAGGCCTATGATGAAAAGGAAGTATCTTCAGATAAAAACTGGAGAGAATCTTTCTGAGTAACTGGTTTGTCAAGTGTCAATTCCACTCACAGTGTTGTACCCCTCTTTTCCTAGAGCAGTGTGGAAACTCTTTAGGTGTAAGAGTACCAAGGGATATTTAGGAGTGCATTGAAGCCTGTGGTGAAAAAGGAAATATCCTCACATAAAAACTGGAAGGAAACTTTCTGAGAAACTGCTTTGTAATATGTGCATTGGTCTCACAGAGTTAAAGCTGTCTTTACACAGTTTGGAAACTCTGTCATTGATGGATCTGCAGAGACTTTCTGGAGCACATTGAGGCCTATGGTGAGCAAGGAAATATCTTCAGATGAAAACTGAGAGAAGCTCTCTGAAAAACTGTTTTGTTATGTGTGTACTCATCTCATAGAGTTCAATCATTGTTTGGATTGAGCAGTTTGAAATCAGTGTTTTTTGGAATCTGAGAAGGGATATTTGGGAATGCTATGATGAATATGGTGAAAAGGAAATATCCTCAGATAAAAAGAGAAAGAATCTTTCCAGGAAACTGCTTTCGTCCTGTGAATTCCTCTCACAGAGTTAAACCTTTCTTTTCATTGAGCAGTTTGAAATCAGTGTTTTGTGGAATCTGTGAAGAGACATTTTGGAGTGCTTTGAGGCTTATGGTGAAAAGGAAGTATTTTCAGATAAAACTGGAGAGACGCTTTCTGAGACACTGCTTTGTGATGTGTGCATTCTACTCAGAGAGTTTTACCTCTCTTTTCATAGAGCAGTGTGGAAACATTTTTGATGTAAAAGCTACCAAGGGATATTTTGGTGCACATTGAAGTTTATTGTGAAAAAGGAAATATCCTCAGATAAAAACTAGAAAGAAGCTTTTTGAGAAACTGCTTTTTGATATGTACATTCCTCTCACAGAGTTAAAGCTTTCTTTATGTTATACAGATTGGAAAGTCTGTCATTGACCAATCTGTGAAGAGACATTTTGGAGTGCATTGAGGCCTATGGTGAGCAAGGAAATATCTTCAGATGAAAACTGGGCAGAAGATTTCTGAGAAACTGCTTTGTTATGTGTGTACTCATATCGTGAAGTTAAACCATTCTTTGGATTGAGCAGTTGAAATCAGTGTTTTTGTGGAATCTGAGGAGGGTCATTTGGGAACACTATGATTATGGTGAAAAGGAAATACCCTCTGATAAAAACTGGAAAGAAGCTTTCTGAGAAACTGCTGTGTGATATGTGCATTCCTCTCACAGAGTTAAAGCTTTCTTTGCATTATACAGGTTGGAAAGTCTGTCATTGACGGATCTGTGAAGAGACATTTGGGAGCACATTGAGGCCTATGGTGAGCAAGGAAATATCATCAGATGAAAACTGGACAGAAGCTTATTGAGAAACTGTTTTGTTATGTGTGTACTCATCTCGTAGAGTTAAACCATTCTTTGGATTGAGCAGTTTGAAATCAGTGTTTTTGTGGAATCTGAGGAGGGTCATTTGGGAACACTATGAAGATTATGGTGAAAAAGGAAATATACTCAAATGAAAACTAGAAGGAAGCTTTCTGAGAAACTGCTTTGTGATATGTGCATTCATCTCACAGAGTTAAAACTTTCTTTACATTACACAGTAGGGAAACTCTTTAATTGATGGATCCATGAAGAGACATTCCAGAGTGCATTGAGACCCATGGTTATAAAGGAAATATCTTCCAATAAAACCTGGAGAGAAGCTTTCTGAGATGCTGTTTTGTGATGAGTGCATTTCACTCATAGAGTTAGACCTCTTTTTTCATAAGGTAGTGTGAAAACACTGTTCTTTTAAAACCTGCCACATGATATGTCGGAGCACTTTGGAGTCCATGGTGAAAAGTGAAATATGCTCAGATAGAAGCCAGAAAGAATCATTCCAAGAAACTGCTTTTTGATATGTGCATTCATCTCACAGTGAAGCAAATGGTGAACAAGGAAATATCTTCAGATGAAAACTGGACAGAAGCTTTCTGAGAAACTGCTTTGTGAATTGTGCATTCCACTTACAGAGTTATACCTCTCTTTTCATAGAGCAGTGTGGAAACACTTTTGGTGTAAGAGCTACCAAGGGATATTTCAGAGCGCATTGAAGCCTATGGTGAAGAAGGAAATATCCACAGATAAAAACTGGAATGAATCTTTTTGAGAAACTGCTTTGTGATATGTGCATTCATCTCATAGAGTTAAAGCTTTTCTTACGTTACACAGTTTGGAAACTCTGTCATTGATGTATCCATGATGAGACTTTTGGAAGAGCATTGAGGCCTATGGAGGAAAAGGAAATATCTTCAGATATAACTGTACAGAAACTTTCTGAGAAACTGCTTTGTGATGTCTGCATTCCACTCACAGAGTTATACCTGTTTTTCATAGTGCATTTTGAAAACACTTTTCATGTAAAACCTACCAAGTGATATTTTGGAGCGCATTGAAACCTATGGTGAAAAATGAAATATCTTCAGGTAACAACTAGGAAGAAGCATTGCAAGAAACTGCTTTCTGATCTGTGCATTCAAGTCACAGAGTTAAATCTTTCCTTACATTGCACAGTTTGGAAACTCTGTGTTTGACGAATCCATGAAGGGACATTAGGGGGCGCCCTGAGTCCTATGGTGAGCAAGGAAATATCTTCAGATGAAATCTGGACAGAAGCTTTCTGAGAAACTGCTTTGTGATGTGTGCATTCATCTCCTAGAGTTAAGCCTTTTTTTGGATTCAGTAGTTTGAAATCATTGTTTTTGTCCATTCTGTGAATGGACATTTGGGAGCTATTAAGAATATGATGAAAAAGACATTATCCTCAGATAAAACGAAAAGGAAATTTTCTGAGAATTCACTTTTGTCCTGTGAATTCCTCACACAGAGTTAAATCTTTCCTTACATTGCACAGTTTGGAAACACTGTTTTTGTTGAATCTCGAAGGGATATTAGGGAGTGCTTTGAGGCCTATCATGAAAAAGGAAACATCTTCAGATAATAAGTGGAAAGAAGCTTTCTGAGAAACTGCTTTGTGATGTGTCCACTCATTTCAAAGAACTAAACCTTTCTTTTCATTCAGCAGTTTGGTAACCCTGTTTCTGTCCATTTTGTGAAATGACATTTGGGACCTCATTGAGGCCAAGGGCAAAAGCGAATATCTGATGTTAGAAACTTCAAGGAAGTTATCTGACAAACCGACTTGTGTTTTGTGAATTCACATCACAGATTTCAACTTTTTCTTTCATTCAGCAGTTTGGAAACAGTGTTTCTTGTATTTAGCAAAGACATATTTGGTAGCACTTTGAGGCCAATGCTGAAAAAGGAAATATCTTCTAAGTAAAACCACAATGAAGTTTACTGAGCAACTGCTTTCTGATGTGTGCATTCATCTCACAGAGTTACACAATTCTTTGGATTCAGCAGTTTTGGAACAATGTTTGTGTCCTTTCTGTGAATGGACATTTGTGAACTCATTGAGGCCAATGGAGAAAAAGCAAATATCCTAGGACAAAAGCTAGAAGGAAGACATCTGACAAATCGACCTCTGAAGTGTGAATTCTTCTCACAGAGTTAAACCTTTCTTTTCATTCAGCATTTTGGAAACACTGTTTTCTTACAATCTGCAAAGAGATATTTGGTAGTGCATTGAGGCCTCCTGTGAGAAAGGAAATGTCTCTAGATAAGTAGTGAAAGAAATTTTCTGAGAAACTGCTTTGTGATGTGTCCGTTCACCTCACAGAGTTAAACGTTCCACTGGATTCAGCACTTTGGTAACCCTGCTTTTGTCCATTCTGCAAAAGGACTTTTGGGTGCTCTTTGAGACCAATGGTGAAAAACCAAATGTCCAAAGATTGAAACTAGAAGGAAGGTATCTGACAAATCGGTTTGTGATTTGTACATTCATCTCAAGGAGTTAAACATTTCTTTTCATTCTGCAGTGTGGAAACAGTGTTTTCTTGTATTCTGTGAAGAGATATTTGGTAGCGTTTTGAGGCTGAATTTGAAAAAGAAAATGTCTTGTGAGAAAAACTGGAAAGAAGCTTTCTGACAAACTGCTTTGTGATGTGTGCATTCATCTCACAGAGTTATACCTTTCTTTGAATTCAGCAGTGTGGTAACCCTGTTTTTGTTTATTCTGTGAATGGAATTTTAGTAGCTCTTTGTGGTCCATGGAGAAAAAAGTGCATGTCCCACTATTAAAACTAGAAAGAAGATATGTGAGAAAGCACTTTGTGATGTGCATTCATCTCACAGAGTTACACCTTTCTTTGGATTCAGCAGTTTGGAACAATGTTTCTGTCCATTTTGTGAAATGACATTTGGGACCTCATTGAGGCCAAGGGCAAAAGCGAATATCCTAGGACAAATCTAGAGGGAAATTGTCTGTCAAATCGACCTCTGATGTGTGAATTCTTCTCATAGAGGTAAACCTTTCTTTTCATTCAGCAGTTTTGAAACACTGTTTCCTTACAATCTGCGAAGAGATATTCAGTAGCACATGGGGACTCCTGTGAAAAAGGAAATGTCTTCAGGTAAATAGAAAGAAGCTTTCTGAGAAACTTCTTTGTGATAGGTTCACTTACCTCAAAGAGTTAAACGTTCCATTGGATTCACCAGTTTGGTAACCCTGTTTCTGTCCATTCCATGAAAGGACGTTTGGGTGCTCTTTGAGGCCAATGGTGAAAAAACGAATATCCCATGATTGAAACTGGAAGGAATTTATGTGATAATTCGACTTGTGATTTCTACATTGGTCTTCCAGAGTTAAATATTTCCTTTATTTCAACAGTTTGGAAACAGTGCTTTCTTGTATTCTGTGAGGAGATATTTTGTAGAGCTTTCAGGCTGACCTTGAAAAAGGAACTATCATGTGAGAAAAACTAGAAAGAAGCTTTCTGAGAAACTGCTTTGTGATGTGTGCATTCATCTCACAGAGTTACACCTTTCTTTGGATTCAGCAGTTTGGAACAATGTTTCTGTCCATTTTGTGAAATGACATTTGGGACCTCATTGAGGCCAAGGGCAAAAGCGAATATCCTAGGACAAAACTAGAAGGAAGTTATCTCACACATAAACCTCTGATGTGTGAATTCTTCTCATAGAGGTAAACCTTTCTTTTCATTCAGCAGTTTGAAAACACTGTTTCTTACAATCTGTGAAGAGATATTCAGTAGCACATGGGGACTCCTGTGAAAAAGGAAATGTCTTCAGGTAAATAGAAAGAAGCTTTCTGAGAAACTTCTTTGTGATAGGTGCACTTACCTCAAAGAGTTAAACGTTCCATTGGATTCACCAGTTTGGTAACCCTGTTTCTGTCCATTCCATGAAAGGACGTTTGGGTGCTCTTTGAGGCCAATGGTGAAAAAACGAATATCCCATGATTGAAACTGGAAGGAATTTATGTGATAATTCGACTTGTGATTTCTACATTGGTCTTCCAGAGTTAAATATTTCCTTTATTTCAACAGTTTGGAAACAGTGCTTTCTTGTATTCTGTGAGGAGATATTTTGTAGAGCTTTCAGGCTGACCTTGAAAAAGGAACTATCATGTGAGAAAAACTAGAAAGAAGCTTTCTGAGAAACTGCTTTGTGATGTGTGCATACACCTCACAGAGTTATACCTTTCTTTGGATTCAGTAGTGTGTAACACTGTGTTTGTTTATTCTGCAAATGGACATTTAGTAGCTCTTGGAGGTCCATGGTGAAAAAATGAATGTCCCAGGATAAAAACTAGAAAGAACATATCTGAAAAACTGCTTTGTGAAGTGTGCATTCACCTAGCCAAGTTAAACCTATCTTTTCATTCAGCAGTTTGAAAACACTGTTTTTGTAGTATCTGTGAAAGTATTTTTGGGAGCACATCGAGGACAATAGAGAAAAAGGAAATATCCAGATAAACACTAGAAAGAATCTTTCTGAGAAACTGCTTTCTGATATGTACATTCATCTCAAAGAGTTAAACTTTTCTTTAGATTCAGCAATTTTATAACACTGTATTGGTCCATTCTGCAAATGGACATTTGGGGGCTCAAAGAGTCCGAAGGCAAAGAAGTGAATATCCAAGGATAAAAACTACAAGGAAGTTATCAGACAGACCAAATTGTGTCTTGGGCTTTCATCTCACAGAACACAACATTTCCTTTCATTCAGCAGTTTGAAAATGGTGTTTTCTAGTATTCAACAAAGACATATTTGGTAGCACTTTGAGGCCCACAGTGAAAAAGGAAATGTCTTCTGAGAAAAACTAGAAAGAAGCTTTCTGAGAAACTTCTTTGTGATGTGTGGATTCATCTCACAGAGTACACCTTTCTTTGGCTTCAGCAGTTTGGGAACAATGTTTTTGTCCATTCTACAAAAGGACATTTGGGACCTCACTGAGGCCAATGGTGAGAAAGTGAATATCCTAGGACAAAAACTAGAAGGAAGTTATCTCACACATAAACCTCTGATGTGTGAAATCTTCTCACAGAGGTAAACATTTCTTTTCATTCAGCAGTTTGGAAACACTGTTTCCTTACAATCTGTGAAGACATTTTCAGTAGAACATTGAGGCCTTCTGTGAGAAAGGAAATCTCTTCAGATAAATAGGAGACAGAAGCTTTCTGAGTAACTGCTCTGTGACGTGTCCATTCACCTCACAGAGTTAAAAGATCCATAGGAATCAGAAGTTTGGTAACCCTGTTTTTATCCTTTCTGGAAAGGACATTTTGGTGTTTTTGAGGACAATGGTGAAAAGCAAATATCCCCAGATCAAAACTAGAAGAAGTTATCTGATAAATAGACTTGTGATTTGTACATTCATCTCACAGAGTTAAACATTTCTTTTCATTCAGCAGTTTGGAAACTGTTTTCTTGTATTCTGTGAAGAGATATTTGGTAGCACTTTGATGCTAACCTTGAAAAGGAAATATCTTGTGAGAAAAACTAGAAAGAAGCTTCTGAGAAACTGTTTTGTGATGTTTGCATTCATCTGACAGAGTTATACTTACTTGTGGATTCAGCAGTGTAGTAACACTGTTTTTCAGTTTTCTGCAAATGGAACTTTACTAGCTCTTTGAGGTCTGTGGCAAAAAAGTGACTGTACCAGGTTAAAACTAGAAAGAAGATATCTGAGAAACAGCTTTATGATGTGTGCAGTCATCTTGCAGAGGTAAACCTTTCTTTTGTTTAGCAGTTTGGAAACACTGTTTTGTAGCATCTGTGAAAGTATTTTTGGGAGCACATTGAGGCCAATGGTGAAAAAGGAAATATCTTCAGATAAAAACTAGAATCAATCTATCTGAGAAACTGCTTTGTGATGTGTGCATTCATCTCAAAGAGTTAAACTTTCTTTGATTCAGCAGTTTGGAACACTGCTTTGGTCCATTTTGTGAATGGACATTTGGGGCTCTATGAGGGCAAAGGCAAAAAGTGAATATCCAGGATAAAAACTACAAGGAAGCTATCTGACAAAATGGGTGGTGTTTTGTGCACTCATCTCACAGAGTTAAACCTTTCTTTTCATTCAGCAGTTTGGAAACTGTTTTCTTGTATTCTGTGAAGAGATATTTGGTAGCACTTTGATGCTAACCTTGAAAAAGGAAATATCTTGTGAGAAAAATTAGAAAGAGGCTTTCTGAGAAACTGTTTTGTGATGTTTGCATTCATCTGACAGAGTTATACTTACTTGTGGATTCAGCAGTGTAGTAACACTGTTTTTCAGTTTTCTGCAAATGGAACTTTACTAGCTCTTTGAGGTCTGTGGCAAAAAAAGTGACTGTACCAGGTTAAAAACTAGAAAGAAGATATCTGAGAAACAGCTTTATGATGTGTGCAGTCATCTTGCAGAGGTAAACCTTTCTTTTTGTTTAGCAGTTTGGAAACACTGTTTTTGTAGCATCTGTGAAAGTATTTTTGGGAGCACATTGAGGCCAATGATGAAAAAAAAGATTTTCAGATAAAAACTAGAATCAATCTATCTGAGAAACTGTTTTGTGATGTGTGCATTCATCTCAAAGAGTTAAACTTTTCTTTAGATTCAGCAGTTTTGGAACACTGCTTTGGTCCATTTTGTGAATGGACATTTGGGGGCTCTATGAGGGCAAAGGCAAAAAGTGAATATCCGAGGATAGAAACTACAAGGAAGCTATCTGACAAAATGGGTGGTGTTTTGTGCACTCATCTCACAGAGTTCAATGCTTCCTTTCAATTAGTAGTTTGGAAGCTGTGTTTTCTGTATTCTGCGAAGACATATTTTGTAGTGCTTTGAGGCCAACATTGAAAAGGGAAACATCCTCTGAGTTTATGTCCTGGGATGTTTGCTTTTATGCCATTGGCCTGAATGAGCTCCCAAATGTCCTCACTTAGAATGGACAAAACCAGAATTTCCAAACTGCTGAAGGAAAAGACAGGTTTAACTCTGTGAGATGAATGCACACATCACAAAGCAGTTACTCAGAAACGTTCTTTCTACCATTTATCTCAAGATATTTCCTTTTTCACCAAAGGCCTCAATGTACTATAGAATATCTCCTCACAGATTCTAAGAAAACAGTGTTTCCAAACTGCTGAAGGAAAAGACAGGTTTAACTCTGTGAGATGAATGCACACATCACAAGTCAGTTTGTCAGAAAACTTCCTTCTAATTCTTGTAATTCTTTCTAGTTTTCATCTGAAGATGGTTCCCTCTTCACCACTGGCCTCAAGGCACTGCCAAATATCCGTTCAGAGATACCGCAAAAACAGGGTTTCCACATGGCTGAAAGAAAAGAAAGGTTTAACTCTGTGAGATGAATGCACACATCAGAAAGCAGTTTCTAGGATATCTTCTTTCTAGTTTTTATCCTGGGATATTCACTTTTTGTCATTAACCTCAAAGACTTACCAAATGTCCATTCGTAGAAGAAACAAAAACAGTGTTACCACACTGCTGAATCCAAAAAGGTTTTACTATGTGAGAGAAATATACACATAACAGGTCGGCTTGTCAGATAACTTCCTACTGGTTTCTGTCCTGTGATATTCGTTTTTCACCACTGGCCTCAAAAATCTCCCAAATGCCCATTGGCAGAATGGATAAAATCAGTTTTCCCAAATTGCTGAATCAACAAAATGTTTAACTCTGTGAGATGAATACCTGCATCACCAAGGATTTTCTCAGAAAACTTCTTTCTAGTTTTTATATGAAGGTATTTCTGTTTTCAACATAGGCCTCAAAGCGCTACTAAATATCTTCTCTGAGAATCGAAGGAAAACACTTTTTCCAAACTGCTGAAGGAAAAGACAGGTTTAACTCTGTGAGATGAATGTAAAATCACAAGTAGGTTTGTCAGATAACTTTCTTCTAATTTCTTCTCCTGGGATATTTGCTTTTGCCATTGGCCTCAAACAGCACCAAAATTTCCATTTGCAGAATGAACAAAACAGTGTTCAGAAACTGCTGAATACAAAGAAAGGTTTAACTCTTTGAGATGAATGCACACATCAGAAAGCAGTTTCTAGGATATCTTCTTTCTAGTTTTTATCCTGGGATATTCACTTTTTGTCATTAACCTCAAAGACTTACCAAATGTCCATTCGTAGAAGAAACAAAACAGTGTTACCACACTGCTGAATCCAAAGAAAGTTTAACTCTGTGAAATGAATGCACACATCACAGAGTAGTTTTTCAGAAAGCTTCTCTCTAGTTTTTCTCACAAGACATTTTCTTTTCACCATTGGCCTCCAGGCGCTACCAAATAGCTCTTTGCAGAATACAAGAAAACACTGTTTCCAAACTGCTGAATGAGAAGAAGAGTTTAACGCTGTGACATGAATGCACAAAACACAAGTCGGTTTGTCAAATAACTTCCTTGTAGTTTTTATCCTGGGATATTTGCTTTTTCACCATTGGTGTCAAAGAGCATCCAAATGTCCATTCGCAGAGTGGGCAAAAACAGTGTTTCCAAACTGCTGAATCCAAAGAAAGCTTAACTCTGTGAAGTGAATGAACACATCCAACAGCAGATTCCCAGGAAGCTTCTTTCTCATTTTTACCTGAAGATATTTCCTTTTGCATCACAGACCTAAAGGCGCTACTAAGTATCTCTACACAGATTCTTAAAAAACAGTGCTGCAAAACTGCTGAATGAAAATAAAAGTTTAACACTGAAACATGAACAATACATCATAAAGTGGTTTCTCAGATATCTTCCTTCCAGTTTTTGTCCTTGGATATTCAGTTTTTTGACCTTGGCCTCAGTGAGTTCCAAAAATTTCATTCAAAGAGTAAACAAAAACAGTGTTTCCAAACTGATGAATCCAAAGAAAGTTTAACTCTGTGAGATGAATGGACACAACATGGAGCAGTTACTCAGAAACAATCTTTCTATTATTGAGCTGAAGATATTTCCTTTTTCACCGTTGGCCTGAATGGGCTACCAAATTTCTTCTGTGGGATTCCCAGAAAACACTGTTTCCTAACTGCTGAATGAAAGGGAATGTTTAACTCTGAGATGAATGTACAAATCACAAGTCAGTTTGTCAGATAACTTCCTTCTAGTTTTATCCTGGGATATTTGCTTTTTCACCATTGGTGTCAAAGAGCATCCAAATGTCCATTCACAGAATGGAAAAACAGTGTTTCCAAACTGCTGAATACAAAGAAAGGTTTAACTCTGTGAGATGAATGCACACATCACAAAGCAGTTACTCAGAAACAATCTTTCTATTATTGAGCTGAAGATATTTCCTTTTCCAAAATTGGCCTCAATGCACTACTGAATATCTCTTCACAGATTGTAAGAAAACAGTGTTTCCAAACTGCTGAATACAAAGAAAGGTTTAACTCTGTGAGATGAATGCACACATCACTGGTCAGTTTGTCAGATGACTTCTTTCTAGTTTTATCCTGGGATATTCACTTTTTGTCATTAACCTCAAAGACTTACCAAATGTCCATTCACAGAATGGAAAAACAGTGTTCCCAAACTGCTGAATCCAAAGAAAGTTTAACTCTGTGAGATGAATGCACACATCACAAAGCAGTTACTCAGAAACAATCTTTCTATTATTGAGCTGAAGATATTTCCTTTTTCACCATATGCCTCAATGCACTACTGAATATCTCTTCACAGATTCTAAGAAAACAGTGTTTCCAAACTGCTGAATACAAAGAAAGGTTTAACTCTGTGAGATGAATGCACACATCACAAGTCAGTTTGTCAGATAACTTCCTTCTAGTTTTATCCTGGGATATTCACTTTTTGTCATTAACCTCAAAGACTTACCAAATGTCCATTCACAGAATGGAAAAACAGTGTTCCCAAACTGCTGAATCCAAAGAAAGTTTAACTCTGTGAGATGAATGCACACATCAGAAAGCAGTTTCTAGGATATCTTCTTTCTAGTTTTTATCTGAAGATATTTCCTTTTCACATTGTTCTCAAAGCTCTACCAAATATATTTTTGGAGAGTCCAATAAAACACTGTTTCCAAACTGTTGAATGAAAAGAAATATTTAACTCTGTGAGATGAATATACAAATCAGAAGTTGGTTTGTCAGAGAACTTCCTTCTAGTTCTTCTCCTGTGATATTCACTTTTTGTCATTGGCCTCAAACAACACCAAAATGTCTGCTTACAAAATGAACAAAACAGTGTTCCCAAATTGCTGAATCCAAAGAAAAGTTTAACTCTGTGAGATGAATGCACACATCACAAAACAGATACTCAGAATCATTCTTTCTACTATTGATCTGAAGATATTTCCTTTTCACCATTGGCCTCAATGCACTACTGAATATCTCTTCACAGATTCTAAGAAAACAGTGTCCAAACTGCTGAATGAAAGGGAATGTTTAACTCTGAGATGAATGTACAAATCACAAGTCAGTTTGTCAGATAACTTCCTTCTAGTTCTTCTCTTGGGATATTGGCATTTTGCCATTGATGTCAAGGAGTCCCCAAACGTTCATTCACAGAATGGGCAAAAACAGTGTTTCCAAACTGCTGAATCCAAAGAAAAGTTTAACTCTGTGAGATGAATGCACACATCACAAAGCAGTTTCTCAGAAAGCTTCTTTGTATGATTGATCTGAAGATTTTTCCTTCTTTTAGGGCTCAAAATGCTACTGAATATCTCTTCACAGATTGTAAGAAAACAGTGTTTACAAAGCACTGAATGAAATGAAAGGTTTAACTCTGTGAGATGAATGCACACATCACTGGTCAGTTTGTCAGATAACTTCCTTCTAGTTTTATCCTGGGATATTTGCTTTTTGCCATTGACCTCAAAGAGCTCCCAAATGTCCTTATGCAGAATGGAAAAACAGTGTTCCCAAACTGCTGAATCCAAAGAAAAGTTTAACTCTGTGAGATGAATGCACACATCACAAAACAGATACTCAGAATCATTCTTTCTACCATTTATCTGAAGATATTTCATTTTTCACCATATGCCTCAATGCACTACTGAATATCTCTTCACAGATTCTAAGAAAACAGTGTCCAAACTGCTGAATCCAAAGAAAAGTTTAACTCTGTGAGATGAATGCACACATCATAGGGTGGTTTGTCAGATAACTTCCTTCTAGTTTTATCCTGGGATATTTGCTTTTTGTCACTGACCTGAAAGATCTCCCAAATTTCCATTCACAGAATGGACATGACTGGTGTTCCCAAACTGCTGAATCCACATGAAGGTTTGCTCACATCACCAAGCAGTTTCTCAGAAATCTTCTTTCTATTTTTTATAAGAAGATATTTCCCTTTTCACATTGTTCTCAAAGCTCTACCAAATATATTTTTGGAGAGTCCAATAAAACACTGTTTCCAAACTGTTGAATGAAAAGAAATATTTAACTCTGTGAGATGAATATACAAATCAGAAGTTGGTTTGTCAGAGAACTTCCTTCTAGGTCTTCTCCTGTGATATTCACTTTTTCGTCATTGGCCTCAAACAACACCAAAATGTCTGCTTACAAAATGAACAAAACAGTGTTCCCAAATTGCTGAATCCAAAGAAAAGTGTACCTCTTTGAGATGAATGCACTCTTCACAAAGCAGTTTCTCAGAAAGCTTCTGTCTAGTTTTTATCTGAAGATATTTCCTTTTCCAAAATTGGTCTCAATGCACTGCCAATTATCCCTTCAAATATACCACAAAAACAGGGTTTCCAAATGGCTGAACGAAAAGAAAGGTTTATCTCGTTGAGAGGAATTCACACATCACAAAGCAGTTTCTCAGATTTTTTCTTTCAGGTTTTTTTCTGGGATGTTCACTTTTTCACCATTGACCTCAAAGAGCTACCAAATGTTCATTCACAGAATAAGCAAAAACAGTGTCACTGCACTGATGAATCCAAAGAACAGTTGAATCTGTGAAATGAATGCACACATCACAAAGTAGTTTCTCAGAAAGCTTCTCTCTAGTTTTTCTCACAAGATATTTCCTTTTTCACCGTGGGCTTCAAATGCTACAAAGTCTCTCTTCACAGAATACAAAAAAATACAAAAAAACACTGTTTCCAAAATGCTTAATGAAAAGAAGTGTTTAACGCTGTGAGATGAAGGCACAAAACACAAATCGGTTTATCAGATAAGTTCCTTTTCGTTTTTATCCTGGGATATTCGGTATTTCACCATTGGCCTCAAAGAGCATCAAATGTCCATTTGCAGAATGGACAAAAATATTGCTTCCAAACAGCTGAATTCAGCAACAGCTTTAACTCTGTGAGATGACTGAAGACACCTGAAATCAGTTCCCCTGGAAGCTCCTTTCTCATTTTTTTTCTGAAGATATTTCCTTTCTCATAATACACCTAAGTGTGCTGACAAATATCTCTATGCACATTCTGTGAAAACAGTGCTACCAAACTACTGAATGAAAGGAAAGGCTTAATGCTGCAACATAAATGATCACATCACAAAGCAGTTTCTCAGATATCTTCCTTCTAGTGTTTATCCTGGGACATTTGGCTTTTGACCTTGGCCTCAATGATCTCCAAAATGTCCATTTTCAGAAGGACAAAAACAGTGTTTTCAACTTGATGAAACCAAAGAAAAGTTTAACTCTGTGAGATGAATGGACACATCACAAAGCAGTTAGTCAGAAACATTCCTTTTATGATTTATATGAAGATATTTCCTTTTGTCCCAGGATATTGGCTTTTCACCATTAGCCTCAATGAGCTCCCAAATGTCCTTGAGCAGAACTAACAAAATCAGTGTTCCCAAACTGTGGCATCAAAAGAGGGGTGTAACTCTGAGAGACGAATGCACACATCACCAAGCAGTTACTCAGAATTATTCTTTCTATTATTTATCTGAAGAGATTTGCTTTTCCACCATTGGCCTCAATGTGCTACCAAATATCTCTTATGAGAATCCCAGAAAAAACTGTTTCCAAACTGCTGAATGAAAGGAAATGTTTAGCTCTGTGAGATGAGGGTAGAAATCACAAGTCAGCTGGTCAGATAACTTCCTTCTAGTCGGTCTCCTGGGATATTTGCTTTTTCGCCATTGATCTCAAAGAGCCCTCAAGCATCCATTTGCAGAATGGGCAAAAACAGTGTTATCAAACTGCGGTATACAAAAAAAGTTTAACTCGTTGAGATGAAGTCACACATCAGAAAGCAGTATCTCAGAAAGCTTCTTTGTATGATTGATCTGAAGACATTTCCTTCTTCATAGGAGGCTTCAAGGCACTACCGAATATCTCTTCACAGATTCTAAGAAAACAGTGTCCAAACTGCTGAATGAAAGGAAATGTTTAACTCTGTGAGATGAATGCACACATCATAGGGTGGTTTGTCAGATAACTTCCTTTTCATTTTATCCTGGGATATTTGCTTTTCACCATTGGCCTCAATGATCTCCAAAATGTCCATTCACAGAATAAACAAAACAGTGTCACTGCATTGATGAATCCAAAGAATGGTTGATTCCATGAAATGAATGCACACATCATAGGGTGGTTTGTCAGATAACTTCCTTTTCATTTTATCCTGGGATATTCGGTATTTCACCATTGGCCTCAAAGAGCATCAAATGTCCATTTGCAGAATGGACAAAAATAGTGTTTCCAAACAGCTGTATCCAGCGACAGCTTTAAATCTGTGAGATGACTGAAGACATCTGAAATCAGTTTCCCTGGAAAGCTCCTTTCTGATTTTTTTTCTGAAGATATTTCCTTTCTAATAATAGACCTAAAGTGCACTGACAAATATCTCTACGCACATTCTAAGAAAAAAGTGCTACCAAACTACTGAATAAAAAGAAAGGCTTAATCCTGCAACATAAATGATCACATCACAAAGTAGTTTCTCAGATATCTTCCTTCTAGTGTTTATCCTGGGACATTTGGCTTTTTGACCTTGGCCTCAATGATCTCCAAAATGTCCATTTTCAGAAGGAACAAAAACAGTGTTTTCAACTTGATGAAACCAAAGAAAAGTTTAACTCTGTGAGATGAATGGACTCATCACAAAGCAGTTAGTCAGAAACATTCCTTTTATTATTTATATGAAGATATTTCCTTTTTGTCCCAGGATATTGGCTTTTTCACCATTAGCCTCAATGAGCTCCCAAATGTCCTTGAGCAGAACTAACAAAATCAGTGTTCCCAAACTGTGGCATCAAAAGAGGGGTGTAACTCTGAGACGAATGCACACATCACCAAGCAGTTACTCAGAATTATTCTTTCTATTATTTATCTGAAGATATTTCCTTTTCCACCATTGGCCTTAATGTGCTACCAAATATCTCTTATGAGAATCCCAGAAAACACTGTTTCCAAACTGCTGAATGAAAGGAAATGTTTAGCTCTGTGAGATGAGGGTAGAAATCACAAGTCAGTTTGTCAGATAACTTCCTTCTAGTCAGTCTCCTGGGATATTTGCTTTTCACCATTGGCCTCAAAGAGCATCAAATGTCCATTTGCAGAATGGGCAAAAACAGTGTTATCAAACTACTGTATACAAAAAGTTTAACTCTGTGAAATGAATGCACACATCACAAAGTAGTTTCTCAGAAAGCTTCGCTCTAGTTTTTCTCACAAGATATTTCCTTTTTCACCGTGGGCTTCAAAGCGCTACAAAGTCTTTCTTCACAGAATACAAAAAAATACAAAATCACTGTTTACAAATGCCTAATGAAAAGAAGTGTTTAACACTGTGAGATGAATGCACAAAACACAAATCGGTTTATCAGATAACTTCCTTTTCATTTTTATCCTGGGATATTCGGTATTTCACCATTGGCCTCAAAGAGCATCAAATGTCCATTTGCAGAATGGACAAAAATAGTGTTTCCAAACAGCTGAATCCAGCGACAGCTTTAACTCTGAGAGATGACTGAAGACATCTGAAATCAGTTTCCCTGGAAGCTCCTTTCTCATTTTTTTTCTGAAGATATTTCCTTTCTCATAATACACCTAAGTGTGCTGACAAATATCTCTATGCACATTCTGTGAAAACAGTGCTACCAAACTACTGAATGAAAGGAAAGGCTTAATGCTGCAACATAAATGATCACATCACAAAGCAGTTTCTCAGATATCTTCCTTCTAGTGTTTATCCTGGGACATTTGGCTTTTTGACCTTGGCCTCAATGATCTCCAAAATGTCCATTTTTAGAAGGGACAAAAACAGTGTTTTCAACTTGATGAAACCAAAGAAAAGTTTAACTCTGTGAGATGAATGGACACATCACAAAGCAGTTAGTCAGAAACATTCCTTTTATGATTTATATGAAGATATTTCCTTTTTGTCCCAGGATGTTGGCTTTTTCACCATTAGCCTCAATGAGCTCCCAAATGTCCTTGAGCAGAACTAACAAAATCAGTGTTCCCAAACTGTGGCATCAAAAGAGGGGTGTAACTCTGAGAGACGAATGCACACATCACCAAGCAGTTACTCAGAATTATTCTTTCTATTATTTATCTGAAGAGATTTGCTTTTCCACCATTGGCCTCAATGTGCTACCAAATATCTCTTATGAGAATCCCAGAAAAAACTGTTTCCAAACTGCTGAATGAAAGGAAATGTTTAGCTCTGTGAGATGAGGGTAGAAATCACAAGTCAGTTTGTCAGATAACTTCCTTCTAGTCGGTCTCCTGGGATATTTGCTTTTCGCCATTGACCTCAAAGAGCCCTCAAGCATCCATTTGCAGAATGGGCAAAAACAGTGTTATCAAACTACTGTATACAAAAAGTTTAACTCGTTGAGATGAAGTCACACATCAGAAAGCAGTATCTCAAGCTTCTTTGTATGATTGATCTGAAGACATTTCCTTCTTCATAGGAGGCTTCAAGGCACTACCGAATATCTCTTCACAGACTGTAAGACTACTGTTTACAAAGTGCTGAATGAAACGAAAAGTTTAACTCTGTGAGAGGAATGCACTCATCACAGGTGGGTTTGTCAGATAACTTCCTTCTCGTTTTTGTCCTGGGATATTTGCTCTTTCGCCATTGGCCTCAGTGAGCTCTAAAATGTCCTTCCACAGAATTTACAAAACCAGTGTTCACAAAATGCGGCTTCAAAAGTGTGGTGTAACTCTGGGAGACAAATGCACACATCAAACAGCAGTTACTCAGAAATATTATATCTGCTATCTGACAAACTGAACACTGATGTGTGATTCTTCTCACAGATGTAAACTTTCCTTTCATTCAGCAGTTTGGAAAAACTGTTTCTTACAATCTGCCAAGAGATATTCGGTAGTGCATTGAGGCGTCCTTTGAAAAAGGAAATGTCTTCAGATAATTAGTAGAAACAAGTTTTCTTAGTAACTCTTTTGTGATGTGTCCATTCACCTCACAGAGTTAAACGTTTCTTTGGATTTAGCTGTTTGGTAATCCTGTTTTTGAACATTCTACCAAAGGACTTTTTGATGCTCCTGGAGTCCAGGGGCAAAAGGGCAAATATTCCAGAATTGAAACTGGAAGGAAGTTATCTGACAAATCGACTTGTGGTTTGTACATTCAACTCACAGAGTTAAACATTTCTTTTCATTCACCAGTTTGGAAACAGTGTTTTCTTTTATTCTCTGAAGTGATGTTTGGTAGCACGTTGAGGCCCACCTTGAAAAAGGAAATATCTTGTGAGAAAACCAGAGAGAAACTCTCTGAGAAATTGTTTGTGCTGTGTGCATTCATCTCACAGAGTCACACCTTCCTTCGGA
>CM058079.1:7962922-8179221 GCA_030247045.1 Colobus guereza | reverse complement strand
ACTCTGTTTCTCAAAAGCTTCGCTTCCATCTAGAATTCTGAGGATACATCAAAAAGCAGTTTCTCAAAAGCTTCCATCTAGGTTATATCTGAGGATATTTCCTTTGTCACCAGCTTATGCTCCAAAGTATCCTTCTCACATTCCCAAAAAGTGCTTCTAAACTGGTCCATGAAAAGAATGCACCATACTCAAAGTTCCCAAATATCCCATTGCATCTTCCGTGAAAACAGTGTCTCTACTAAAAAATGAAAAGAACTAACTGGCGGGCACCTGTAGTCACATATTGCAAAGGAGTTTCAGAGAATGCTTCATTGTAGTTTTTATCAGAGAATCCGCCTTTCTGCACCATAGACCTCAAAGTGCTCCCAACTGAGACTTGCACATTCCATGAAAGCAGAGTTAGCAAACTGCTCAATGAAAAAAGGTGTAACTTTCTGAGATGAATTCACACATCACAAAGCAGATCATCAGAAAGTTCTTTCTAGTTTTTATCTGAGGATATTTCCTTTGTCATCATAGACTTTAATCTGATCAAATATCTCTCAGATTCACAAAAACAGTTAGCAAACTGTTAAATGAAAAGAATGGTGTAGCTCTGTGAGATTATTTCACACATCAAAATCAGGTTATCAGAGTTTGTTGTAGTTTTTATCTCAGGATATTTCCTTTCTCACCATTGGACCTCAAAGCACTCCCAAATATCCCATTGCAGATTCCACGAAAATGCCAGCAAACTGCTCAATGAAAAGAAAGGTGTAACTCAACAGATGAGTTCACACATCACAAAGCAGAAGCTTCTTTCTAGTTTTTCTGAAGATTTTTCCTTTTTCACAATAGGCCTCAATGTGATTGCATATGCCTGCAGATTCCAAGAAAACCAGTGTTAGCAAACTGCTGCTGAATGAAAAGAAAGTTTAACTCTGTGAGATAAATTCACACATCACAAAGCAGTTTCTCATAAAGATTCTTTGTAGTTTTATCTGAGGATATTTAGTTTTTCATAGAGATCAATGCTCCAAAATATCTTCTCATTGAGAAAAACTGTGCCACCAAGCTGCTCCAATGGAAAGAATGGTGTATTCTCTATAAAATAAAGTCACACATTGAAAATCTGTTTATCAAAGTTCTTCTAGTTTTTATCTGAGGATATTTCCTTTGTCACAATAGGTTTCAATGCAATCCAAATATCCTTCTCAGATTCCCCAAAAACAGTGCTACAAACAGCGCCATGAAAAGAAAGTGTAACTCTGTGAGATGAATTCACATCATGAAGCAGTTTCTCACAAAGCTTCTTTCTAGTTTTTATCTGAGAATATTTCCTTCTTCACCCTAGGACTCAATGCACTCCCAAATATCAATTTGCCGATTCCACAAAACAGTGTTAGCAAACTGTTAAATGAAAAGAAAGGTGTAACTTTGTGAGATAAATGATACATCACAAAGCAGTTTCTCAGAGAGCTTCTTTCCAGTTTTTATCTGAGGATATTTCGTTTTTCACCATAGGCTTCAATGCAATCCAAATTGTCCCTTCTCAAATTCCACAAAAGAGTGCTAGAAAACTGCTGCATGAAAAGAATGGTGTGTCTCTGTGACATGAATTCACACATCACAAAGCAGTTTATGACAAAGCTTTTTTCCACTTTTTCTGAGGATATTTCCTTTTTCATCTTGACCTCAATGTGCTCCCAAACATGCCTTTGCAGATTCCACGAACACAGGGTTAGCAAATTGCTGAATGAAAATAATGGTGTAACTCTGTGAGATAAATTCACACATCACAAAGCAGTTTCTCAGGAAGATTCTTTCTAGTTTTAACCTGAGGATATTTAGTCACCAGAGGCTTCAATGCGATCCAAAATATCCCTTCTCACATTCCCCAAAAAGAGTGCTACCAAACTTCTCCATGAAAAGAATGGTTTATCTCTGTAAAAGAAATTCACACATCAAAAATCGGTTTCTCACAAATCTTCTCTCTAGTTTTTATCTGAGGATATTTCCTTTGACACCACAGGTTTCAATGCAATCCAAAATATCCCTTCTCAGATTCCACAAAAAGAGTGCTACCAAACAGTGCCATGAAAAGAGTGGTGTTTCTCTGTGAGAAGAATTCACACATCACAAAAAAGTTTCTCAGAAAGCTTCTTGCTACTTTTCATCTGAGGATGTTTCCTTATTCACCATAGACCTCAATGTGCTCCCAAATATCCCATTGCAGATTCCATGAAAACAGTGTTAGTAAACTGCATGAAAGAATGGTGTAACTCTGTGAGATGAATTCACACATCACAAAACAGTTTCTCAGAAAGTTTCTTTCCAGTTTTTATCTGAGGATATTTCCTTTTTCACAATAGGCCTCAAGCACTCCTGAATATCCCATTGCAGATTCCATGAAAACAGTGTTAGTAAACTGCAAAATGAAAAGAAAGGTGTAACTTTGTGAGATAAATTCACACATCACAAACAGTTTATCAAAAGTCTTCTTTTTTTTCCTGATGATATTTCCTTTTTGACTATAGGCCTCAATGTGCTCCCAAATGTCCCATTGCAGATTGCACAAAAACAGTGCTAACAAATGCTCAATGAAGAGAAGTGTATACCTCTGTGAGATGAATTCACACAACATGAAGCAGTTTCTCAGTAAGCTTCTTTCCAGTTTTTATCTGAGGATATTTCATTTGTCACCATAGGCCTCAATGTGCTCCCAAATATCAATTTGCAGATTCCATGAAAACAGTGTTAGCAAACTGCTCAAAGAAAAGAAATGTATAGCTCTGTGAGATTAATTCACATATTTCAAAGCAAATTACTCATAAAGCTTCTTTTTAGTTTTATCTGAGGATATTTCATTTGTCACCATAGGCCTCAATGCCATCCGAAATATCCCTTCTCAGATTCCATGAAAACAGTGCTACCAAACTTCTCCATGAAAAGAATATGTACTCTGTGAGATGAATTCACACATCACAAAGCAGTTTCTCAGAAGGTTTCTCTGTAGTTTTTATTGGAGTATATTTCTTTTTTCACCATAGCCCTCAAAGAATCCCAAATATCCCATTGCAGATTCCACGAAAACAGTGTTAGCAAACTGCTCAATGAAAAGAATGGTGTAATTCTGTGAGATGAATTCACACATCACAAAGCAGTTTCTCAGAAAGCTTCTTTCTAGTTTTTAATCTGAGGATATTTCCTTTTTCACCATAGGCCTCATTGCATGTCTGAATATCCTATAACAGATTATGAAAAACAGTGTTAGCAAACCGCTATGTGAAAAGATAGATGTAACTCTGTGAGATGAATTCACACATCACAAAGCAGTTTCTCAGAAAGTTTCTTTCTAGTTTTTATCTGAGGATATTTCTTTTTCACCATAGGCCTCAAGGCACTCCTGAATATCCCATTGCAGATTCCATGAAAACAGTGTTAGCAAACTGCAAAATGAAAGAAAGGTGTAACTCTGTGAGATAAATTCACACATCACAAACAGTTTATCAAAAGTCTTCTTTTAGCTTTTTCCTGAGGATATTTCCTTTTTGACTATAGGCCTCAATGCGATCCAAAATATTTCTTCTCACATTCCCAAAAAGCAGTGCTACCAAACTTCTCCATGGAAAGAATGGTGTATCTCTATAAAAGAAAGTCACACATCAAAAATCTGTTTCTCACAAAGCTTCTTTCTTGTTTTTATCTGAGAATATTTCCTTTGTCACCATAGGTTTCAATGCTATCCAAATATCCTTTCTCAGATTCCCCAAAAACAGTGCTACCAAACAGCGCCATGAAAAGAATGGTTTTTTTTGTGAAATGAATTCACACATCACAAAGCAGTGTCTCAGAAAGTTTCTTGCTAGTTCTGATCTTAGGATATTTCCTTTTTCACCATAAGCCTCAAGACACTCCTGAATATCCCATTGGAGATTTTACAAAAACAGTGTTAGTAAACTGCAAAATGAAAGAAAAGGTGTAACTTTGTGAGATAAACTGACACATCACAAACAGTTTATCAAAAGTCTTCTTTTTAGCTTTTTCCTGATGATATTTCCTTTTTGACTATAGGCCTCAATGTGCTCCCAAATGTCCCATTGCAGATTGCACAAAAACAGTGCTAACAAATGCTCAATGAAGAGAAGTGTATACCTCTGTGAGATGAATTCACACAACATGAAGCAGTTTCTCAGTAAGCTTCTTTCCAGTTTTTATCTGAGGATATTTTATTTTTCACAACAGGCCTCAATGTACTCCTAAAAATACAATTGCAGATTCCATGAAAAGAGTGTTAGCCAACTGCTCAAAGAAAAGAAATGTATAGCTCTGTGAGATTAATTCACATATTTCAAAGCAGCTTCTCATAAAGCTTCTTTTTGGTTTTTATCTGAGGGTATTTCATTTGTCACCATAGACTTCAATGCCATCCGAAATATCCTTCTCAGATTCCAAAAACAGTGCTACCAAACTTCTCCATGAAATAAATGGTGTACTTCTGTTAGATGAATTCACACATCACAAAGCAGTTTCTCAGAAAGATTCTTTCTAGTTTTTATCTGAGATATTTCCTTTTCACCATAGGCCTCAATGTGCTCCCAAATATCCCATTGCAGATTCCACAAAAACAGTGTTAGCAAACTGCTCAATGAAAAGAAAGGTGTAACTCTGTGAGATGAATTCACACATCACAAAACAGTTTCTCAGAGAGCTTCTTTCTAGTTTTTATCTGAGGATATTTCCTTTCTCACCATAGGCCTCAATGTGCTCCAAATATCCCTTCTCAGATTCCCCAAAAACAGTGTTACCAAACTGCTCCATGAAAAGAATGGTGTATCTCTGTGAGATGAATTCACACATCACAAAACAGTTTCTCAGAAAGCTTCTTTCCAGTTTTTATCTGAGGATATATTCTTTTCACCATAGGCCTCAATGTGCTCCCAAATATCCCATTGCAGATTCCAAGAAAACAGTGTTAGCAAACTGCTCAATGAAAAGAAAGGTGTAACTCTGTGAGATGAATTCACATCACAAAGCAGTTTCTCAGAAAGCTTCTTTCTAGTTTTTATCTGAAGATATTTCCTTTGTCACCATAGGCTTCAATGTGATCCAAAATATCCTTCTCAGATTCCCCAAAAACAGTGCTACCAAAATGCTCCATGAAAAGAATGGTGTAACTCTGTGAGACGAATTCATACATCACAAAGCAGTTTCTCAGAAAGTTTCTTTCCAGTTTTTATCTGAATATATTTCCTTTTTCACCATAGACCTCAATGAGCTCTCGAATATCCCATTGCAAATTCCATGAAAACAGTGCTACCAAACGGCTCCATGAAAAGAATGGTGTATCTCTGTGAGATGAATTCATAAATCACAAAATAGTTTCTAATGTAGTTTCTTTCTAGTTTTTATCTAAGGATATTTCCTTTCTCACCATAGGCCTCAAGGCACTCCTGAATATTAAATTAAATATTCCATGAAAACACTGTCAGCACACTGCTCAATGAAAGGAAAGGTGTAACTCTGCGAGTTGAATTCAAACATCATACAGCAGTTTCTCAGACACTTTCTGTTTTTTATCTGAGGATATTTCCTTTTCCTCTAGGCTTCAATGTGATCCAAAATATTGCATCTCTGATTCCCCAAAAACAGTGTTACCAACCTGCTCCATGAAAAGAATATTGTAACTCTGTGAGATGAATTCACACATCATAAGCTAGGTTCATCACAAAGCAGGTTCTCACAAAGCTTCTTTATATTTTTCATGTGAGGATATTTCCTTTCTCACCATAGGCCTCAAAGCACTCCCAAATATCCCATTGCAGATTCCACAAAAACCATGTTAGCAAACTGCTCAATGAAAAGATAGGTTTAACTCTGTAAGATGAATTCACACATCACAAAGCAGTTTATCAGAAAGCTCCTTTCTAGATTTTATCCGAGAGTATTTCCTTTTTCACCCTAGGCCTCAATGTGCTCTCCAATATCCAATTGCTGATTCCATGAAAACAGTATTAGCACATGGCTCAATGAAAAGAAAGGTGTAACTCTGGGAGATGAATTCACACATTACCAAGCAGTTTCTCAGATAGTTTCTTTCTGGTTTTTATCTGAGGACATTTCCTTTGTCACTACAAGTTTGTTCGCAAACTGATATGTGAAAAGAAAGGTGTAGCTTTGTGAGATGAATTCATACATCACAAAACAGTTTCTCAGAAAAATTCCTTATAGTTTTTATCTGAGGATATTCCCTTTTTCACCACAGGCCTCATTGCGCTCCTGAATATCAATTTGCAGATTCCACAAAAACAGTGTTAGCAACCTACTCTACAGAAAGAAAGGTGTAACCCTGTGAGGAAAATTCAAACATCACAAAGAAGTTTCTCAGAAAGCTTATTTCTAGTTTTTATCTGAGAATTTTTCATCTTTCACTATATGCCTCAATGGACTCCCAAATATCACTTTACAGATCCATGAAAATAGTGTAAGCAAACTACTCCACTGAAGAAAGGTGTAACTTCGTGAGATCAATTTACACATCACAAAGAACTTTGTCAGAAAGCTTCTTTTACTGTTTTTATCTGAGGGTATTTCCTTTGCCACCATAGACTTCAATGTGATCCAAATTATCCCTTAACAGATTCCCCAACAAGAGTGTTATCAAACTGTTCCATGAAAAGAGTGGTGTATCTCTATGAGATGAACTCACACATCACAAAGTTGTTTCTCAGAAAACTTCTTTAGAGGTTTTTTCTGAGGATATTCCTTTTTCACCATAGGCCTCAATGTGCTCTGAAATATCCCATTGCAGATTCCATGAAAACAGTGTTAGCAAACTGCTCAATGAAAAGAAAGGTGTAACACCATGAGGTGAATTCACACATCACAAAACAGTTTCTCAGAAAGCTTCTTTCTAGTTTTTATCTGAGGATATTCCTTTTCACCATAGGCTTCAATGCAATCCAAAATATCACTTGTCATATTCCCCAAAACCGTGCTAATAAACTGAGGATTGTTCCTTTTTCAACATAGGCTTCAATGTGTTCCCAAGTATCCCTTTGCTGATTCCATGAAAACAGTGTTAGCAAACTGCTCAATGAAAAGAAAGTTGTAACTCTGTGTGATGAATTCACACAACACAAAGCAGTTTCTCAGAAAACTTCTTTCTAGTTTTATCTGAGAATATTTCCTTTTTCACCTTACACTTCAAACCACTCCCAAATATCCCATTGCAGATTCCATAAAACAGTGTTAGCAAACTGCTCAATGAAAACAAAGGTGTAACTCTGTGAGATGAATTCACACAACACAAAGCAGTTTCTCAGAAAGCTTCTTTGTAGTTTTTATCTGAGGATATTTCCTTTTCACCATAGGCCTCAATGTGCTCCCAAATATCCTTCTCAGATTCCCCAAAACAGTGTTAGCAAACTGCTCCATGAAAAGAATGATGAAACTCTGTGAGATGAATTCACATCACAAAGCAGTTTCTCACAAAGCTTCTTTCTACTTTTATCTGAGAATATTTCCTTTTTCACCTTACACTTCAAACCACTGCCAAATATCCATTGCAGATTCCACAAAAACAGTGTTAGCAAACTGCTCAATGAAAACAAAGGTGTAACTCTGTGAGATGAATTCACACAACACAAAGCAGCTTCTCACAAAGCTTCTTTCTTTTTATCTGAGGATATTTCCTTTTCACCATAGGCTTCACTGTGATCCCAAATATCCTTCTCACATTCACCAAAACCAGTGCTACAAAACTGCTCCATGAAAAGAATGATGAAACTCTGTGAGATGAATTCACACATCACAAAGCAGATTCTCACAATGCTTCTTTCTAGTTTTAATCTGAGGATATTTCCTTTTCACCATAAGCCTCAAAGTGCTCCCAAATATCCCATTGCAGATTCCACAAAAACAGTGTTAGCAAACTGCTCAATGAAAAGAAAGGTGTATCTCTGTGAAATGAATTCACACACACAAAGCAGTTTCTCAGAAAGTTTCTTTGTAGTTTTTATCTAAAGATATTTACTCTTTCTCCATAAGCCTCAATGTGCTCCCAAATATCCCATTGCAGATTCCACAAAAACAGTGTTAGCAAACTTCTCAATGAAACCAAACGTTTAATTCGGTGAGATGAATTCACACAACACAAAGCAGCTTCTCACAAAGCTTCTTTCTTTTTATCTGAGGATATTTCCTTTTTCACCATAGGCTTCACTGTGATCCCAAATATTCCTTCTCACATTCACCAAAACCAGTGCTACAAAACTGCTCCATGAAAAGAATGATGAAACTCTGTGAGATGAATTCACACATCACAAAGCAGATTCTCACAATGCTTCTTTCTAGTTTTAATCTGAGGATATTTCCTTTTTCACCATAAGCCTCAAAGTGCTCTCGAATATTGCTTTGCAGTTTCCACAAAAAGAGTGGTAGCAAATTGCTATGTGAAAAGAAAGGTGTATCTCTGTGAGATGAATTCGCACACCCAAACACAGTTTCTCAGAAAGCTTCTTTGTAGTTTTTATCTAAAGATATTTACTTTTTCTCCATAGGCCTCAATGTGCTCCCAAATATCCCATTGCAGATTCCACGAAAATGGTGTTAGCAAAATTCTCAATGAAACCAAATGTGTAATCCAGTGAGATGGATTCAAACATCACAAAGCACATTCTCAGAAAACTTCTTTCTAGTTTTTATATGAGGATATTTCCTTTGACAACATAGGCTTCAATGCAATCCAAAATATCCCTACTGAGATAAAACAAAAGCAGTGCTTCCAAACTGCTCTATGAAATGAATGGTGTACTTCCGTTAGATGAATTCACACATCACCAAGGAGTTTCTCAGAGGCTTCTTTCTAGTTTTTATCTGAGAGCATTTCCTTTTTCAATATATGCCTCAGTGTACTACCAAACATCCCTTTGCATATTCCACTTACACAGTGTCAGCAAACTGCTCAAAGAAAAGAAAGGTGTAATTCTGTGAGATAACTTCACACATCACAAACAAGTTTCTCAGAAAGATTCTTTCTGTTATCTGAGGATATTTCCTTTCTCACAATAGGCTTCAATGTGATCCAAAATATCCCTTCTCAGATTCCCCAAAAACAGTGTTATCAAACTGCTGCATGAAAAGAATGGTGTATCTTTGTGAGATGAATTCACACATCACAAAACAATTTCTGAGAAATATTCTTGCTAGTTTTTATCTGAGGATATTGCCTTTTTGACCATACTCCTCAGTGCACTCCCGAATATTCCATTGCAGATTCCAAGAAAACATTCCGTTTTCAACATAGGTCTGAAAGCACTCTGAACATCCCGTGATTACATTGAAGCCTATGGTGAAAAATTAAATATCCTCAGATAACAACTAGAAAGAAGCTTTCTGAGGATCTGCTTGGTGATGTGTGAATTCATCTCACAGAAGTACACCATTCTTATCATGGAGCAGTTTGCTATCAGTGTTCTCGTGGAATCTGCAATGGGATCTTTGGGAGTGCATTGAGGCCTATGTTGAAAAAGGAAATATCCTAGGATAAAAACTGGAAAGAAGCTTTCTGAGAAATTGCTTTGTGATGTTTGAATTCATTTGACAGAGTTACACCATTATTTTCATGCAGCAGTTTGGTAGTACTGTTTTTGTGGAATCCTAGAAGAGATATTTTGTGTTACATTGAAGCCTATGGAGACAAAGGAAATATCCTCAGATAAACACTGGAAAGACGCTTTCTGAGAAACTGCTTTGTGATGTGTGAATTCATCTCAATGAGTTGCACCATTCTTTACATGGTGCAGTTTCTAACACTCTTTTTGGGGAATCTGAGAAGGGATTTTTGGATTGCATTGAAGCCTATGGTAACAAAGGAAATATCCTCAGATTAAAACTAGAAGGGGGCTTTCTGAGAAACTGCTTTGTGATGATCAATTTATCTCACAGGGTTACACCTTTCTTTTCATTGAGCAGTTGGCTAACACTGATTTATTGGAATCTGCAATTTGATATTCAAGAGCGCATTGAATCGTATGTTGAAAAAGGGAATATCCTCGGTTAAAGACTAGAAAGAGGCTTTCAGGGAAACTACTTTGTGTTATGTGAATTCATCAGTTCAGTAACTCTGTTTCTGGGGTATCTGATAAAGAATATTTTGTATCACTTTGAAGCCTATGGTGAGAAAGGAAATATCCTCAGATAAAAAGTAGAAAGAAACTTTCTGAAAATCTGCTTTATGGTGTGTGAATTCATTTCATGGAGTTGCACCTATCCTTTCATTGAGCAGTTTGCTAACACTGTTTTCATGGAATCTGCAATGGGATATTCTTGAGCGCATTGAGGCCTATGGTGAAAAAGCAAATATCCACTGTGAAAACTAGATAGAAGCTTTCTGAGAAATTGCTTTCTGGTTTATGATTTCCTCTCACAGAGTTACACTATTCTTTTCATATAGTAGTTGGCTAACACTGTTTCGTTGAATCTGTCATGGGATATTCAGGAGCACATTGAAGCCTATGGTGAAAAGGAAATATCCTCGAACAAAAACTAGAAAGAAGCTTTCTGAGAAATTGCTTTCTGGTTTATGATTTCCTCTCACAGAAGTACACCATTCTTTAAATGGAGAAGTTTAGTACCATTGATTTTGTGGAATCTGAGAATTGATATTTTGGATCGCATTGAAGGCTATGGTGAGAAAGGAAATATCCTCAGAGAAAAACTAGAAAGAAGATTTCAGTGAAACTGCTTTCTGATGTGTGAATTCATCTCCCAGAGTTACACCATTCTTTTCATATATCAGTTTGCTAACACTGTTTTCATGGAATCTGCAATGGGATATTTGGGAGGCATTGAGGCCTATGGTGAAAAAGCAAATATCCACTGAGAAAAACTAGAAAGAAGTTTTCTGAGAAACTGCATGGTGATGTGTGAATTCATCTCACTCAATTTCACCAATCTTTTCATGCATCTGTTTGGTAGCACTATTTTTGGGGATTCTTAGAAGGGATTTTTTTTATCACATTGAAGCCTATGATAATGAAGGAAATATCCTCAGATAAAAAGTATAAGGAAGCTTTCTGATAAACTGCTTTGTGATGTGTGAATGCATCTCACAGAAATACACCATTCTTTTCATGGAACAGTTTGCTAGCACTGTTTGTGTGGATTCTGAGAAGGGATACTTTCAATCTTTTCATGGAGCAGTTTGATATCACTGTTTTTGGAGAGCCTGAGAAGGGATATTTTGGATCTCATTGAAGCCTACGGTGACAAAGGAGATATCCTCAGATAAAAACTAGATGGAAGCTTTCTGAGAAACTGCTTTGTGATGTGTCCATTTGTATCACAGAGTCACACTTTTCTTTTCTTATAGTAATTTGCTAACACTGTTTCCTTGGAATCTGCAACGGGATATTTGGGAGCACTTTGGCCTATGGGAAATAGGAAATAACATCAGATGAAAACTAGAAAGAAGCTTTCTGAGAAACTGCATTGTGATGTGTGAATTTATCTCACAGATTTACCCCACTGTTTTCATGGAGCAGTTTGGTAGCACTGTTTTGAGAAATCTGAGAAGGGATATTTTGGATCGCATTGAAGCATCTGGTGACAAAGGAAATATCCTCAGATAATAACTAGAAATCAGCTGTTTGAGAAACTGCTTTGTGAAGTCTGAATTTTTCTCACAGATTTACAACTTTCTTTTCATTGAGCAGTTTGCTAACTCAGTTTTCGTGGAATCTGCAATGGGATAGGAGGGAGGGCATTGAGGCCTATGGTGAGATAGGAAATATAATCAGATAAAAACTGAGAGAAGACTTCTGAGAAACTGCTTTGTGATGTGTGCATTCAACTCATGGAGTTAAACCTTTCTGTTGAGGTAGTAATTTGCCATCAACATATTTGTGGAATCTCAGAGGGGATATATTGAATCACATTGAAGCTTTCTGAGAAACTTCTTTGTGATGTGTGAATTCATCTTACAGAGATACACCTTTCTCTTCATGAAGCAGTTTGCTAACACTGTTTTATGGAATCCACAAAGTGATATTTGGGAGTGCTTTGAAGCCTATGGTGAAAAAGGAAATATCCTCAGATGAGAACTGGAAAGAAGGTTTCTTAAAAACCGTTTGTGATGTTTGAATTCATCTCACAGAGATACACCATTCTTTTCATGGTGCAGTTTGGTACCACTGTTTTTGGGGAATCTGAGAAGGAATATTTTGGATCTCATTGAGGCCTATGGTGACAAAGGAAATATACCCTGATAAAAATTAGAAGGAAGCTTTCTGGGAAACTGCATTGTGATGTGATATGTGAACTCATCTCACAGTGTTACACCACTCTATTTATGCAGAGATTTGGTAGCACTGTTTATGTGGAATCTGAGAAGGGTTATTTTGGATCACATTGAAGCCACTGGTGACAAAGGAAAAATCCTGTGATAAAAACTAGAGAGAAGACTTCTGAGAAACTGCTTTGTGATGTTTCCATTCAACTCATAGAGTTAAACCTTTCTGTTGAGGGAGCAGTTTGACATCAATGTTTTTGTGGAATGTGAGAAGGGATATTTTGGATCTCATTGAAGCCTATGGTGACAAAGAAAATATTCTCAGATAAAAACTAGAAAGAAGCACTTTGAGAAACTGCTTTGTGATGTGGTAATCCATCTGACAGAGTTACACCTTTCTTTTCATTGAGCGATTTGCTAACCCTATTTTCGTGCAATCAGCAATGGGATATTCGGGATCACATTGAAGCCTATGGTGACAAACGAAATACCCTCAGATAAAAATTAGAAAGAAGCTTTCTGTGAAACTGCTTTCTGATGTGTCCCTTCATCTCGCAGAGTTACACCTTTTGTTTCATTGAGCATTTTTCTATCACTGTTTTCGTGGAATCTGCAATGGCATATTCGGGAGGGCCTAGAGGCCTATGTAGAAAGAGGAAATATCCTCAGATAAAAACCAGAAAGATGCTTTTGAGAAACAGCTTTGTGATGTATGAATTCATCTCACACAGTTACATGATTCTTTTCATGGAGAAGTTTAATAGCACTTTTTCGGGGGAATCTGAGAAGGGATATTTTGGATCACATTGAAGCCTATGGTGACAAAGGAAATATCCTCAGATCAAAACTAGAAAGAAGCTTTCTGAGAAAATTCTTTGTGATATGTGAATTCATTTCACAGCGTTACACTTTTGTTTTCATAGAGCAGCTTGCTAACACTGTTTTTGTGGAATCTTCAATGGGACGTTCAGGAGTGCATTGAGGCCTATGGTGAAAATGGAAATATCCTCAGATAAAATGTAGAAAGAGCTTTCTGAGAAATTGCTTTCTGATGTGTGAGTTCATCTCACAGAGTTACACCGTTGTTTTCATGGAGCAGTTTAGTAACACTGTTTTTATGGAATCTGAGATGGGATATTTTGGAATGCATTGAAGCCTATGGTGACAAAGGAAATATCCTCACATAAAACAAGAAAGAAGCTTTCTGAGAAACTGCTTTGTGATACATATACTCATCTCATAGAGTTAAACCATTGTTTGGATTGGGCAGTTTGAAATCAGTGTTTTTGTGGAATCTGAGAAGGGACATTTGGGATTGCTATGAAGATTATGCTGATGAAGGAAATATCCTCAGATGAAAACTAGAATTAAGCTTGCTGAGAAACTCCTTTGTGATGTGCACTCCTCTCCCAGAGTTACACCTCTCTTTTCATAGAGAAGTGTGGAAACACTTTTGTTGTAAAAGCTACCAAGGAATATTTTGGAGCATATGGAACCCTATGCTGAAAAAGTAAAAATTATCCTCAGATAAAAACTGGAGGGATGCTTTCTGAGAAACTGCTTTGTGATGCATGCATTCCACTCACAGAGTTATACCTCTCTTTTCATAGAGAAGTGTGGAAACACTTTTGTTGTAAAAGCTCCCAAGGGATATTTTGGAGCAGATTGAAGCCTATGGTGAAAAGAATATCTCCAGATAAAAACTGGAGTGAAGGTTTCTGAGAAACTGCTTTGTGATGTATGTATGCATCTCATAGAGGTAAACAATTCTTTGAATTGAGCACTGGGAAATCACTGTTTTTGTGGAATCAGAGGCAACATTTGGGAATGCTATAAAAATATGGTGAAAAAGGAAATATCCTCAGATAAAAACGAGAAAGAAGCTTTCTGAGAAACTAGTTTGTGACTTCTGAATTCCTCTCACAGAGTTAACCCTTTTCTTTCATTGAGCAGTTTGCTAACACTGTTTTTATGTAATCTGTGAAGGGATATTCGAAAGCACTTTGAGGCCTATGGTGAAAAAGGAAACGTCTTTAGTTACAAACTGGATGGAAGCTTTCTGAGAAACTACTTTGTGATGTGTGCATTTCACTCACAGAGTTACACCTCTCTTTTCATAGAGCAGTATGTACCCACTTTTCATGTAAAAGTTACGAAGGGATGTTTCTGAGTGCAGTGAAGCCTATGTGAAAAGTGAAATATCCTCAGATAAAAACTAGAAAGAAGCGTTAAAAGAAACTGCTTTGTGATATGTGCATTCATCTCACAGAGTTATACCTCTCTTTTCATAGAGAAGTGTGGAAACACTTTTGTTGTAAAAGCTACCAAGGGATATTTTGGAGCAGATTGAAGCCTATGGTGAAAAGGAAATATCTTTAGGTGAAAATTGGACAGTAGCTTTCTGAGAAACTGCTTTGTGATGTATGTATGCATCTCATAGAGGTAAACAATTCTTTGAATTGAGCACTGGGAAATCACTGTTTTTGTGGAATCTGAGAAGGGATATTTGGGAGTGCTTTGAGGCATATGGTGAAAAGGAAATATCCTCAGATAAAAGCTAGAAGAAATCTTTCTGAAAAACTGTTTTGTGTTGCGTGAATTTATATCACAGAGTTAACCCTTACTTTTCATTGTGCAGTTTTTACACTGTTTTTATGTAATCTGTGAAGGGATATTCAAAAGCACTTTGAGGCCTATGGTGAAAAAGGAAACGTCTTTAGTTACAAACTGGATGGAAGCTTTCTGAGAAACTACTTTGTGATGTGTGCATTTCACTCACAGAGTTACACCTCTCTTTTCATAGAGCAGTATGTACCCACTTTTCATGTAAAAGTTACGAAGGGATGTTTCTGAGTGCAGTGAAGCCTATGTGAAAAGTGAAATATCCTCAGATAAAAACTAGAAAGAAGCGTTGAAAGAAACTGCTTTGTGATATGTCTATTCATCTGATAGAGTTAAAGCTTTCCTTACATTACACTCTTTGGAAATTCTGCTTTTGAGGAATCCTTGAGGAAACTAGGCAGAGCCCTGAGGTCTATGGTGAGTAAGGAAATATCTTTAGGTGAAAATTGGACAGTAGCTTTCTGAGACACTGCTTTATGATGTGTATTCACCTCATAGAGTTAAACCATTCTTTGGATTGAGCAGTTTGAAATCACTGTTTTTGTGGAATCTGAGAAGGGATATTTGGGAGCACTATGAAGAATATGGTGAAAAAGGAAATACCCTCAGATAAAAGCTAGAAGAAATCTTTCTGAAAAACTGTTTTGTGTTGCGTGAATTTATATCACAGAGTTAACCCTTACTTTTCATTGTGCAGTTTTTTACACTGTTTTTATGTAATCTGTGTGGGGATATTTGGATATTTGGGAGTGCTTTGAGGCATATGGTGAAAAGGAAATACTTCAGATAAAAACTGGAGAGAAGCTTCCTGAGGAACTGCTTTGTGATATGTGCATTCATCTCACAGAGTTAAAGCTTTCTTTACATTACACAGTTTGGAAACTCTGTTATTGACGGATTCGTGAAGAGACATTTGGCAGCAAGGTGAAAAGTGAACAAGGAAATATCTTCAGATGAAAACTGTACAGCAGCTTTTGAGAAACTGCTGTGTGATGTGTACATTCCTTTTGACGTGTTATACCTCCTTTTTCATTGAGCAGTGAGGAAATACTTTTGGTATAAAAGCTACCAAGGGATATTGCGGAGCTCATTGAAACCTATGGAGAAAATGGAAATATATTCATATAAAAACTGCAGAGGAGCTTTCTGTGAAACTACTTTGTGATGTTTGCATTCCACTAACAGAGATACACTTCTCTTTTCATAGATAAGTGTGGAAACACTTTTGGTGGAAAAGCTACCAAGGGATATATCAGAGAACATTGAAACCTATGGTGTAAAAGGAAATATCCTCAGTTAAAAACTGGAAAGAAACTTTCTGAGAAACTGCTTTGTGAAATGTGCATTCATCTCACAGAGTTAAAGCTTTCTTTACATTACACAGTTTGGAAACTATGTCATTGATGGATCCATGAAGAGACATTCTGGAGCACATTGAGGCCTATCGTTAAAAAGGAAATATCTTCAGATAAAACCTAGACAGAATCTTTCTGAGATACTGCTTTATGATGTGTGAATTCATCTCACAGAGTTACACCATTCTTTTCATGGAGCAGTTTAGTAACACTGTTTTTATGTAATCTGTGAAGGGATATTTTGGAGCAGATTGAAGCCTATGGTGACAAAGGAAATATCCTCACATAAAACAAGAAAGAAGCTTTCTGAGAAACTGCTTTGTGATACATATACTCATCTCATAGAGTTAAACCATTCTTTTCATGGAGCAGTTTGAAATCAGTGTTTTTGTGGAATCTGAGAAGGGACATTTTGGATTGCTATGAAGATTATGCTGATGAAGGAAATATCTTCAGATGAAAACTAGAGAGAAGCTTTCTGAGAAACTTCTTTGTGATGTGTGCATTCATCTCATAGAGTTAAACCATTCATTGGATTGAGCAGTTTGAAAGCAGTGTTTTGTGGAATATGAGAGGGGACATTTGGGAATGCTATGAAGAATATGGTGAAAAGGAAATATCCTCAGATGAAAACTAGAAGGAAACTTTCTGAGAAACTGCTTTGTGATGTGAATTCATCTCACAGAGTTAACCCTTTTCTTTCATTGAGCAGTTTGTTAACACTGTTTTGTGGAATCTGAGAAGGGATATTCAGGTGCGCTTTGAGGCCTATGGTGAGCAAGGAAATATCTTCAGATAAAAACTGGAGAGAAGCTTTCTGAGAAACTGCTTTGTGATGTGTGCATTCCACTTACAGAGTTATACCTCTCTTTTCATAGAGCAGTGTGGAAACACTTTTGGTGTAAAAGCTACCAAGGGATATTTTGGAGCAGATTGAAGCCTATGGTGAAATAGGAAATATCCTCAGATAAAAACTGGAAAGAGTCTTTCTGAGAAACTGCTTTGTAATACGTTGCTTCATCTCACAGAGTTAAAGCTTTCTTATATTACAAAGTTTGGAATCTCTGTCATTGACGGATCTGTGAAGAGACATTCAGGAGCACATTTAGGCCTATGGTGAGCAAGGAAATATCTTCAGATGAAAACTGGACAGAAGCTGTCTGAGAAACTGCTTTGTGATGTGTGTATTCATCTCATAGAGTTAAACCATTCTTTGGATTGAGCAGTTTGAAATCACAGTTTTGTGGAATCTGAGAAGGGACATTTGGGAACACTATGAAGAGTATGGTGAAAAAGCATTATCCTCAGATAAAAACTAGAAGGAAACTTTCTGAGAATTTGCTTGTGTTCTGTGAATTCCTCTCACAGAGGAATTCCTTTCTTTTCATTGAGCAGTTTGCTAACACTGTTTTGTGGAATCTGCAATGGGATATTTGGGAGTGCTTGAGGCCTATGGTGAAATAGGAAATATATTCAGATAAAACGTGGAGAGAAGCTTTCTGAGAAACTGCTTTGTCAGGTTTACACTCCACTGACAGAGTTATACTTCTCTTTTCATAGAGCAGTGTGGAAACACTTTTGGTGTAAAAGCTACCAAGGGATAGTTTGGAGCACATTGAAGAATATGGTGAAATAGGAAATATCCTCACATAAAAACTGGAAAGAGTCTTTCTGAGAAACTGCTTTGTAATACGTTGCTTCATCTCACAGAGTTAAAGCTTTCTTATATTACAAAGTTTGGAATCTCTGTCATTGACGGATCTGTGAAGAGACATTCAGGAGCACATTTAGGCCTATGGTGAGCAAGGAAATATCTTCAGATGAAAACTGGACAGAAGCTGTCTGAGAAACTGCTTTGTGATGTGTGTATTCATCTCATAAAGATAAAACATTATTTGGATTGAGCAGTTTGAAATCACAGTTTTGTGGAATCTGAGAAGGGACATTTGGGAACACTATGAAGAGTATGGTGAAAAAGCATTATCCTCAGATAAAAACTAGAAGGAAACTTTCTGAGAATTTGCTTGTGTTCTGTGAATTCCTCTCACAGAGGAATTCCTTTCTTTTCATTGAGCAGTTTGCTAACACTGTTTTTGTGGAATCTGCAATGGGATATTTGGGAGTGCTTTGAGGCATATGGTGAAAAGGAAATATCTTCAGATAAAAACTGGAGAGAAGCTTTCTGAGAAACTGCTTTGTGATGTGTGAATTCATCTCACAGAGTTATACCTCTCTTTTCATAGAGCAGTGTGGAAACACTTTTGGTGTAAAAGCTACCAAGGGATATTTGGGAGTGCTTTGAAGCCCATGGTGAAAAGGAAATATCCTCACATAAAAACTGGAAAGAAACTTTCTGAGAAACTGCTTTGTGATATGTGCATTGGTCTCACAGAGTTAAAGCTGTCTTTACACAGTTTGGAAACTCTGTCATTGATGGATCCATGAAGAGACATTCTGGAGCACATTGAGGCCTATGGTGAGCAAGGAAATATCTTCAGATGAAAACTGGACAGAAGCTGTCTGAGAAACTGCTTTGTGATGTGTGTATTCATCTCATAGAGTTAAACCATTCTTTGGATTGAGCAGTTTGAAATCAGTGTTTTGTGGAATCTGAGAAGGGATATTTGGGAATGCTATGAAGAATATGGTGAAAAGGAAATATCCTCAGATAAAAACCAGAAAGAAGCTTTCTGAGAAACTGCTTGTGTTCTGTGAATTCCTCTCACAGAGGAATTCCTTTCTTTTCATTGAGCAGTTTGCTAACACTGTTTTTGTGGAATCTGCAAAGGGATATTCGGGAGTGCTTGAGGCCTATGATGAAAAAGGAAGTATCTTCAGATAAAAACTGGAGAGAATCTTTCTGAGTAACTGGTTTGTCAAGTGTCAATTCCACTCACAGTGTTGTACCCTCTTTTCCTAGAGCAGTGTGGAAACACTTTTGGTGTAAAAGCTACCAAGGGATATTTGGGAGTGCATTGAAGCCTGTGGTGAAAAGGAAATATCCTCACATAAAAACTGGAAAGAAACTTTCTGAGAAACTGCTTTGTAATATGTGCATTGGTCTCACAGAGTTAAAGCTGTCTTTACACAGTTTGGAAACTCTGTCATTGATGGATCTGCAGAGACTTTCTGGAGCACATTGAGGCCTATGGTGAGCAAGGAAATATCTTCAGATGAAAACTGGACAGAAGCTGTCTGAGAAACTGCTTTGTTATGTGTGTACTCATCTCATAGAGTTCAATCATTGTTTGGATTGAGCAGTTTGAAATCAGTGTTTTTGGAATCTGAGAAGGGATATTTGGGAATGCTATGATGAATATGGTGAAAAGGAAATATCCTCAGATAAAAACTAGAAAGAAACTTTCTGAGAAACTGCTTTGTGATGTGTGAATTCATCTCACAGAGTTAACCCTTTCTTTTCATTGAGCAGTTTGCTAACACTGTTTTTGTGGAATCTGTGAAGGAATATTCAGGAGTGCTTTGAGGCTTATGGTGAAAAAGGAAGTATTTTCAGATAAAAACTGGAGAGACGCTTTCTGAGACACTGCTTTGTGATGTGTGCATTCTACTCAGAGAGTTTTACCTCTCTTTTCATAGAGCAGTGTGGAAACACTTTTGGTGTAAAAGCTACCAAGGGATATTTTGGATCACATTGAAGCCTATGGTGAAAAGGAAATATCCTCAGATAAAAACTAGAAAGAAGCTTTTGAGAAACTGCTTTTGATATGTGCATTCCTCTCACAGAGTTAAAGCTTTCTTTATGTTATACAGATTGGAAAGTCTGTCATTGACCAATCTGTGAAGAGACATTCAGGAGCACATTTAGGCCTATGGTGAGCAAGGAAATATCTTCAGATGAAAACTGGACAGAAGCTTTCTGAGAAACTGCTTTGTTATGTGTGTACTCATATCTTGAAGTTAAACCATTCTTTGGATTGAGCAGTTTGAAATCAGTGTTTTGTAGAATCTGAGGGGGGTCATTTGGGAACACTATGATTATGATGAAAAAGGAAATACCCTCTGATAAAAACTGGAAAGAAGCTTTCTGAGAAACTGCTGTGTGATATGTGCATTCCTCTCACAGAGTTAAAGCTTTCTTATATTACAAAGTTTGGAATCTCTGTCATTGACGGATCTGTGAAGAGACATTTGGGAGCACATTGAGGCCTATGGTGAGCAAGGAAATATCATCAGATGAAAACTGGACAGAAGCTTATTGATAAACTGTTTTGTTATGTGTGTACTCATCTCGTAGAGTTAAACCATTCTTTGGAATGAGCAGTTTGAAATCAGTGTTTTGTGGAATCTGAGGAGGGTCATTTGGGAACACTATGAAGATTATGGTGAAAAGGAAATATACTCAAATGAAAACTAGAAGGAAACTTTCTGAGAAACTGCTTTGTGATGTGTGAATGCATCTCACAGAAATACACCATTCTTTTCATGGAACAGTTTGCTAACACTGTTTGTGTGGAATCTGAGCAGGGATATTTTCAATCTCATTGAAGCCTATGATGACAAAGGAAATATCCTCAGATAAACACTAGAAATAATGTTTTAGGAAAACTGCTTTGTGATGTGTGAAATTGTCTCACAGAGTTACATCTCTCTTTTCATTGAGCAGTTTGCTAACACTGTTTTCGTGGAATCTGCAATGGGACATTAGGTAGGGCATTGATGGCTTTGACGAAAAAGAAAATATCCTGAGATAAAAACTGGAGGGAAGACTTCTGAGCAACTGCTTTGTGATGTGTCTATTCAACTCAAAGAGTTAAACCTTTCTGATGAGGGAGCAGTTTGGCATCAATGTTTTTGTGGAATCTGAGAAGGGATATTTTGGATCACATTGAAGCCTATGGTGACAAAGGAAAGATCTTCAGATAAAAACTATAAAGAAACTTTCTGAGAAACTGCTTTGTGATGTGTGAATTTACTTCTCAGAGTTATACTATTCTTTGCACTGAGCAGTTTGTTAACACTGGTTTCTTGGAATCTGCAATTTGCTATTTGGGAGTGCATTGAGGCCTATGGTGAAAAGGAAATATCCTCAGTTAGAGAACAGAAAGAAGCTTTCTGAGAAATTGCTTTGTGATGTGTGAATTCATCTCACAGACTTACACTTTTCTTTTCATATAGCAGTGTGCTAACAGTTTTGTGGAATCTGCAATGGGATATTTGGGAGTGCTTTGAGGCTTATGGTGAAAAGGAAATATCCTCAGATAAAATCTAGAAAGAAGCTTTCTAAGAAATTGCTTTGTGATGTGTGAATTCATCTCACAGACTTACACTTTTCTTTTCATATATCAGTTTGCTAACACTGTTTTCGTGGAATCTGCAAAGGGATATTCAGGAGTCCATTGGGGCCTATGGTGAAAAGGAAATATCCTCAGATAAAAACTAGAAAGAAGATTTCTGAGAAACTGCTTTGTGATGTGTGAATTTATCTCACAGAGTTACACAATTCTTTTCATGGAGCAGTTTGATATCACTGTTTTGTGGAATCTGAGGAGGGTCATTTGGGAACACTATGAAGATTATGGTGAAAAGGAAATATACTCAAATGAAAACTAGAAAGAAGCTTTTGAGAAACTGCTTTGTGATGTGTGAATTCATCTCACAGAGTTAAACCTTTCTTTTCATTGAGCAGTGTGGAAACACTTTTGGTGTAAAAGCTACCAAGGGATATTTTGGATCACATTGAAGCCTATGGTGAAAAGGAAATATCCTCAGATAAAAACTGGAGAGAAGCTTTCTGAGAAACTGCTTTGTGATGTGTGCATTCCACTTACAGAGTTATACCTCTCTTTTCATAGAGCAGTGTGGAAACACTTTTGGTGTAAAAGCTACCAAGGGATATTTCAGACCATATTGAAACCTATGGTGAAAAAGGAAATATCCTCAGATAAAAACTGGAAATAAGATTTCTGAGAAACTGCTTTGTGGTATGTGCATTCACCTCAGGGAATTAAAGCTTTCTTATGTAACACAGTTTGGAAACTCTGTCATTGACAGATCTGTGAAGAGACTTTCTGGAACACATTGAGGCCTATGGTGAGCAAGGAAATATCTTCAGATGAAAACTAGAGAGAAGCTTTCTGAGAAACTTCTTTGTGATGTGTGCATTCATCTCATAGAGTTAAGCCATTCATTGGATTGAGCAGTTTGAAAGCAGTGTTTTGTGGAATATGAGAGGGGACATTTGGGAATGCTATGAAGAATATGGTGAAAAAGGAAATATCCTTAGATGAAAACTAGAAGGAAACTTTCTGAGAAACTGCTTTGTGCCGTGTGAATCCTTCTCACAGAATTATCCCTTTCGTATCATTGAGCAGTTTGCGAACACTGTTTTTGTGGAATCTGTGAAGGGATATTCAGGTGCGCTTTGAGGCCTATGGTGAAATAGGAAATATATTCAGATAAAACGTGGAGAGAAGCTTTCTGAGAAACTGCTTTGTCAGGTTTACACTCCACTGACAGAGTTATACTTCTCTTTTCATAGAGCAGTGTGGAAACACTTTTGGTGTAAAAGCTACCAAGGGATAGTTTGGAGCACATTGAAGAATATGGTGAAATAGGAAATATCCTCACATAAAAACTGGAAAGAGTCTTTCTGAGAAACTGCTTTGTAATACGTTGCTTCATCTCACAGAGTTAAAGCTTTCTTATATTACAAAGTTTGGAATCTCTGTCATTGACGGATCTGTGAAGAGACATTCCAGAGTGCATTGAGGCCTATGGTGAGCAAGGAAATATCTTCAGATGAAAACTGGACAGAAGCTGTCTGAGAAACTGCTTTGTGATGTGTGTATTCATCTCATAGAGTTAAACCATTCTTTGGATTGAGCAGTTTGAAATCACAGTTTTGTGGAATCTGAGAAGGGACATTTGGGAACACTATGAAGATTATGGTGAAAAGGAAATATCCTCAGATAAAAACTAGAAAGAAGCTTTCTGAGAAACTGCTTTTTGATATGTGCATTCATCTCACAGAGTTAACCCTTTCTTTTCATTGAGCAGTTTGCTAACACTGTTTTTGTGGAATCTGCAAAGGGATATTCGGGAGTGCTTGAGGCCTATGATGAAAAGGAAGTATCTTCAGATAAAAACTGGAAAGAAGCTTTCTGAGAAACTGCTTTGTGAATTGTGCATTCCACTTACAGAGTTATACCTCTCTTTTCATAGAGCAGTGTGGAAACACTTTTGGTGTAAAAGCTACCAAGGGATATTTAGGAGTGCATTGAAGCCTATGGTGAAAAGGAAATATCCTCAGATAAAAACTAGAAAGAAGCTTTCTGAGAAACTGCTTTGTGATATGTGCATTCATCTCACAGAGTTAAAGCTTTCTTATATTACAAAGTTTGGAATCTCTGTCATTGACGGATCTGTGAAGAGACATTTTGGAGTGCATTGAGGCCTATGGTGAGCAAGGAAATATCTTCAGATGAAAACTGGGCAGAAGATTTCTGAGAAACTGCTTTGTTATGTGTGTACTCATCTCGTAGAGTTAAACCATTCTTTGGATTGAGCAGTTTGAAATCAGTGTTTTGTGGAATCTGAGAAGGGACATTTGGGAATGCTATGATGAATATGGTGAAAAAGCATTATCCTCAGATAAAAACTAGAAGGAAACTTTCTGAGAATTTGCTTGTGTCCTGTGAATTCCTCTCACAGAGGAATTCCTTTCTTTTCACTGAGCATTTTGCTAACACTGTTTTTGTGGAATCTGCAAAGGGATATTCGGGAGTGCTTTAGGCCTATGATGAAAAAGGAAGTATCTTCAGATAAAAACTGGAGAGAATCTTTCTGAGAAACTCCTTTGTCATGTGTGAATCCCACTCACAGTGTTATACCCCTCTTTTCCTAGAGCAGTGTGGAAACACTTTTGGTGTAAAAGCTACCAAGGGATATTTAGGAGTGCATTGAAGCCTGTGGTGGAAAAGGAAATATCCTCACATAAAAACTGGAAAGAAACTTTCTGAGAAACTGCTTTGCAATATGTGCATTGGTCTCACAGAGTTAAAGCTGTCTTTACACAGTTTGGAAACTCTGTCATTGATGGATCTGCAGAGACTTTCTGGAGCACATTGAGGCCTATGGTGAGCAAGGAAATATCTTCAGATGAAAACTGAAGAGAAGCTCTCTGAAAAACTGTTTTGTTATGTGTGTACTCTTCTCATAGAGTTCAATCATTGTTTGGATTGAGCAGTTTGAAATCAGTGTTTTTTTGGAATCTGAGAAGGGATATTTGGGAATGCTATGATGAATATGGTGAAAAGGAAATATCCTCAGATAAAAAAGAGAAAGAATCTTTCCAGGAAACTGCTTTTCGTCCTGTGAATTCCTCTAGCAAAGTTAACCCTTTCTTTTCATTGAGCAGTTTGCTAACACTGTTTTTGTGGAATCTGTGAAGGAATATTCAGGAGTGCTTTGAGGCTTATGGTGAAAAAGGAAATATCTTCAGATAAAAACTGGAAAGAAGCTTTCTGAGAAACTGCTTTGTGATGTGTGCATTCATCTCACAGAGTTATACCTCTCTTTTCATAGAGCAGTGTGGAAACACTTTTGGTGTAAAAGCTACCAAGGGATATTTTGGATCACATTGAAGCCTATGGTGAAAAGGAAATATCCTCAGATAAAAACTAGAAGGAAGCTTTTTGAGAAACTGCTTTTTGATATGTGCATTCCTCTCACAGAGTTAAAGCTTTCTTTATGTTATACAGATTGGAAAGTCTGTCATTGACCAATCTGTGAAGAGACATTTTGGAGTGCATTGAGGCCTATGGTGAGCAAGGAAATATCTTCAGATGAAAACTGGGCAGAAGATTTCTGAGAAACTGCTTTGTTATGTGTGTACTCATATCTTGAAGTTAAACCATTCTTTGGATTGAGCAGTTTGAAATCACTGTTTTTGTGGAATCTGAGGAGGGTCATTTGGGAAAACTATGATTATGGTGAAAAAGGAAATATCCTCTGGTAAAAACTGGAAAGAAGCATTCTGAGAAACTGCTTTGTGATATGTGCATTCCTCTCACAGAGTTAAAGCTTTCTTTGTATTATACAGATTGGAAAGTCTGTCATTGACGGATCTGTGAAGAGACATTTGGGAGCGCATTGAGGCCTATGGTGAGCAAGGAAATATCATCAGATGAAAACTGGACAGAAGCTTTTTGAGAAACTTTTTTGTTATGTGTGTACTCATCTCATAGAGTTAAACCATTCTTTGGATTGAGCGGTTTGAAATCAGTGTTTTTGTGGAATCTGAGGAGGGTCATTTGGGAACACTATGAAGATTATGGTGAAAAAGGAAATATACTCAAATGAAAACTAGAAGAAAGCTTTCTGAAAAACTGCTTTGTGATATGTGCATTTATCTCACAGAGTTAAAAGTTTCTTTACATTACACTGTAGGGAAACTCTTTAATTGATGGGTCCATGAAGAGACATTCCAGAGTGCATTGAGATCCATGGTTATAAAGGAAATATCTTCCAATAAAACCTGGAGAGAAGCTTTCTGAGATGCTGTTTTGTGATGAGTGCATTTCACTCATAGAGATAGACCTCTTTTTTCATAAGGTAGTGTGAAAACACTGTTCTTTTAAAACCTTCCACATGATATGTCAGAGCACTTTGGAGTCCATGGTGAAAAGTGAAATATGCTCAGATAGAAGCCAGAAAGAATCATTCCAAGAAACTGCTTTTTGATGTGTGCATTCATGTCACAGTGAAGCAAACGATGAACAAGGAAATATCTTAAGATGAAAACTGGACAGAAGCTTTCTGAGAAACTGCTTTGTGAATTGTGCATTCCACTTACAGAGTTATATCTCTCTTTTCATAGAACAGTGTGGAAACACTTTTAGTGTAAGAGCTACCAAGGGATATTTCAGAGCGCATTGAAGCCTATGGTGAAGAAGGAAATATCCACAGATTAAAAACTGGAATGAATCTTTTTGAGAAACTGCTTTGTGATATGTGCATTCATCTCATAGAGTTAAAGCTTTTCTTACGTTACACAGTTTGGAAACTCTGTCATTGATGTATCCATGATGAGACTTTTGGAAGAGCATTGAGACCTATGGAGGAAAAGGAAATATCTTCAGATATAACTGTACAGAAATTTTCTGAGAAACTGCTTTATGATGTGTGCATTTCACTCACAGAGTTAGACTTCTTTTTTCATAGAATAGTGTGGAAAGACTGTTCGTGTAAAACCTACCAAGTGATATGTCAGAGTGCTTTGAAGCCCATGGTGAAAAGTGAAATATGCTCAGGTAAAAGCTAGAAAGAAGCATTCCAAGAAACTCCCTTTTGATTTGTGCATTCATCTCACAGTGAGGCAAATGGTGAGCAAGGAAATATCTTCAGATGAAAACTGGACAGAAATATTTTGAGAAACTGCTTTGTGATGTGTGCATTCCACTTACAGAGTTATACCTCTCTTTTCATAGAGCAGTGTGGAAACACTTTTGGTGTAAAAGCTACCAAGGGATATTTCAGACCATATTGAAACCTATGGTGAAAAAGGAAATATCCTCAGATAAAAACTGGAATGAATCTTTTGAGAAACTGCTTTGTGATATGTGCATTCATCTCACAGAGTTAAACCTTTCTTTTCATTCAGCAGTTTGGAAACTCTGTCATTGATGTATCCATGATGAGACTTTTGGAAGAGCATTGAGACCTATGGAGGAAAAGGAAATATCTTCAGATATAACTGTACAGAAATTTTCTGAGAAACTGCTTTGTGATGTCTGCATTCCACTCACAGAGTTATACCTCTCTTTTCATAGAGCAGTGTGGAAACACTTTTGGTGTAAAAGCTACCAAGGGATATTTTGGAGCGCATTGAAACCTATGGTGAAAAATGAAATATCTTCAGGTAACAACTAGGAAGAAGCATTGCAAGACACTGCTTTCTGATCTGTGCATTCAAGTCACAGAGTTAAATCTTTCCTTACATTGCACAGTTTGGAAACTCTGTGTTTGACGAATCCATGAAGGGACATTAGGGGGCGCCCTGAGTCCTATGGTGAGCAAGGAAATATCTTCAGATGAAATCTGGACAGAAGCTTTCTGAGAAACTGCTTTGTGATGTGTGCATTCATCTCCTAGAGTTAAGACTTTTTTTGGATTCAGTAGTTTGAAATCATTGTTTTTGTGGAATCTGAGAAGGGACATTTGGGAACGCTATTAAGAATATGATGAAAAAGACATTATCCTCAGATAAAAACGAAAAGGAAATTATCTGAGAATTCACTTTTTGTCCTGTGAATTCCTCACACAGAGTTAACCCTTTCTTTTCATTGATCCATTTGCTAACACTGTTTTTGTTGAATCTGCGAAGGGATATTAGGGAGTGCTTTGAGGCCTATCATGAAAAAGGAAACATCTTCAGATAATAAGTGGAAAGAAGCTTTCTGAGAAACTGCTTTGTGATGTGTCCACTCATTTCAAAGAACTAAACCTTTCTTTGAATTCAGCAGTTTTGGAACACTGTTTTGGTCCATTCTGTGAATGGACATTTGGGGACTCTCAGTGGACAAAGGCTAAAAGCGAATATCTGATGTTAGAAACTTCAAGGAAATTATCTGACAAACCGACTTGTGTTTTGTGAATTCACCTCACAGATTTCAACTTTTTCTTTCATTCAGCAGTTTGGAAACAGTGTTTCTTGTATTTAGCAAAGACATATTTGGAAGCACTTTGAAGCCAATGCTGAAAAAGGAAATATCTTCTAAGTAAAACCACAATGAAATTTACTGAGCAACTGCTTTCTGATGTGTGCATTCATCTCACAGAGTTACACAATTCTTTGGATTCGGCAGTTTTGGAACAATGTTTGTGTCCTTTCTGTGAATGGACATTTGTGAACTCATTGAGGCCAATGGAGAAAAGCAAATATCCTAGGACAAAAACTAGAAGGAAGACATCTGACAAATCGACCTCTGAAGCCTGAATTCTTCTCACAGAGTTAAACCTTTCTTTTCATTCAGCATTTTGGAAACACTGTTTTCTTACAATCTGCAAAGAGATATTTGGTAGTGCATTGAGGCCTATGGTGAGCAAGGAAATATCTTCAGATGAAAACTAGAAGGAAACTTTCTGAGAAACTGCTTTGTGATGTGTGCATTCACCTCACAGAGTTAAACGTTCCACTGGATTCAGCACTTTGGTAACCCTGCTTTTGTCCATTCTGCAAAAGGACTTTTGGGTGCTCTTTGAGACCAATGGTGAAAAACCAAATGTCCAAAGATTGAAACTAGAAGGAAGGTATCTGACAAATCGGTTTGTGATTTGTACATTCATCTCAAGGAGTTAAACATTTCTTTTCATTCTGCAGTGTGGAAACAGTGTTTTCTTGTATTCTGTGAAGAGATATTTGGTAGCGTTTTGAGGCTGAATTTGAAAAAGAAAATGTCTTGTGAGAAAAACTGGAAAGAAGCTTTCTGACAAACTGCTTTGTGATGTGTGCATTCATCTCACAGAGTTATACCTTTCTTTGAATCCAGCAGTGTGGTAACCCTGTTTTTGTTTATTCTGTGAATGGAATTTTAGTAGCTCTTTGTGGTCCATGGAGAAAAAAGTGCATGTCCCACTATTAAAACTAGAAAGAAGATATGTGAGAAAGCACTTTGTGACGTGTGCATTCATCTCACAGAGTTACACCTTTCTTTGGATTCAGTAGTTTCGGAACAATGTTTTTGTCCATTCTACGAAAGGACATTTGGGACCTCACTGAGGCCAATGGTGAGAAAGTGAATATCCTAGGACAAATCTAGAGGGAAATTATCTGTCAAATCAACCTCTGATGTGTGAATTCTTCTCATAGAGGTAAACCTTTCTCTTCATTCAGCAGTTTTGAAACACTGTTTCCTTAAAATCTGCAAAGAGATATTCAGTAGCACATGGGGGACTCCTGTGAGAAAGGAAATGTCTTCAGGTAAATAGAAAGAAGCTTTCTGGGAAACTTCTTTGTGATGTGTGCATTCACCTCACAGAGTTAAACGTTCCATTGGATTCACCAGTTTGGTAACCCTGTTTCTGTCCATTTTGTGAAATGACATTTGGGACCTCACTGAGGCCAATGGTGAAAAACGAATATCCCATGATTGAAACTGGAAGGAATTTATGTGATAATTCGACTTGTGATTTCTACATTGGTCTTCCAGAGTTAAATATTTCCTTTATTTCAACAGTTTGGAAACAGTGCTTTCTTGTATTCTGTGAGGAGATATTTTGTAGAGCTTTCAGGCTGACCTTGAAAAAGGAACTATCATGTGAGAAAAACTAGAAAGAAGCTTTCTGAGAAACTGCTTTGTGATATGTGCATTCACCTCACAGAGTTATACCTTTCTTTGGATTCAGTAGTGTGTAACACTGTGTTTGTTTATTCTGCAAATGGACATTTAGTAGCTCTTGGAGGTCCATGGTGAAAAATGAATGTCCCAGGATAAAACTAGAAAGAACATATCTGAAAAACTGCTTTGTGAAGTGTGCATTCACCTAGCCGAGTTAAACCTATCTTTTCATTCAGCAGTTTGAAAACACTGTTTTGTAGTATCTGTGAAAGTATTTTTGGGAGCACATCGAGGACAATAGAGAAAAGGAAATATCCAGATAAACACTAGAAAGAATCTTTCTGAGAAACTGCTTTCTGATATGTACATTCATCTCAAAGAGTTAAACATTCCATTGGATTCACCAGTTTGGTAACCCTGTTTCTGTCCATTCCACGAAAGGACGTTTGGGTGCTCTTTGAGGCCAATGGTGAAAAAACGAATATCCCATGATTGAAACTGGAAGGAATTTATGTGATAATTCGACTTGTGATTTCTACGTTGGTCTTCCAGAGCTAAATATTTCCTTTATTTCAACAGTTTGGAAACAGTGCTTTCTTGTATTCTGTGAGGAGATATTTTGTAGAGCTTTCAGGCTGACCTTGAAAAATGAACTATCATGTGAGAAAAACTAGAAAGAAGCTTTCTGAGAAACTGCTTTGAGATGTGTGCATACACCTCACAGAGTTATACCTTTCTTTGGATTCAGTAGTGTGTAACACTGTGTTTGTTCATTCTGCAAATGGACATTTAGTAGCTCTTGGAGGTCTATGGTGAAAAAATGAATGTCCCAGGATAAAAACTAGAAAGAACATATCTGAAAAACTGCTTTGTGAAGCGTGCATTCACCTAGCCGAGTTAAACCTATCATTTCATTCAGCAGTTTGAAAACACTGTTTTTGTAGTATCTGTGAAAGTATTTTTGGGAGCACATCGAGGACAATAGAGAAAAAGGAAATATCCAGATAAAAGATAGAAAGAATCTTTCTGAGAAACTGCTTTCTGATATGTACATTCATCTCAAAGAGTTAAACTTTTCTTTGGATTCAGCAGTTTTGGAACACTGTTTTGGTCCATTCTGCAAATGGACATTTGGGGCTCTATGAGGGCAAAGGCAAAAAGTGAATATCCGAGGATAGAAACTACAAGGAAGTTATCAGACAGACCAAATTGTGTCTTGGGCTTTCATCTCACAGAACACAACATTTCCTTTCATTCAGCAGTTTGGAAACTGTTTTCTTGTATTCTGTGAAGAGATATTTGGTAGCACTTTCAGGCCCACAGTGAAAAAGGAAATGTCTTCTGAGAAAAACTAGAAAGAAGCTTTCTGAGAAACTTCTTTGTGATGTGTGGATTCATCTCACAGAGTACACCTTTCTTTGGCTTCAGCAGTTTGGGAACAATGTTTTTGTCCATTCTACGAAAGGACATTTGGTACCTCACTGAGGCCAATGGTGAGAAAGTGAATATCCTAGGACAAAAACTAGAAGGAAGTTATCTCACACATAAACCTCTGATGTGTGAAATCTTCTCACAGAGGTAAACATTTCTTTTCATTCAGCAGTTTGGAAACACTGTTTTCTTACAATCTGTGAAGACATTTTCAGTAGAACATTGAGGCCTTCAGTGAGAAAGGAAATCTCTTCAGATAAATAGGAGACAGAAGCTTTCTGAGTAACTGCTTTGTGACGTGTCCATTCACCTCAGCAGAGTTCAAAGATCCATTGGAATCAGAAGTTTGGTAACCCTGTTTTTATCCTTTCTGGAAAGGACATTTTGGTGTTTTGAGGACAATGGTGAAAAGTGAATATCCTAGGACAAAAACTAGAAGGAAGTTATCTCACACATAAACCTCTGATGTGTGAAATCTTCTCACAGAGGTAAACATTTCTTTTCATTCAGCAGTTTGGAAACACTGTTTCCTTACAATCTGTGAAGACATTTTCAGTAGAACATTGAGGCCTTCTGTGAGAAAGGAAATCTCTTCAGATAAATAGGAGACAGAAGCTTTCTGAGTAACTGCTTTGTGACGTGTCCATTCACCTCAGCAGAGTTAAAAGATCCATTGGAATCAGAAGTTTGGTAACCCTGTTTTTATCCTTTCTGGAAAGGACATTTTGGTGCTTTTTGAGGACAATGGTGAAAAAGCAAATATCCCCAGATCAAAACTAGAAGAAGTTATCTGATAAATAGACTTGTGATTTGTACATTTGTCTCAGAGAGTGAAACATTTCATTCATTCAGCAGTTTGGAAACTGTTTTCTTGTATTCTGTGAAGAGATATTTGGTAGCACTTTGATGCTGACCTTGAAAAAGGAAATATCTTGTGAGAAAAATTAGAAAGAGGCTTTCTGAGAAACCGTTTTGTGATGTTTGCATTCATCTGACAGAGTTATGCTTACTTGTGGATTCAGCAGTGTGGTAACACTGTTTTTCAGTTTTCTGCAAATGGAAATTTACTAACTCTTTGAGATCTGTGGCAAAAAAGTGACTGTAACAGGTTAAAAACTAGAAAGAAGATATCTGAGAAACAGCTTTATGATGTGTGCAGTCATCTTGCAGAGATAAACCTTTCTTTGTGTTTAGCAGTTTGGAAAAACTGTTTTTGTAGCATCTGTGAAAGTATTTTTGGGAACACATTGAGGCCAATGATGAAAAAGATAATATCCTTGTTAACTTTCTGTCTCATGGATCTGTCTAATGTTGACAGTGGAGTGTTGAAGTCTCCCATTATTATTGTATGGGAGTCTAAGTCTCTTTGTAAGTCTCTAAGGACTTGCTTTATGAATGTGGGTGCTCCTGTGTTGGGTGCATATATATTTTGGAGAGTTAGCTCTTCCTGTTGAATTGATCCCTTTACCATTATGTAATGGCCTTCTTTGTCTCTTTTGATCTTTGATGGTTTAAAGTCTGTTTTATCAGAGACTAGGATTGCAACCCTGCTTTTTTTTTGTTCTCCTGTGCTTGGTAGATCTTCCTCCATCCCTTTATTTTGAGCCTATGTATGTCTCTGCATGTGAGATGGGTCTCCTGAATAAGCAGACTGATGGGTCTTGACTCTTGATCCAGTTTGGAAACACTGTTTTCTTACAATCTGTGAAGACATATTTGGTAGTGCATTGAGGCCTATGGTGAAAAGGAAATATTGTCTGAGAAAACTAGAAAGAAGCTTTCTGAGAAACTGCTTTGTGATATGTGCATTCATCTCACAGAGTTAAACCTTTCTTTTCATTCAGCAGTTTTGGAAACAGTGTTTCCAAACTGCTGAAGGAAAAGACAGGTTTAACTCTGTGAGATGAATGCACACATCACAAAGCAGTTACTCAGAAACGTTCTTTCTACCATTTATCTCAAGATATTTCCTTTTCACCAAAGGCCTCAATGTACTATAGAATATCTCCTCACAGATTCTAAGAAAACAGTGTTTCCAAACTGCTGAATCCAAAGAAAGCTTAACTCTGTGAAATGAATGCACACATCACAAAGCAGTTACTCAGAAACGTTCTTTCTACCATTTATCTCAAGATATTTCCTTTTCACCAAAGGCCTCAATGTACTATAGAATATCTCCTCACAGATTCTAAGAAAACAGTGTTTCCAAACTGCTGAAGGAAAAGACAGGTTTAACTCTGTGAGATGAATGCACACATCACAAAGCAGTTACTCAGAAACGTTCTTTCTACCATTTATCTCAAGATATTTCCTTTTCACCAAAGGCCTCAATGTACTATAGAATATCTCCTCACAGATTCTAAGAAAACAGTGTTTCCAAACTGCTGAAGGAAAAGACAGGTTTAACTCTGTGAGATGAATGCACACATCACAAAGCAGTTACTCAGAAACGTTCTTTCTACCATTTATCTCAAGATATTTCCTTTTCACCAAAGGCCTCAATGTACTATAGAATATCTCCTCACAGATTCTAAGAAAACAGTGTTTCCAAACTGCTGAAGGAAAAGACAGGTTTAACTCTGTGGGAGGAATGGACACATCACAAAGCAGTTACTCAGAAACGTTCTTTCTACCATTTATCTCAAGATATTTCCTTTTCACCAAAGGCCTCAATGTACTATAGAATATCTCCTCACAGATTCTAAGAAAACAGTGTTTCCAAACTGCTGAAGGAAAAGACAGGTTTAACTCTGTGAGATGAATGCACACATCAGAAAGCAGTTTCTAGGATATCTTCTTTCTAGTTTTCATCTGAAGATGTTTCCTTTTCACCACTGGCCTCAAAAATCTCCCAAATGCCCATTGGCAGAATGGATAAAATCAGTTTTCCCAAATTGCTGAATCAACAAAATGTTTAACTCTGTGAGATGAATACCTGCATCACCAAGGATTTTCTCAGAAAACTTCTTTCTAGTTTTCATCTGAAGATGTTTCCTTTTCACCACTGGCCTCAAAAATCTCCCAAATGCCCATTGGCAGAATGGATAAAATCAGTTTTCCCAAATTGCTGAATCAACAAAATGTTTAACTCTGTGAGATGAATGCACACATCACAAAGCAGTTACTCAGAAACGTTCTTTCTACCATTTATCTCAAGATATTTCCTTTTCACCAAAGGCCTCAATGTACTATAGAATATCTCCTCACAGATTCTAAGAAAACAGTGTTTCCAAACTGCTGAAGGAAAAGACAGGTTTAACTCTGTGAGATGAATGCACACATCACAAAGCAGTTACTCAGAAACGTTCTTTCTACCATTTATCTCAAGATATTTCCTTTTCACCAAAGGCCTCAATGTACTATAGAATATCTCCTCACAGATTCTAAGAAAACAGTGTTTCCAAACTGCTGAAGGAAAAGACAGGTTTAACTCTGTGAGATGAATGCACACATCAGAAAGCAGTTTCTAGGATATCTTCTTTCTAGTTTTCATCTGAAGATGTTTCCTTTTCACCACTGGCCTCAAAAATCTCCCAAATGCCCATTGGCAGAATGGATAAAATCAGTTTTCCCAAATTGCTGAATCAACAAAATGTTTAACTCTGTGAGATGAATACCTGCATCACCAAGGATTTTCTCAGAAAACTTCTTTCTAGTTTTCATCTGAAGATGTTTCCTTTTCACCACTGGCCTCAAAAATCTCCCAAATGCCCATTGGCAGAATGGATAAAATCAGTTTTCCCAAATTGCTGAATCAACAAAATTGACAGACCGCTAGCAAGACTAATAAAGAAGAAAAGAGAGAGGAATCAAATAGATGCAATAAAAATGATAAAGGGATATCACCACCGACCCCACAGAAATACAAACTACCATCAGAGAATACTATAAACACCTCTACGCAAATCAACTAGAAAATTTAGAAGAAATGGATAATTTCCTGGACACTTACACTCTCCCAAGACTAAACCAGGAAGAAGTTGAATCCCTGAATAGACCAATAGCAGGCTCTGAAATTGAGGCAACAATTAATAGCCTACCCACCAAAAAAGTCCAGGACCAGACGGATTCACAGCTGAATTCTACCAGAGGTACAAGGAGGAGCTGGTACCATTCCTTCTGAAACTATTCCAATCAATAGAAAAAGAGGGAATCCTCCCTAACTCATTTTATGAGGCCAACATCATCCTGATACCAAAGCCTGACAGAGACACAACAAAAAGAGAATTTTAGACCAATATCCCTGATGAACATCGATGCAAAAATCCTCAATAAAATACTGGCAAACCGGATTCAGCAGCACATCAAAAGCTTATCCACCCTGATCAAGTGGGCTTCATCCCTGGGATGCAAGGCTGGTTCAACATTCGCAAATCAATAAACGTAATCCAGCATATAAACAGAACCAAAGACAAGAACCACATGATTATCTCAATAGATGCAGAAAAGGCTTTTGACAAAATTCAACAGCCCTTCATGCTAAAAACGCTCAATAAATTCGGTATTGATGGAAACTACCTCAAAATAATAAGAGCTATTTATGACAAACCCACAGCTAATATCATACTGAATGGGCAAAAACTGGAAAAATTCCCTTTGAAAACTGGCACAAGACAGGGATGCCCTCTCTCACCACTCCTATTCAACATAGTGTTGGAAGTTCTGGCTAGGGCAATCAGGCAAGAGAAAGAAATCAAGGGTATTCAGTTAGGAAAAGAAGAAGTCAAATTGTCCCTGTTTGCAGATGACATGATTGTATATTTAGAAAACCCCATGTCTCAGCCCAAAATCTCCTTAAGCTGATAAGCAACTTCAGCAAAGTCTCAGGATACAAAATTAATGTGCAAAAATCACAAGCATTCTTATACACCAGTAACAGACAAGCAGAGAGCCAAATCAGGAATGAACTTCCATTCACAATTGCTTCAAAGAGAATAAAATACCTAGGAATCCAACTTACAAGGGATGTAAAGGACCTCTTCAAGGAGAACTACAAACCACTGCTCAGTGAAATCAAAGAGGACACAAACAAATGGAAGAACATACCATGCTCATGGATAGGAAGAATCAATATCGTGAAAATGGCCATACTGCCCAAGGTTATTTATAGATTCAATGCCATCCCCATCAAGCTACCAATGAGTTTCTTCACAGAATTGGAAAAACTGCTTTAAAGTTCATATGGAACCAAAAAGAGCCGCATTGCCAAGACAATCCTAAGTCAAAAGGACAAAGCTGGAGGCGTCATGCTACCTGACTTCAAACTATACTACAAGGCTACAGTAACCAAAACAGCATGGTACTGGTACCAAAACAGAGATATAGACCAATGGAACAGAACAGAGTCCTCAGAAATAATACCACACATCTACAGCCATCTGATCTTTGATAAACCTGAGAGAAACAAGAAATGGGGAAAGGATTCCCTATTTAATAAATGGTGCTGGGAAAATTGGCTAGCCATAAGTAGAAAGCTGAAACTGGATCCTTTCCTTACTCCTTATACGAAGATTAATTCAAGATGGATTAGAGACTTAAATGTTAGACCTAATACCATAAAAACCCTAGAAGAAAATCTAGGTAGTACCATTCAGGACATAGGCATGGGCAAGGACTTCATGTCTAAAACACCAAAAGCAACGGCAGCAAAAGCCAAAATTGACAAATGGGATCTCATTAAACTAAAGAGCTTCTGCACAGCAAAAGAAACTACCATCAGAGTGAACAGGCAACCTACAGAATGGGAGAAAATTTTTGCAATCTACTCATCTGACAAAGGGCTAATATCCAGAATCTACAAAGAACTCAAACAAATATACAAGAAAAAACAAACAACCCCATCAAAAAGTGGGCAAAGGATATGAACAGACATTTCTCAAAGAAGACATTCATACAGCCAACAGACACATGAAAAATGCTCATCATCACCGCCATCAGAGAAATGCAAATCAAAACCACAATGAGATACCATCTCACACCAGTTAGAATGGCCATCATTAAAAATCAGGAAACAACAGGTGTTGGAGAGGATGTGGAGAAATAGGAACACTTTTACACTGTTGGTGGGATTGTAAACTAGTTCAACCATTATGGAAAAACAGTATGGCGATTCCTCAAGGATCTAGAACTAGATGTACCATATGACCCAGCCATCCCACTACTGGGTATATACCCAAAGGATTATAAATTATTCTACTACAAAGACACATGCACACGTATGTTTATTGCACTATTCACAATAGCAAAGACTTGAATCAACCCAAATGTCCATCTGTGACAGACTGGATTAAGAAAATGTGGCACATATACACCATGGAATACTATGCAGCCATAAAAATGGATGAGTTTGCGTCCTTTGTAGGGATATGGATGCAGCTGGAAACCATCATTCTTAGCAAACTATCACAAGAAGAGAAAACCAAACACCGCATGTTCTCACTCATAGGTGGGAACTGAACAATGAGATCACTTGGACTCGGGAAGGGGAACATCACACACTGGGGCCTATCATGGGGAGGGGGAGGGACTGCATTGGGGAGTTATTCATGATATCAATGATGAATTGATGGGTGCTGACGAGTTGATGGGTGCAGCACACCAACATGGCACAAGTATACATATGTAACCAACCTGCACGTTATGCACGTGTACCCTAGAACTTAAAGTATAATTAAAAATAAAAATAGAAAAAAGAAAATATCGGGATAAAAACTAGAATCAATCTATCTGAGAAACTCTTTTGTGATGTTTTCATTCATCTCAAAGAGTTAAACTTTTCTTTGGATTCAGCAGTTTTGGAACACTGCTTTGGTCCATTTTGTGAATAGACATTTGGGGGCTCTATGAGGGCAAAGGCAAAAAAGTGAATATCTGAGGATAGAAACTACAAGGAAGCTATCTGACAAAGCTGTTGGTGTTTTGTGCACTCATCTCACAGAGTTCAATGCTTCCTTTCAATTAGTAGTTTGGAAGCTGTGGTTTCCTGTATTCTGTGAAGACATATTTTGTAGTGCTTTGAGGCCAAGATTGAAAAGGGAAGCATCCTCTGAATTTTTGTCCTGGGATATTTGCTTTTTTGCCATTGGCCTCAATGAGCTCCCAAATATCCTCACTTAGAATGGACAAAAACAGTGTTTCCAAACTGCTGAATCCAAAGAAAAGTTTAACTCTGTGAGATGAATGCACACATCACAAAGCAGTTACTCAGAAACGTTCTTTCTACCATTTATCTAAAGATATTTTCTTTTTCACCAAAGGCCTCAATGTCCTACAGAATATCTCCTCACAGATTCTAAGAAAACAGTGTTTCCAAACTGCTGAAGGAAAAGACAGGTTTAACTCTGTGAGATGAATGCACACATCACAAGTCAGTTTGTCCAAAAACTTTCTTCTAATTCTTTCTAGTTTTCATCTGAAGATGTTTCCCTTTTCACCACTGGCCTCAAGGCACTGCCAAATATCCATTCAGAGATACCGCAAAAACAGGGTTTCCACATGGCTGAAAGAAAAGAAAGGTTTAACTCTGTGGGAGGAATGGACACATCACAAAGCAGTTTCTCAGATATCTTCTTTTTAGTTTTTATCCTGGGATATTCACTTTTTTGTCTTTGACCTCAAAGAGCTACAAAATGTCAATTCGAAGAAGAATCAAAAACAGTGTTACCACACTGCTGAATCCAAAGAAAAGGTTTTACTATGTGAGAGAAATATACACATAACAGGTCGGCTTGTCAGATAACTTCCTACTGGTTTCTGTCCTGTGATATTTGTTTTTTCACCACTGGCCTCAAAAATCTCCCAAATGCCCATTGGCAGAATGGATAAAATCAGTTTTCCCAAATTGCTGAATCAACAAAAATGTTTAACTCTGTGAGATGAATACCTGCATCACCAAGGATTTTCTCAGAAAACTTCTTTCTAGTTTTTATATGAAGGTATTTCTGTTTTCAACATAGGCCTCAAAGCGCTACTAAATATCTTCTCTGAGAATCGAAGAAAACACTTTTTCCAAACTGCTGAATGAAAAGAAAGGTGTAACTCTGTGAGATGAATGTACACATCACAAGTCAGTTTGTCAGATAACTTCCTTCTAGTTTTTATCCTGGGATATTTGCTTTTATGCCATTGGCCTGAATGAGCTCCCAAATGTCCTCACTTAGAATGGACAAAACCAGAATTTCCAAACTGCTGAATCCAAAGAAAAGTTTAACTCTGTGAGATGAATGCACACATCACAAAGCAGTTTCTCAGATATCTTCTTTTTAGTTTTTATCCTGGGATATTTGCTTTTATGCCATTGGCCTGAATGAGCTCCCAAATGTCCTCACTTAGAATGGACAAAACCAGAATTTCCAAACTGCTGAATCCAAAGAAAAGTTTAACTCTGTGAGATGAATGCACACATCACAAAGCAGTTACTCAGAAACGTTCTTTCTACCATTTATCTCAAGATATTTCCTTTTCACCACTGGCCTCAAGGCACTGCCAAATATCCATTCAGAGATACCACAAAAACAGGGTTTCCACATGGCTGAAAGAAAAGAAAGGTTTAACTCTGTGAGATGAATGCACACATCACAAGTCAGTTTGTCAGATAACTTCCTTCTAGTTTTTATCCTGGGATATTTGCTTTTATGCCATTGGCCTGAATGAGCTCCCAAATGTCCTCACTTAGAATGGACAAAACCAGAATTTCCAAACTGCTGAATCCAAAGAAAAGTTTAACTCTGTGAGATGAATGCACACATCACAAAGCAGTTACTCAGAAACGTTCTTTCTACCATTTATCTCAAGATATTTCCTTTTCACCAAAGGCCTCAATGTACTATAGAATATCTCCTCACAGATTCTAAGAAAACAGTGTTTCCAAACTGCTGAAGGAAAAGACAGGTTTAACTCTGTGAGATGAATGCACACATCACAAAGCAGTTTCTCAGATATCTTCTTTTTAGTTTTTATCCTGGGATATTTGCTTTTTGCCATTGGCCTCAGTGAGTTCCAAAATTTCATTCAAAGAGTAAACAAAACAGTGTTTCCAAACTGCTGAATCCAAAGAAAAGTTTAACTCTGTGAGATGAATGCACACATCACAAAGCAGTTACTCAGAAACGTTCTTTCTACCATTTATCTCAAGATATTTCCTTTTCACCAAAGGCCTCAATGTACTATAGAATATCTCCTCACAGATTCTAAGAAAATACTGTTTCCAAACTGCTGAATGAAAAGAAATGTTTAACTCTGTGACATGAATGCACAAATCACAAGTCGGTTGGTCAGATACCTTCTTCTAGTTTTCGTTCTGGGATATTTGCTTTTATGCCATTGGCCTGAATGAGCTCCCAAATGTCCTCACTTAGAATGGACAAAACCAGAATTTCCAAACTGCTGAATCCAAAGAAAAGTTTAACTCTGTGAGATGAATGCACACATCACAAAGCAGTTACTCAGAAACGTTCTTTCTACCATTTATCTCAAGATATTTCCTTTTCACCAAAGGCCTCAATGTACTATAGAATATCTCTACACAGACTCTCAGAAAAAAGTGTTTCCTAACTGCTGAATGAAAAGACAGTTTTAACTCTGCAAGATGAATGCATGCATCACATGTCGTCTTGTCAGGTACCTTCCTTCTAGTTTTTATCCTGGGATATTTGCTTTTTGCCATTGGCCTGAATGAGCTCCCAAATGTCCTCACTTAGAATGGACAAAACCAGAATTTCCAAACTGCTGCATCAAAAGACATGTGTACCTCTGGAAGATGAATGCACACATCACAAAGCAGTTACTCAGAAACGTTCTTTCTACCATTTATCTCAAGATATTTCCTTTTTCACCAAAGGCCTCAATGTACTACAGAATATCTCCTCACAGATTCTAAGAAAACAGTGTTTCCAAACTGCTGAAGGAAAAGACAGGTTTAACTCTGTGAGATGAATGCACACATCACAAGTCATTTTGTCAGAAAACTTCCTTCTAATTCTTCTAATTCTTTCTAGTTTTCATCTGAAGATGTTTCCCTTTTCACCACTGGCCTCAAGGCACTGCCAAATATCCATTCAGAGATACCACAAAAACAGGGTTTCCACATGGCTGAAAGAAAAGAAAGGTTTAACTCTGTGGGAGGAATGGACACATCACAAAGCAGTTTCTCAGATATCTTCTTTTTAGTTTTTATCCTGCGATATTAACTTTTCTGCCTTTGACCTCAAAGAGCTACAAAATGTTAATTCACAGAAGAATCAAAAACAGTGTTACCACACTGCTGAATCCATAGAAAAGTTTAACTCTGTGAGATGAATGTACAAATCACAAGTCAGTTTGTCAGATAACTTCCTACTGGTTTCTGTCCTGTGATATTCGTTTTTTCACCACTGGCCTCAAAAATCTCCCAAATGCCCATTGGCAGAATGGATAAAATCAGTTTTCCCAAATTGCTGAATCAACAAAAATGTTTAACTCTGTGAGATGAATACCTGCATCACCAAGGATTTTCTCAGAAAACTTCTTTCTAGTTTTTATATGAAGGTATTTCTGTTTTCAACATAGGCCTCAAAGCGCTACTAAATATCTTCTCTGAGAATCGAAGAAAACACTTTTTCCAAACTGCTAAATGAAAATAAATGTCTCACTCTGTGAGATGAATGTGAAAATCACAAGTAGGTTTGTCAGATAACTTTCTTCTAATTTCTTCTCCTGGGATATTTGCTTTTTGCCATTGGCCTCAAACAGCACCAAAATTTCCATTTGCAGAATGAACAAAAACAGTGTTCAGAAACTGCTGAATACAAAGAAAGTTTTAACTCTTTGAGATGAATGCACACATCAGAAAGCAGTTTCTAGGATATCTTCTTTCTAGTTTTTATCCTGGGATATTCACTTTTTTGTCATTAACCTCAAAGACTTACCAAATGTCCATTCGTAGAAGAAACAAAACAGTGTTACTACACTGCTGAATCCATAGAAAAGTTTAACTCTGTGAAATGAATGCACACATCACAGAGTAGTTTTTCAGAAAGCTTCTCTCTAGTTTTTCTCACAAGACATTTCCTTTTCACCATTGGCCTCCAGGCGCTACCAAATAGCTCTTTGCAGAATACAAGAAAACACTGTTTCCAAACTGCTGAATGAGAAGAAGAGTTTAACGCTGTGACATGAATGCACAAAACACAAGTCGGTTTGTCAAATAACTTCCTTGTAGTTTTTATCCTGGGATATTTGCTTTTTCACCATTGGCGTCAAAGAGCATCCAAATGTCCATTCGCAGAGTGGGCAAAAACAGTGTTTTCAAACTGCTGAATCCAAAGAAAGCTTAACTCTGTGAAGTGAATGAACACATCCAAGAGCAGTTTCCCAGGAAGTTTCTTTCTCATTTTTACCTGAAGATATTTCCTTTTGCATCACAGACCTAAAGGCACTACTAAGTATCTCTACACAGATTCTAAAAAAATAGTGCTACAAAACTGCTGAATGAAAATAAAGGTTTAACACTGAAACATGAATGATACATCATAAAGTGGTTTCTCAGATATCTTCCTTCCAGTTTTTGTCCTTGGATATTCAGTTTTTTGACATTGGCCTCAGTGAGTTCCAAAAATTTCATTCAAAGAGTAAACAAAAACAGTGTTTCCAAACTGATGAATCCAAAGAAAAGTTTAACTCTGTGAGATGAATGGACACATCATGGAGCAGTTACTCAGAAACAATCTTTCTATTATTGAGCTGAAGATATTTCCTTTTCACTGTTGGCCTGAATGGGCTACCAAATTTCTTCTCTGGGATTCCCAGAAAACACTGTTTCCTAACTGCTGAATGAAAGGGAATGTTTAACTCTGAGATGAATGTACAAATCACAAGTCAGTTTGTCAGATAACTTCCTTCTAGTTCTTCTCTTGGGATATTGGCATTTTTGCCATTGGTGTCAAGGAGTCCCCAAACGTTCATTCACAGAATGGGCAAAAACAGTGTTACCAAACAGTTGAATACAAAGAAATGTGTAACTCAGTGAGGTGAACTCACACATCTAAAAGCAGTATCTCAGAAAGTTTCTTTCTACTATTGATCTGAAGATTTTTCCTTCTTTTTAGGGGCTCAAAATGCTACTGAATATCTCTTCACAGATTGTAAGAAAACAGTGTTTACAAAGCACTGAATGAAATGAAAGGTTTAACTCTGTGAGATGAATGCACACATCACTGGTCAGTTTGTCAGATGACTTCTTTCTAGTTTTTGTCCTGGGATATTTGCTTTTTGCCATTGACCTCAAAGAGCTCCCAAATGTCCTTATGCAGAATGGAAAAAAACAGTGTTCCCAAACTGCTGCATCAAAAGAGAGGTGTAATTCTGGGAGATCAATGCACACATCACAAAACAGATACTCAGAATCATTCTTTCTACCATTTATCTGAAGATATTTCATTTTTCACCATATGCCTCAATGCACTACTGAATATCTCTTCACAGATTCTAAGAAAACAGTGTCCAAACTGCTGAATAAAAAAACAGGTTTAACTCAGCAAGTTGAATGCACACATCATAGGGTGGTTTGTCAGATAACTTCCTTCTAGTTTTTATCCTGGACTATTTGCTTTTTTGTCACTGACCTGAAAGATCTCCCAAATTTCCATTCACAGAATGGACATGACCAGTGTTCCCAAACTGCTGAATCCACATGAAGGTTTGCTCACGTCACCAAGCAGTTTCTCAGAAATCTTTCTATTTTTTATATGAAGATATTTCCCTTTTCACATTGTTCTCAAAGCTCTACCAAATATATTTTTGGAGAGTCCAATAAAACACTGTTTCCAAACTGTTGAATGAAAATAAATATTTAACTCTGTGAGATGAATATACAAATCAGAAGTTGGTTTGTCAGAGAACTTCCTTCTAGTTCTTCTCCTGTGATATTCACTTTTTTGTCATTGGCCTCAAACAACACCAAAATGTCTGCTTACAAAATGAACAAAACAGTGTTCCGAAATTGCTGAATCCAAAGAAAAGTGTATCTCTTTGAGATGAATGCACTCTTCACAAAGCAGTTTCTCAGAAAGCTTCTGTTTAGTTTTTATCTGAAGATATTTCCTTTTCCAAAATTGGCCTCAAGGCACTGCCAATTATCCCTTCAAATATACCACAAAAACAGGGTTTCCAAATGGCTGAATGAAAAGAAACATTTATCTCGTTGAGAGGAATGCACACATCAAAAAGCAGTTTCTCAGATTTTTTCTTTCAGGTTTTTTTCTGGGATGTTCACTTTTTCACCATTGACCTCAAAAAGCCACCAAATGTCCATTCACAGAATAAACAAAAACAGTGTCACTGCATTGATGAATCCAAAGAACCGTTGGTTCTGTGAAATGAATGCACACATCACAAAGTAGTTTCTCAGAAAGCTTCGCTCTAGTTTTTCTCACAAGATATTTCCTTTTTCACCGTGGGCTTCAAAGCGCTACAAAGTCTTTCTTCACAGAATACAAAAAAATACAAAATCACTGTTTCCAAACTGCTGAATGAAAGGAAATGTTTAGCTCTGTGAGATGAATGCACAAAACACAAATCGGTTTATCAGATAACTTCCTTTTCATTTTTATCCTGGGATATTCGGTATTTCACCATTGGCCTCAAAGAGCATCAAATGTCCATTTGCAGAATGGACAAAAATAGTGTTTCCAAACAGCTTAATCCAGCGACAGCTTTAACTCTGAGAGATGACTGAAGACATCTGAAATCAGTTTCCGTGGAAGCTCCTTTCTCATTTTTTTTCTGCAGATATTTCCTTTCTCATAATATACCTAAGTGTGCTGACAAATATCTCTATGCACATTCTAAGAAAACAGTGCTACCAAACTACTGAATGAAAAGAAAGGCTTAATACTGCAACATAAATGATCACATCACAAAGCAGTTTCTCAGATATCTTTCTTCTAGTGTTTATTCCGTTACATTTGGCTTTTTGACCTTGGCCTCAAGGATCTCCAAAATGTCCATTTTCAGAAGGGACAAAAACAGTGTTTTCAACTTGATGAAACCAAAGAAAAGTTTAACTCTGTGAGATGAATGGACACATCACAAAGCAGTTAGTCAGAAACATTCCTTTTATTATTTATATGAAGATATTTCCTTGCTGTCCCAGGATATTGGCTTTTTCACCATTAGCCTCAATGAGCTCCCAAATGTCCTTGAGCAGAACTAACAAAATCAGTGTTCCCAAACTGTGGCATCAAAAGAGGGGTGTAACTCTGGGAGACGAATGCACACATCACCAAGCAGTTACTCAGAATTATTCTTTCTATTATTTATCTGAAGATATTTCCTTTTCCACCATTGGCCTCAATGTGCTACCAAATATCTCTTATGAGAATCCCAGAAAACACTGTTTCCAAACTGCTGAATGAAAGGAAATGTTTAGCTCTGTGAGATGAGGGTAGAAATCACAAGTCAGTTTGTCAGATAACTTCCTTCTAGTCAGTCTCCTGGGATATTTGCTTTTTCACCATTGACCTCAAAGAGCCCCCAAGCATCCATTTGCAGAATGGGCAAAAACAGTGTTATCAAACTGCTGTATACAAAAAAGTTTAACTCGTTGAGATGAAGTCACACATCAGAAAGCAGTATCTCAGAAAGCTTCTTTGTATGATTGATCTGAAGACATTTCCTTCTTCATAGGAGGCTTCAAGGCACTACCGAATATCTCTTCGCAGACTGTAAGAAAACTGTTTACAAAGTGCTGAATGAAACGAAAAGTTTAACTCTGTGAGAGGAATGCACTCATCACAGGTGGGTTTGTCAGATAACTTCCTTCTCGTTTTTGTCCTGGGATATTTGCTCTTTCGCCATTGGCCTCAGTGAGCTCTAAAATGTCCTTCCACAGAATTGACAAAACCAGTGTTCACAAACTGCAGCTTCAAAAGAGTGGTATAACTCTGGGAGACAAATGCACACATCAAAAAGCAGTTACTCAGAAACATTATATCTGCTATCTGACAAACTGAACACTGATGTGTGATTCTTCTCACAGATGTAAACTTTCCTTTCATTCAGCAGTTTGGAAAAACTGTTTCTTACAATCTGCCAAGAGATATTTGGTAGTGCATTGAGGCATCCTTTGAAAAAGGAAATGTCTTCAGATAAATAGTAGAAACAAGTTTTCTTAGTAACTCTTTTGTGATGTGTCCATTCACCTCACAGAGTTAAACGTTTCTTTGGATTTAGCTGTTTGGTAATCCTGTTTTTGAACATTCTGCCAAAGGACTTTTTGATGCTCCTGGAGTCCAGGGGCAAAAGGGCAAATATTCCAGAATTGAAACTGGAAGGAAGTTATCTGACAAATCGACTTGTGGTTTGTACATTCAACTCACAGAGTTAAACATTTATTTTCATTCACCAATTTGGAAACAGCATTTTCTTTTATTCTCTGAAGTGATGTTTGGTAGCACGTTGAGGCCCACCTTGAAAAAGGAAATATCTTGTGAGAAAACCAGAGAGAAACTCTCTGAGAAATTGTTTGTGCTGTGTGCATTCATCTCACAGAGTCACACCTTCCTTCGGATATGGCAGTTTCAGAGTCATGTTTTTGTCAATTCTTTGAAGGAAACTTTTGGAACTGTTTGAAGCCAATGGAGAAAAAGTGAATATCCTAGGACAAAAACCAGAAGGAAGGTATCTGTCAATCTGAAATCTGATATGTGAATTCTTCTCACTGGTGTAAACCTTTCTTTTCATTTGATAGTTTGGCAACACTCTTATCTTACGATCTGCGAAGATATATTTGGTAGTGCTGTGAGGTCCATGGTGAAAAACGAAATATGGTCTGAGAAAAACTAGAAAGACACTTTCTGAGAAGCTGCTTTGTGATGTGTGCATTCATCTCACAGAATTGCACCTTCCTGCAATTTAAGGACAATGTTTTTTCCATTTTGTGAAGGGATCTTTGGGAGCTGTTTGAGGCCAATGGAGAAAAAGCAAATATCCTAGGACAAACAGGAGAAGGAAGTTATCAGACAAACCGAACTCTGATGTGTGAATTCTTCTCACAGGTATAACATTTCTTTTCATTCAACAGTTTGTCTACACTCTTTTCTTACAATCTGTGAAGACATACTTGGTAGTGTTTTGAGGCCCATGGTGAAAACGGAAATATTGTCTGAGAAAACCTAGAAAGAAGCTTCTCAGAAACTGCTTTGTGCTTTGTGCATTCATCTCACAGATTTACACATTCCGTTGGATTCAGAGGTTTCATAACAATGTGAATATCCTAGGACAAAACTAGAAAAAAATTATCTGAAAACCAAACTCTGATGTGTGAATTCTTCTCAGAGGTGTAAATCTTTCTTTTCATTCAACAGTTTGGCAACACTATTTTCTTAAAATCTGCGAAAACATATTTGGTAGTGCTTTGAGGTCAATGGTGAAAACTAGAAAGAAACTTTCTGAGAAATTGCTTTGTGATGTGTGCATTCATCTCACAGAGTTACACCTTCCGTTGGATTCAGCAGTTTCAGAACAATGTTTTTGTCCATTCTGTGAAATAACCTTTCAAAGGGTGAAAGGGTGAATATCCCAGAATCGAAACTGGAAGGAAGTTATCTGACAAATAGACTTGTGATTTGTACATTCGTCTCACAGAGTTAAACATTTATTTTCATTCACCAATTTGAGAACAGCATTTTCTTATATATTCCAAAGTGATATTTCACAGTTCGTTGAGGTCCACCTTGAAAAAGGAAATATCCTGTGGTCAAAACCACAGATAAGCTTTCTGAGAAACTTCTTTGTGATGTGTGCATTCAACTCACTGTTATACCTTCCTTTGGATCCAGCAGTTTCAAAACAATGTTTTTTCCATACTGCGAATTGACCTTCGTGAGAATTTTGAGGCCAATGGAGAAAAACGCATAGTGTATGACAAAAACTAGAAGGAAGTTATCTGACAAACCAAATTCTAATGTGTGAATTCCTCTCCCAGTGTAAAGCTTCCTTTACATTTTACATTTTGTCAACACTCTTTTCTTACAATTTGCACATACATATTTGGCAACACTTTGAGGCCCACAGTGAAAAAGGAAATAATGTCTGAGAAAAACTAGAAGAAGCTTTCTGAGAAACTGCTTTGTGATGTGCATTCATCTCACAGATTTACACCTTCCATTGCATTTGGTAGTTTCAGAACAACGATTTTGTCCATTCTGTGAGAGTACTTTTTGTAGCTCATTGACGCCAATGGCAAAAAAGTCAGTGCCCTGGGACAAAAACTAGAAGGAAGTTATTTGACAAACTGAACACTGATGTGTGAATTCCTCTTGAAGATGTAAACCTTTCTTTTCATTCAGCAGTTTGGAAACATTGTTTTATTACAATCTGCTAAGAAACAATCTTTCTGAGTAACTCTTTTGTGATGTGTCCATTCACCTCACAGAGTTAAACATTTCTTTGGATTCAGCAGTTTGATAATCCTGTTTTTGTCCATTCTGCCAAAGGACTTGTTGGTGCTCCTGGAGTCCAGGGGCAAAAGTCGAATATGCCAGAATCAAAACTGGAAGGAAGTTATCTGACAAATCCCCTTGTGATTTGTACATTTGTCTCACAGAGTTAAACATTTCTTTTAATTCACCAGTTTGGATACAGCGTTTCCTTGGATTCCCTGATGTGATATTTGGTAGTGCATTGAGACCCACCTTGAAAAAGGAAATATCTTTTGATAAAAACCAGAGAGCAGCTTTCCTAGAAACAGTTTTGTGATGTGCACATTCATCTAACAGAGTTACACCTTCCTTTGGATTCAGCAGTTTCAGAACAATGTTTAGTCCATTCTGGTAAAGGATATTTTGTAGCTCTTTGAGGTCAATGTGAAAAGGTCAGTATCCTAGGACCAAAACTAGAAGGAAGTTATCTGAAAAACGAACACCATTGTATGAATTTCTCTCACAAATGTAAACTTTTTGTTTCATTCAGCAGTTTGGAAATACTGTTTTCTTACAATAGGCCAAGACATATTCGGTAGCACATTAAGGCCTCCTGTGAAAAAGGAAATGTCTTCAGATAAACAGTAGAAAGAAGTTTTCTGACAAACTCTTTTGTAATGTGTCCATTCACCTCATGGAGTTAAACGTTTCTTTGGATTCAGCATTTTAATAATCCTTTTTTATTCATTCTGCCAAAAGACTTTTTGATGCTCATCGAATCCAGGGGTGAAAGGACGAATATCCCAGATTCTAAACTGGAAGGTAGTTATCTGACAAATTAGTGAATTTCTTTTAATTCACTGATTTGAGAACAGTGTTTTTGTATTCTGCAAAGTGATATTTCATAGTGTGTTGGGGCCCACCTTGAAAAAGGAAGTATCTTGTGACAAAAAGCAAAGAGAAGCTTTCTGAGAAGGTGCTTTCTGATGTGTGCATTCATCTCACAGAGTTACACCTTACTTTGCACAGAGCAGTTTCAGAACCATGTTTCGTCTCTTCTGCAAAAGGACATTTTGTAGCTCTTTCAGGCCAATGGCAAAAAAGCCAGTATCCTAGGACAAAAACTAGAATGAAGTTATCTGACAAACCAAACTCTGATGTGTGAATTCTTCTTACAGGTGTAAACCTTTCTTTCATTCAAAAATGTGGAAGCACTCTTTTCTTACAATCTGCGAAGACATATTTGGTAGCGCTTTGAGGACTATGGTGAAAAAGGAAATATTGTCTGAGAAAAACTAGAAAGCAGCTTTCTGAGCAACTGCTTTGTGATGTGTGCATTCATCTCACAGAATTACACTTTCCATTGGAACCAAAATTTCAGGACAATGTTTTTGTCCATTCTGCAAAAGGACATGTTGTAGCTCTTTGAGGCCAGTGGCAAGGAAGCCAGTATCCTAGGACAAATGCTAACAGGAAGTTATCTGACAAACCAAACACTGATGTGAATTCTTCTCACAGATATAAGCTGTTCTTTTCCATCAGCAGTTTGGAAACACTGTTTTCTTACAATCTACTAAGAGATGTTCGGTAGGGAATTGAGGCCTCCTGTGAAAAAGGAAATGTCTTCAGATAAGTAACAAAAAGAAGCTTTCTGAGAAACTCTTCTGTGATTTGCTCATTCAGCTCACAGAGTAAAACATTTCTTTGGATTGAGCAGTTTGGTAATCCTGTTTTTGTTCATTCTGCAAAAGGATTTTTTTGTGCTCCTGGAGTACAGGGGTAAAAGGGTGAATATCCCAGAATAGAAACTTGAAGGAAGTTATCTGACAAATCGACTTGTGATTTGTACATTCATCTCACAGAGTTAAACATTTCTTTTGATTCGCCAGTTTGGCAACATTGTTTTCTTGTGTTCTCCAAAGTCATATTTGGTAGTGCATCAAGGACCACCTTGAAAAAGGAAATATCTTGTGATAACCAGAGAGAAGCCTTCTGAGAAACTACTTTGTGTGGTGTGCTTTCATCTCACAGAGTTACACATTCCTTTGGATTCAGCAATTTCAGAACAATGTTTTTGTCCATTCTGCCAAAGGACATTTTATAGCTCTTTGAGGCCAATGTTGAAGAAATTAGTATCCTAGGATAAAAACTAGAAGGAAGTTATCTGACAAACTGAACACTTATGTGAGAATTCTTCTCTCTGATATAAACCTTTCTTTTCATTCAGCAGTTTGAAAACACTGTTTTCTTACAATCTGTCAAGAGATATTCAGTAGCACATTGAGGCATCCACTGAAAAAGGAAATGTCTTCAGACAAACAGTAGAAAGAAGCTTCCTGAGAAACTCTTCTGTTATGTGTCCATTCACCTCCCAGAGTTAAACGTTTCTTTGGATTCAGCTGTTTTGTAATCCTGTTTTTGTCCATTCTGCCAAATGACTTTTTGGTGCTCCTGGAGTCCAGGGGCAGAAGGGCGAATATCCCAGAATCAAAGCTGCAAGGAAGTTATCTGACAAATCGACTTGTGATTTTACATTTGTCTCACAGAGTTAAACATTTCTTTTCTTTCACCAGTTTGTAAACAGCGTATTCCTGTATTATCTGAAATGATATTTTGTAGGGTGTTGAGGCCCACCTTGAAAAAGGAAATATCTTGTGATAAAAACCAGAGAGAAGCTTTCTGAGAAACTGCTTTATGTTGTGTGCCTTCATCTCACAGAGTTTCACCTTTCTTTGGATTCAGCAGTTTCAGAACAATGTTTTCATCCATTCTGCGAAGGGACCTTTGGGAACTGTGTGAGGCCAATGGAGAAAAACTGAATATCCTATCACAATAACTAGCAGGAAGTTATCTGACAAACCAAACTCTGATGTGTGAAATCTTTTCACACGTGTAAATCTTTCCTTAAATTTGAGAGTTTGGCAACACTCTTTTCCTACAATCTGTGAAGACATATTTGGTAGCCCTTTGAGGCCCATGATGAAAAATGAAATGTCATCTGAGAAAAACTAGAAAGAAACTTTGAGAAACTGCCTTGTGATGTGTGCATTCATCACACAGCCTTACACCTTCCATTTGATTCAGCAATTTCAAGACAATGTTTTTGTCCATTCTGCAAAAGGACTTTTGTAGCTCTTTGACCCCAATGGTGAAGAAACAAGTATCCTAGGACAACAACTAAAAGGAAGTTACCTGACAAACTGAACACTGATGTGAATTCTTCTCACAGATATAAACCATTCTTTTCAATCAGCAGTTTGGAAACACTGTTTTCTTACAATCTGCCAAGAGATGTTCATAGCACATTGAGGCCTCCTGTGAAAAAGGAAATGTCTTCAGACAAACAGTAGAAAGAAGCTTCCTGAGAAACTTTTCTGTTATGTGTCCATTCACCTCCCAGAGTTAAACGTTTCTTTGGATTCAACTGTTTTGTAATCCTGTTTTTGTTCATTCTGCCAAATGACTTTTTGGTGCTCCTGGAGTCCAGGGGCAGAAGGGCGAATATCCCAGAATCAAAGCTGCAAGGAAGTTATCTGACAAATTGAATTGTGATTTTACATTTGTCTCACAGAGTTAAACATTTCTTTTCTTTCACCAGTTTGTAAACAGCGTATTCCTGTATTATCTGAAATGATATTTTGTAGGGTGTAGAGACCCACCTTGAAAAAGGAAATATCTTGTGATAAAAACCAGAGAGAAGTTTTCTGAGAAACTGCTTTATGTTGTGTGCTGTCATCTCACAGAGTTTCACCTTTCTTTGGATTCAGCAGTTTCGGAACAATGTTTTCATCCATTCTGCGAAGGGACCTTTGGGAACTGTGTGAGGCCAATGGAGGAAAACTGAATATCCTATCACAATAACTAGCAGGAAGTTATCGGACAAACCAAACTCTGATGTGTGAAATCTTTTCACACGTGTAAATCTTTCCTTAAATTTGAGAGTTTGGCAACACTCTTTTCCTACAATCTGTGAAGACATATTTGGTAGCCCTTTGAGGCCCATGATGAAAAATGAAATGTCATCTGAGAAAAACTAGAAAGAAACTTTGAGAAACTGCCATGTGATGTGTGCATTCATCACACAGCCTTACACCTTCCATTTGATTCAGCAATTTCAAGACAATGTTTTTGTCCATTCTGCAAAAGGACTTTTTGTAGCTCTTTGACCCCAATGGTGAAGAAACAAGTATCCTAGGACAACAACTAAAAGGAAGTTACCTGACAAACTGAACACTGATGTGTGAATTCTTCTCACAGATATAAACCATTCTTTTCAATCAGCAGTTTGGAAACACTGTTTTCTTACAATCTGCCAAGAGATGTTCATAGCACATTGAGGCCTCCTGTGAAAAAGGAAATGTCTTCAGATAAGAAGTAGAAAGAAGCTTTCTGAGAAAATCCTGTGACTCGCCTGTTCACCTCACAGAGTAAAATGATCTTTTGGATTCAGTAGCTTGGTAATCCTTTTTTGTCCATTCTGCAAAAGGCTTTTTGGTACTCCTGGAGTCCAGGGGTGAAAGGGTGAATATCCCATAATTAACACCGGAAGGAAGTATTCAGACAAATTGACTTCTGATTTGCACATTCGTCTCACAGAGTTAAACGTTTCTTTTCATTCACCAGTTTGAAAATAGCATTTTCTTGTATTTTCCAAAGTGATATTTGGTAGCGTGTCAAGGCCCACCACGAAAAAGGAAATATCTTGTGATAAAAAAAAGAGAGAAGCTTTCCCAGAAACTGCTTTGTGATGTGTGCATTTATCTCACAGAGTTACAACTTCCTTTGGATTCAACAGTTTCAGAACAATGTTTTTGTCCATTCTGCAAAGGGACATTTGGGAGCTGTTTGAGGCCAATGGAGAAAAAACAAATATCCTAAGACAAAAGCTACATGAAAGGTACCCAACAAACTGAACCCTGATGTGTGAATTCCTCTTCCAGATGTAAACGTTTCTTTTCTTTCTTTTTTTTGAGATGGAGTCTCGCTCTGTCGCCCAAACTGGAGTGCAGTGGCTGAATCTCAGCTCACTGCAAGCTCCGCCTCTCAGGTTCATGCCATTCTCCTGCCTCGGCCTCCCCAGTAGCTGGGACTACAGGCACTCTCCACCTCGCCGGGCTAGTTTTTTTGTATTTTTTAGTAGAGACTGGGTTTCACTGAGTGAGCCAGGATGGTCTCGATCTCCTGACCTCGTGATCCGCCTGTCTTGGCCTCCCAAAGTGCTGGGATTACAGGCTTGAGCCATCGCACCCAGCCAAACGTTTCTTTTCATTTGACACTTTGGCAACACTGTTTTCTTACAATCTGCCAAGACATATTTTGTAGCACCTAGAGTCCCATGGTGAAAAAGGAAATATCATCTGAGAAACAGTAGAAAGAAACTTTCTGAGAAACTGCTTTGTGATGTGTGCATTCATCTCTCAGAATTACACCTTCTGTTGGATTCAGCAATTTCAGAACAATTTTTTTGTCCATTCTACAAAAGGACTTTCTGTAGCTCTTTGAGGCCAATGGTGAAAAAGCCAGTATCCTAGGACAAAATCTATAAGGAAGTTGTCTGACAAACCGAACACTGATGTGTGAATTCTTCTCAATGATGTAAACCTCTCTTTCATTCAGCAGTTTGGAAACACTGTTTTCTTACAATCTGCCAAGAGATATGTGGTAGTGCACTGAGGCCTCCTGTTAAAAAGGAAATGTCTTCAGATAAATAGTAGAAAGAAGCTTTCTGAGAAACTCTTTCATGGTGTGTCTGCTCACCTCACAGGGTTAAACGTTTCTTTGAATTCAACCATTTGGTAATCCTGTTTTTGTCCATTCTGCTAAAGGACTTTTTGGTGCTCCTGGAATCCAGGGGCAACAGGGTGAATATCCCAAAATCAAAACTGGAAGGAAGTTATCTGACAAATCAACTTGTGATTTGTACATTCGTCTCACAGAATTAAACATTTCTTTTCATTCACCAGTTTGGAAACAGCGTTTTCTTGTGTTGTCTGAAGCGATATTTGGTAGCAGGTCAAGGCCCAACTTGAAAAAGGAAATATCTTGTGATAAAAACCACAGAGAAGCTTCCTGAGAAACTGCTTTGTGATGTGTGCATTCATGTCACAGAGTTACACCTTTCGTTGGATTCAGCAGTTTCAGAACAATGTTTTCAGGCATTCTGTGAAGGGACCTTTGGGAGCTGTTTGAGGCCAATGGAGAAAAGTGAATATCCTAGGACAAAACTGGAAGAATGTTATCTGACAAACTGAGCTCTGATGTGTGAATTCTTCTCACAGATGTAAACTTTCCTTTCATTCAGCAGTTTGGAAACACTGTTTTCTTACAATCTGTGAATTCATATTTTTAGTGCTTTGAGGCCCATGGTGAAAAAGGAAATATCATCTGAGAAAAACTAGAAAGAAGCTTTCTGAGAAACTGCATGTGATGTGTGCATTCATCTCACAAAGTTACACTTTCCTTTGGATTCAGCAGTTTGGAAACACTGTTTTCTTACAATCTGCAAAGACATATTTGGTAGTGCTTTGAGGCCCATGGTGAAAAAGGAAATATCCTCAGATAAAACTAGAAGGAAGTTATCTGACAAACCGAACTCTGATGTGTGATTTCTTCTCACAGGTGTAAACCTCTCTTTTCATTCGACTGTTTGGAAGCACTCTTTTCTTTGAATCTGCGAAGACATATTTGGTAGTGCTTTGAGGCCCATGGTGAAAAAGGAAATATCATCTGAGAAACAGTAGAAAGAAACTTTCTGAGAAACTGCTTTGTGATGTGTGCATTCATCTCACAGAATTACACCTTCTGTTGGATTCAGCAATTTCAGAACAATGTTTTTGTCCATTCTGCAAAAGGACATTTTGTAGCTCTTTGAGGCCAATGGTGAAAAAGCCAGTATCCTAGGACAAAATCTATAAGGAAGTTGTCTGACAAACCGAACTCTGATGTGTGAATTCTTCTCAATGATGTAAACCTTTCTTTTCATTCAACAGTTTGGAAACACTGTTTTCTTACAATCTGCCAAGAGATATTTGGCAGTGCTTTGAGGCCTCCTGTGAAAAGGAAATGTCTTCAGATAAATAGTAGAAAGAAGCTTTCTGAGAAACTGCTTTGTGATGTGTCCATTCACCTCATGGAGTTAAACGTTTCTTTGGATTCAGCAGTTTGGTAATCCTGTTTTTGTCCATTCTGCCAAAGGACTTTTGGTGCTCCTGGAGTCCAGGGGCAGAAGGGCGAATATCCCAGAATCAAAGCTGCAAGGAAGTTATCTGACAAATCGACTTGTGATTTTACATTTGTCTCACAGAGTTAAACATTTCTTTTCTTTCACCAGTTTGGAAACACTGTTTTCTTACAATCTGCAAAGACATATTTGGTAGTGCTTTGAGGCCCATGGTGAAAAAGGAAATATCTTGTGATAAAAACCAGAGAGAAGCTTTCTGAGAAACTGCTTTGTGATGTGTGCATTCATCTCACAGAGTTACACCTTCCTTTGGATTCAGCAGTTTCAGAACAATGTTTTTGTCCATTCTGCAAAGGGATATTTGGGAGCTGTTTGAGGCCAATGGAGAAAAAGTGAATATCCTAGGACAAAAACTAGAAGGAAGTTATCTGACAAACCAAACTCTGATGTGTGAATTCTTCTCACAGGTGTAAACCTTTCTTTTCATTTGATAGTTTGGCAACACTCTTTTCTTACAATCTGTGAAGACATATTTGGTAGCGCTTTGAGGCCCATGGTGAAAAAGGAAATGTCTTCAGATAAACTAGAAAGAAACTTTCTGAGAAACTGCTTTGTGATGTGTGCATTCATCTCACAGAATTACACCTTCCATTGGATTCAGCAGTTTCAGAACAATGTTTTTGTCCATTCTGCAAAAGGACATTTTGTAGCTCTTTGAGGCCAATGGTGAAGAAGCCAGTATCCTAGGACAAAAACTAGAAGGAAGTTATCTGACAAACTGAACACTGATGTGTGAATTCTTCTCACAGATATAAGCTGTTCTTTTCCATCAGCAGTTTGGAAACACTGTTTTCTTACAATCTGCAAAGAGATATTCAGTAGCACATTGAGGCATCCAGTGAAAAGGAAATGTCTTCAGATAAACAGTAGAAAGAAGCTTTCTGAGAAACTCTTTTGTGATGTGTGCATTCATCTCACAGAATTACACCTTCCATTGGATTCAGCAGTTTGGTAATCCTGTTTTTGTCCATTCTGCAAAGGGATATTTGGGAGCTGTTTGAGGCCAATGGAGAAAAAGTGAATATCCTAGGACAAAAACTAGAAGGAAGTTATCTGACAAACTGAACTCTGATGTGTGAATTCTTCTCACAGGTGTAAACCTTTCTTTTCATTCAGCAGTTTGGTAATCCTGTTTTTGTCCATTCTGCAAAAGGACATTTTGGTGCTCCTGGAGTCCAGGGGCAACAGGGTGAATATCCCAGAATCAAAGCTGCAAGGAAGTTATCTGACAAATCGACTTGTGACTTGTACATTCGTCTCACAGAGTTAAACATTTCTTTTCATTCACCAGTTTGGAAACAGCGTTTTCTTGTTTTCTCTGAAGTGATATTTGGTAGCGTGTCAAGGCCCACCTTGAAAAAGGAAATATCTTGTGATAAAAACCAGAGAGAAGCTTTCTGAGAAACTGCTTTGTGATGTGTGCATTCATCTCACAGAGTTACACATTCCTTTGGATTCAGCAGTTTCAGAACAATGTTTTCATCCATTCTGCGAAGGGACCTTTGGGAGCTGTTTGAGGCCAATGGAGAAAAGTGAATATCCTAGGACAAAAACTAGAAGGAAGTTATCTGACAAACCGAAATCTGATGTGTGAATTCTTCTCACAGATGTAAACCTTTCTTTTCATTCAGCAGTTTGGAAACACTGTTTTCTTACAATCTGCAAAGACATATTTGGTAGCCCTTTGAGGCCCATGGTGAAAAAGGAAATATCATCTGAGAAAAACTAGAAAGAAACTTTCTGAGAAACTGCTTTGTGATGTGCATTCATCTCACAGAATTACACCTTCCATTTGATTCAGCAATTTCAGAACAATGTTTTTGTCCATTCTGCAAAAGGACTTTTGTAGCTCTTTGAGGCCAATGGTGAAGAAGCCAGTATCCTAGGACAAAAACTAGAAGGAAGTTATCTGACAAACCAAACACTGATGTGTGAATTCTTCTCACAGATGTAAACCTTTCTTTTCATTCAGCAGTTTGGAAACACTGTTTTCTTACAATCTGCCAAGAGATATTTGGTAGCACCTAGAGTCCCATGGTGAAAAGGAAATATCATCTGAGAAACAGTAGAAAGAAACTTTCTGAGAAACTGCTTTGTGATGTGCATTCATCTCTCAGAATTACACCTTCTGTTGGATTCAGCAATTTCAGAACAATTTTTTGTCCATTCTACAAAAGGACTTTCTGTAGCTCTTTGAGGCCAATGGTGAAAAAGCCAGTATCCTAGGACAAAATCTATAAGGAAGTTGTCTGACAAACCGAACACTGATGTGTGAATTCTTCTCAATGATGTAAACCTCTCTTTCATTCAGCAGTTTGGAAACACTGTTTTCTTACAATCTGCCAAGAGATATTTGGTAGTGCTTTGAGGCCTCCTGTGAAAAGGAAATGTCTTCAGATAAATAGTAGAAAGAAGCTTTCTGAGAAACTGCTTTATGTTGTGTGCCTTCATCTCACAGAGTTAAACATTTCTTTGGATTCAGCAGTTTGGAAACACTGTTTTTGTCCATTCTGCGAAGGGACCTTTGGGAGCTGTTTGAGGCCAATGGAGAAAAGTGAATATCCTAGGACAAAACTAGAAGGAAGTTATCTGACAAACTGAACTCTGATGTGTGAATTCTTCTCACAGATATAAACCATTCTTTTCAATCAGCAGTTTGGAAACACTGTTTTCTTACAATCTGCCAAGAGATATTTGGTAGTGCTTTGAGGCCTCCTGTGAAAAGGAAATATCATCTGAGAAAAACTAGAAAGAAGCTTTCTGAGAAAATCCTGTGACTCGCCTGTTCACCTCACAGAGTAAAATGATCTTTTGATTCAGCAATTTCAAGACAATGTTTTTGTCCATTCTGCAAAAGGCTTTTGGTACTCCTGGAGTCCAGGGGTGAAAGGGTGAATATCCCATAATTAACACCGGAAGGAAGTATTCAGACAAATTGACTTCTGATTTGCACATTCGTCTCACAGAGTTAAACGTTTCTTTTCATTCACCAGTTTGAAAATAGCATTTTCTTGTATTTTCCAAAGTGATATTTGGTAGCGTGTCAAGGCCCACCACGAAAAGGAAATATCTTGTGATAAAAACCAGAGAGAAGCTTTCTGAGAAACTGCTTTGTGATGTGTGCATTCATCTCACAGAGTTAAACGTTTCTTTGGATTCAACAGTTTCAGAACAATGTTTTTGTCCATTCTGCGAAGGGACCTTTGGGAGCTGTTTGAGGCCAATGGAGAAAAAACAAATATCCTAAGACAAAAGCTACATGAAAGGTACCCAACAAACTGAACCCTGATGTGTGAATTCCTCTTCCAGATGTAAACATTTCTTTTCTTTTTTTTTTTTTGAGATGGAGTCTCACTCTGTCGCCCAAACTGGAGTTCAGTGGCTGAATCTCAGCTCACTGCAAGCTCCGCCTTTCAGGTTCACGCCGTTCTCCTGCCTCAGCCTCCTCAGTAGCTGGGACTACAGGCTCCTGCCACCTCGCCGGGCTAGTTTTTTTGTATTTTTTAGTAGAGACTGGGTTTCACCAAATGAGCCAGGATGGTCTCGTTCTCCTGACCTCATGACCCGCCCATCTTGGTCTCCCAAAGTGCTGGGATTACAGACTTGAGCCATCGCACCCAGACAAACGTTTCTTTTCATTTGACACTTTGGCAACACTGTTTTCTTACAATCTGCAAAGACATATTTTGTAGCACCTAGAGTCCCACGGTGAAAACGGAAATATCATCTGAGAAACAGTAGAAAGAAACTTTCTGAGAAACTGCTTTGTGATGTGTGCATTCATCTCTCAGAATTACACCTTCTGTTGGATTCAGCAATTTCAGAACAATTTTTTTGTCCATTCTACAAAAGGACTTTCTGTAGCTCTTTGAGGCCAATGGTAAAAAAGCCCGTATCCTAGGACAAAATCTATAAGGAAGTTGTCTGACAAACCGAACACTGATGTGTGAATTCTTCTCAATGATGTAAACCTCTCTTTCATTCAGCAGTTTGGAAACACTGTTTTCTTACAATCTGCCAAGAGATATGTGGTAGTGCACTGAGGCCTCCTGTTAAAAAGGAAAAGTCTTCAGATAAATAGTAGAAAGAAGCTTTCTGAGAAACTGCTTTGTGATGTGTGCATTCATGTCACAGAGTTAAACATTTCTTTGGATTCAGCAGTTTGGTAATCCTGTTTTTGTCCATTCTGCTAAGGGACATTTTGGTGCTCCTGGAATCCAGGGGCAACAGGGTGAATATCCCAAAATCAAAACTGGAAGGAAGTTATCTGACAAATCAACTTGTGATTTGGACATTCGTCTCACAGAATTAAACATTTCTTTTCATTCACCAGTTTGGAAACACTGTTTTCTTACAATCTGCCAAGAGATATGTGGTAGTGCACTGAGGCCTCCTGTTAAAAAGGAAAAGTCTTCAGATAAATAGTAGAAAGAAGCTTTCCGAGAAACTCTTTCATGGTGTGTCTGCTCACCTCATGGGGTTAAACGTTTTTTTGAATTCAACCATTTGGTAATCCTGTTTTTGTCCATTCTGCTAAGGGACATTTTGGTGCTCCTGGAATCCAGGGGCAACAGGGTGAATATCCCAAAATCAAAACTGGAAGGAAGTTATCTGACAAATCAACTTGTGATTTGGACATTCGTCTCACAGAATTAAACATTTCTTTTCATTCACCAGTTTGGAAACAGCGTTTTCTTGTGTTGTCCGAAGCGATATTTGGTAGCAGGTCAAGGCCCAACTTGAAAAAGGAAATATCTTGTGATAAAAACCACAGAGAAGCTTCCTGAGAAACTGCTTTGTGATGTGTGCATTCATGCCACAGAGTTACACCTTTCATTGGATTCAGCAGTTTCAGAACAATGTTTTCAGGCATTCTGTGAAGGGACCTTTGGGAGCTGTTTGAGGCCAATGGAGAAAAAGTGAATATCCTAGGACAAAAACTGGAAGAATGTTATCTGACAAACCGAGCTCTGATGTGTGAATTCTATTCACATATGTAAACCTCTCTTTCATTCAACAGTTTGGTGACACTCTTTTCTTACAATCTGTGAATTCATATTTTTAGTGCTTTGAGGCCCATGGTGAAAAAGGAAATATCATCTGAGAAAAACTAGAAAGAAGCTTTCTGAGACGCTGCATGTGATGTGTGCATTCATCTCACAAAGTTACACTTTCCTTTGGATTCAGCAGTTTCAGAACAATGTTTTTGTCCATTCTGCAAAGGGATATTTGGGAGCTGTTTGAAGCCAATGGAGAAAAAGCAAATTTCCTAAGACAAAAATTAGAAGGAAGTAATCTGACAAACCGAACTCTGATGTGTGATTTCTTCTCACAGGTGTAACCTCTCTTTTCATTCGACTGTTTGGAAGCACTCTTTTCTTTGAATCTGCGAAGACATATTTGGTAACACTTTTAGGGCAATGGTGAAAAAGGAAATAACATCTGAGAAAAACTAGAAAAAAGCTTTCTGTGAAACTGCTTTGTGATCTGTGGATTCAGCTCACAGAGTTACACCTTCAGTTGGATTCAGCAGTTTCAGAACAATGTTTTTATCCGTTCTGTGAAAGGACCATTTGTAGCTGTTTGAGGCCAATGGTGCAAAAGTCAGTATCGTAGGACAAAAACTAGAAGGAAGTTATCTGACAAACCGATCACTGATGTGTGAATTCTTCACATAGATGTAAACCTTTCTTTTCATTCAGCAGTATGGAAATAGTGTTTTCTTACAATCTGCAAAGAGATATTCAGGAGCGCATTGAGGTCTCCTGTGAAAAATTAAATGTCTTCAGATAAATAGTAGAAAGAAACATTTTCAGAAACTATATTGTGTTGTGTCCACTCACGTCACAGAGTTAAACGTGTCTTTGGATTCAGCAGTTTGATAATCCTGTTTTTTTGTCCATTCTGCCAAAGACTTTTTGTTTGTTAATCCTGGAATCCAGGGTCAAAAGGGCAAATATCGCAGACTCAAAACTGGAAGGAAGTTCTCTGACAAATCGACTTGTGACTTGTACATTCGTCTCACAGAGTTAAACATTTCATTTCATTCACCAGTTTGGAAACAGCATATTCTTGTATTCTCCAAAGTGGTATTTTGTAGCACATCGAGGCCCACCTTGAAAAAGGAAATATCTTTTGATAAAAACCAGAGAGAAGCTTTCTGAGAAACTGTTTTGGGATGTGTACATTCATCTCAAAGAGTTACACCTTGCTTTCCATTCAGCAGTTTCAGAACGTCTTTGTGCGTTCTGCAAAGGGACATTTGAGAGCTGTTTGAGGCCAATGGAGGAAAAGCGAATATTGTAGGACAAAATCTAGAGTGAAGCTATCTGACAAACTAAACTCTGATGTGTGAATTCTTCTCACAGGTGTAAACCTCTCTTTTCATTTGACAATTTGGCAACACTCTTTTCTTACAATCTGTGAAGACATAGTTTTAGCGCTTTGAGGCCCATGGTGAAAAAGGAATTATCATCTGAGATAAACTAGAATGGTTTCTGGGAAATTGCTTTGTGATGTGTGCATTCATCTCACAGAATTACACCTTCCATTGGATTCAGCAGTTTCAGAACAATGTTTTTGTCCATTCTGTGAAATGACATTTTGTAGCTCTTTGAAGCCAATGGTGAAGAAGACAGTATCCTAGGACAAAAACTAGAAGGAAGTTATCTGACAAACCGAAATCTGATGTGTGAATTCTTCTCACAGATGAAAACTTTCTTTTCATTCAGCAGTTTGCAATCACTGTTTTCTAACAATCTGCCAAGAGATATTTGGCAGTGCTTTGAGGCCTCCTGTGAAAAAGGAAATGTCTTCAGATAAATAGTAGAAAGAAGCTTTCTGAGAAACTCTCTTGTGATGTGTCTGATCATCTCACAGAGTTAAACTTTGCTGTGGATTCAGTAGTTTGGTAATCTTGTTTTTGTCCATTCTGCCAAAGGACATTTTGGTGTTCCGGGAGTCCAGGGGCAACAGGGTGAATATCCCACAATCAAAACTGGAAGGGAGTTGTCTGACAAATTGACTTGTGATTTGTACATTCTCCTCACAGAGTTAAACATTTCTTTTCATTCACCAGTGTGGAAACAGCGTTTTCTTGTTTTCTCTGAAGTGATGTTTGGTAGCGTGTCAAGGCCCACCTTGAAAAAGGAAATATCTTTTGATAAAAACCAGAGAGAAGCTTTCTGAGAAACTACTTCATGATGTGTGCATTTTCTCACAGATTTGCACCTTTCTTGTATTCAGCAGTTTCAGAACACTGTTTTTGTCCATTCTACTAAGGGACTTTTGAGAGTTCTTTGAGGCCAATGGAGAAAAAGTGAATATCTTAGGAGAAAAACTAGAAGGAAGTTATATGAAAAACCAAACTCTGATGTGTGTGTTCTTCTCATAGTTGTAAACTTTCTTTTCATTTGACAGTTTGGCAATCCTCTTTTCTTACAATATACAAGGACATATTTGGTAGTGCTTTGAGGCTCATAGTTAAAAGGAAATTTCATGTAAGGAAAATTGGAAAGAAGCTTTCTGAGAAACTGCTTTGTGACGTGTGCATTCATCTCACAGAGTTACACTTTAAGTTGGAATCAGCATTTACAGAAAAATATTTTTGTCCATTCTGTGAAAGGAACTTCTGTAACTCTTTCAGGCCAATGGCAAAGAAGTCAGTATCCTAGGTCAAAACTAGAATGAAGTTATCTGACAAGCCAAACACTGATTTTTGAATTATTCTCACAGATGTAAACCTTCTTTTCATTCAGCAGTTTGGAAACACTGTTTTCTTACAGTCTGCCAAGAGATATTTGTTAGCGCATTGAGGCCTCCTGTGAAAAAGGAAACATCTTCAGATAAATAGCAGAAAGAAGCCTTCTGAGGAACTCTTCTGTGATGCATCCATTCAGCTTACAGAGGTAAACGTTTCTTTGGATTCAACAGTTTGCTAATCCTCTTTTTGTGCATTCTGCCTAAGGACATTTTGGTGCTCCTGGAGTGCAGGGGTGCAAGGTGAATATTCCATAATTGAAACTTGAAGGAAGTTATCTGACAAGTCGACTTGTGATTTGCACATTTGCCTCACTGAGTTAAACATTTCTTTCCATTCACAAGTTTGGAAACAGTGTTTTACTGTATTCTCCAAAGTGATATTTGGTAGCGTGTCAAGGCCCACCTTGAAAAAGGAAGTAACTTGTGATGAAAACCAGAGAGTAACTTTCTCAGAAACTGCTTTGTGATGTGTGCATTCATCTCACAGAGTTACCCCATCCGTTGGATTCAGCAGTTTCAAAACAATGTTTGTGTCCCTTCGAATATCCTAGGACAAAAACTAGAAGCAACTAATCTGACCAATCGAACTCTGAAGTGGGAATTCTTCTAACAAGTGTGAACCTTTCTTTTCATTCTACACTATCACAATACTCTTTTCTTGCAATCTGTGAAGACATATTTTGTAGCACTTTGAGGCCCATGGTGAAAATGGAAATATCGTCTGAGAAAAACTAGAAAGAAGCTTTCTGAGAAACTGCTTTGTTATGTGTGCATTCATTGCACAGAGGTACACCTTCCTTTTTATTCAGGAGTTTCAGAACAACATTTTTGTCCATTCTGTGAAAGGACCTTTTATAGTCCTTTGAGGCCAATGGTGAAAAAGACAGTATCCTAGGAAAAAATGAGAAGGAATTTATCTGACAAGGCGAATATTGATGTGAGAATTCTTCTCACAGATGCAAACCTTTCTTTTCATTCAGCAGTTTGGAAACACTGTTTTCATACAATCTGCCAAGAGAGATTCAGTAGCATATTGAGGCCTCCCGTGAAAAAGGAAATATCCTCAGATAAATACCAGAAAGTAGTTTTCTGAGAAACTCTTTTGTGATGTGTCAATTCACCTCACAGTGTTAAACATTTCTTTGGATTCAGCAGTTTTCTAATCCTGTTTGTGCATTCTGCCTAAGTACTTTTTGGTACTCATGGAGTCCAGGGGCAAAACAGTGTACATCCCAGAATCAAAACTGGAATGAAGTAATCTGACAAATCAACTTGTGATTTGTACATTCATCTCACATACTTAAACATTCCTTTTCATTTAACAGTTTGGAAACAGTGTTTTCTTGTGTTCTCCAAGGTGATATTTGGTAGTGCGTCATGGCCCACCTTGAAAAAGGAAATATCTTGTGATGAAAACCAGATAGTAGTTTTCTGAGAAACTGCTTTGTTATGTGTGCATTCATCTCAAAGAGTTACACCTTCAATGGATTCAGCGGTTTCATAACAATGTTTTTGTCCATTCTGTGAAGGGACCTTAGGGAACTCTATGAGGCCAATGGAGAAAAGTGAATATCCTAGGACAAAAACTAGAAGGAAATTATCTGACATACTGAACTCTGATGTGTGAAATCTTCTCAAGGTGTAAACATTTATTTTCATTCCACAGTTTGGCAACACACTTTTCTTACAATCCTCAAAGACATTTTTGGTAACACATTGAGGCTGATGGTGAAAAAGGAAATCTCATCTGGGAAAAACTAGAAACAACCTTTCTGAGAAACGGCTTTCTGATGTGTGCCTTCATCTCACAGATTTGCACCTTACCATGGATTCAGTAGTTTCAGAACAATGTCATTGCCCATTCTGTGAAGGGACATTTGGGAGCTCTTAGAGGCCAATGGAGAAAAAACGAATATCCTAGGACAAAAATTAGATGAAAGTTATCAGACAAACTGAACTCTGATGTGTGAATTCTTCCCACAGGTGTAACCCTTTGTTTTCATTCGACAGCTTGGCAACACTCTTTTCTTCCAATCTGCGAAGACATATTTGGTAGTGCTTTGAGGCCCACAGTGAAAAAGGAAATATTGTCTGAGATATACTAGAAAGAAGCTTTCTGAGAAACTGCTTTGTGATGTGTGCATTCATCTCACAGAGTTCCACCAATCGTTGGATTCAGCAGTTTCAGAACAATGTTTTTGTCCATTCTGTGAAAATACATTTTGTAGCACTTTGAGGCCAATGGTGAAAAAACCAGTATCCTAGGACAAAAACTACAAGGAAGTAATCTGACAAACGGACCACTGATGAGTGAATTCTCACAGATGTAAACCTTTCTTTTCATTCAGCAGTTTGGAAACACTGTACTCTTACAATCTGTCCACAGATATTTGGTAGCACATCGAGGCCTCCTGTGAAAAAGGAAATGTCTTCAGATAAAGAGTAGAAAGAAGCTTTCTGAGAAACTGTTTTGTGATGTGTCTGTTCACCTCACAGAGTTAAACAATTCTTTGGATTAAGTAGTTTGGTAATCCTGTTTTTGTCCATTCTGCCAAAGGACCTTTTGGTGCTCCTGGAGTCCAGGGACAAAAGGTAAAATATCCCAGAATCGATACTGGAAGGAAGTTATGTGACAAACTGTCATGTGATTTGAACATTCTCCTCACAGAGTTAAAAATTTCTTTTCATTCAGCAGTTTGGGAAAAGCGTTTTCTTGCATTCTCCAAAGTGATATTTGGTAGCACATGGAGGCTCACCTTGAAAAAGGAAACATCTTGTGATAAACACCAGAGAAAAGCTTTGTGGGAAACTACTTTGTGATGTGTGCATTCATGTCACAGAGTTACACCTTCCTTTGGATTCAAAGTTTCAGAACAATGTTTTTGTACATTCTGTAAAGGGACTGTTGGGAGATGTTTGAGTCCAAGAGAGAAAAGCGAATATCATAGGAAAAAGTAGAAGGAAGTTATCTGACAAACCGAAATCTGATGTGTGAATTCTTCTCATGGGTGTAAAACTTTCTTTTCATTCAACAGTTTGTCAACACTCTTTTCTTACAATCTGAGAAGACATATTTCATTGTGCTTTGAGGTCCATAGTGAGAAAAGAAATATCGTCTGAGAAAAACTAGAAAAACTGTCTGAGAAACTGCTATGTGATGTGTGCATTCATCTCACAGAGTTAAACATTTCTTTGGATTCAGCAATTTGGTAATCCAGTTTTTGTCTATTCTGCCAAAGGACTTTTTGGTGCTCCTGGAGTCCAGGGTGGAAAGGGCGAATATCCCAGAATTGAAACTGGAAGGAAGTTATCTGACAAATCGACTTATTTGTATATTCATCTCACAGATTTAAATATTTCTTTTCATTCACCTGTTTGAAAACATCATTTTCTTGTATTCTCAGAGGTCATATTTGGTTACTGGTCAAGGCCTACCTTGAAAAAGGAAATATCTTGTCATAAAACCAGAAAGAAGCTTTCTGAAAAACTGCTTTGAGATGTGTGCATTCACCTCACAGAGTTACACCTTCCTTTGGATTCAGCAGTTTCAGAAAAATGGTTTGTCCATTCTGCAAAGGGACATTTGAGAGCTGTTTGAGGCTAATGGAGAAAAAGTGAATATCCTAGGACAAAAACAAGAAGGAAGTTATCTGACAAACTGAACTCTGATGTGTGAATTCTTCTCACAGGTATAAAGCTTTCTTTTCATTCAACAGTTTGACAACACTCTTTTCTTACAATCTGCGAAGACATATTTGGTAGTGCTTTGAGTCCCACAGTGATAAAGAAAATATCATCTGAGAAAAACTAGAAAGAAGCTTTCTTAGAAACAGCTTTGTGATGTGTGCATTCATCTCACAGAGTTACACCTTCCTTTGGATTCAGCAGTTTCAGAACAATATTTTTGTCCATTCTGAGAAAGGACATTTTGTAGCTCTTTGAGGTCAATGGCAAAAAAGCCAGTATCCTAGGACAAAAACTAGAAGGAAGTTATCTGACAAACTGAACACAGATGTGTGAATTTGTGTCACAGATGTAAACCTTTCTTTTCATTCAGCAGTTTGGAAACACTGTTTTCTTACAATTTCTCAAGAGATATTTGGTAGCCCATTGAGGCCTCCTGTGAAAAAGGATATGCCTTCAGATAAATAGTAGAAAGAAACTTTCTGAGAAACACTTTTGTTGTTTATCCGTTCACCTCACAGAGTTAAACGTTTCTTTGGATTCAGCAGTTTGGCAATCTTGTTTTTGTCCATTCTGCCAAAGGACTTCTTGGTGCTCCTGGCATCCAGGGATGAAGGGGCAAATAACTCAGAATTGAAACTGGAAGGAAATTATCTGACAAATTGACTTGTGATTTGTACATTCGTCTCACAGAGTTAAACATTTCTTTTCATTCACCAGGTTGGAAAGAGCATTTTCTTGTATTCTCCGAAGTGATATTTGGTAGTGTGTCGAGGCCCACCTTGAAAAAGGAAATATCTTGTGATAAAAACCAGAGAGCATCTTTCTGAGAAACTGCTTTGTGCTGTGTGCATTCATCTCACAGAGTTAAACCTTTCTTTTCATTCAGCAGTTTCAGAACAATGTTTTATCCTTTCTGCAAAGGGACATTTGAGAGCTGTTTGAGGCCAATGGAGAAAAGTGAATATCTTAACAAAACTAGAAGGAATTTATCCAACAAACTGAACTCTGATGTGTAAATTCCTCTCACAGAGTTAAACCTTTCTTTTCATTCAACAGTTTGGCAACACTCTTTTCTTACAATATGTGATAACATATTTGGTAGAACTTTGAGACCCACAGTGAGAAAGGAAAATATAGTCTGAGAAAATATAGAAAGATGCTTTCTGAGAAACTGCTTTGTGCTGTGTGCATTCATCTCACAGAGTTACACCTTCCTTTGGATTCAGCAGTTTCAGAACAATGTTTTATCCTTTCTGCAAAGGGACATTTGAGAGCTGTTTGAGGCCAATGGAGAAAAGTGAATATCTTAACAAAACTAGAAGGAATTTATCCAACAAACTGAACTCTGATGTGTAAATTCCTCTCACAGTTGTAAACCTTTCTTTTCATTCGACAGTTGAGCAACACTCTTTTCTTACAATATGTGATAACATATTTGGTAGAACTTTGAGACCCACAGTGAGAAAGGAATATATAGAAAGGAAAATATAGTCTGAGAAAATATAGAAAGATGCTTTCTGAGAAACTGCTTTGTGATGGGTGTATTTATTTCACAGACTTACACCTTCCTTTGGATTCAGCAGTTTCAGAACAATGTTTTATCCTTTCTGCAAAGGAAATTTTGGATTTATTTGAGGCCAATGGAGAAAAGTGAATATCTTAACAAAACTAGAAGGAATTTATCCAACAAACTGAACTCTGATGTGTAAATTCCTCTCACAGTTGTAAACCATTATTTTCATTTGACAGTTGAGCAACACTCTTTTCTTACAATATGTGATAACATATTTGGTAGAACTTTGAGACCCACAGTGAGAAAGGAATATATAGAAAGGAAAATATAGTCTGAGAAAATATAGAAAGATGCTTTCTGAGAAACTGCTTTGTGATGGGTGTATTTATTTCACAGACTTACACCTTCTGCTGGATGCAGCAGTTTCTGGAAAATGTTTTTGTCCATTCTGCAAAGGAAATTTTGGATTTATTTGAGGCCAATGGAGAAAAGTGAATATCTTAACAAAACTAGAAGGAATTTATCCAACAAACTGAACTCTGATGTGTAAATTCCTCTCACAGTTGTAAACCATTATTTTCATTTGACAGTTGAGCAACACTCTTTTCTTACAATATGTGATAACATATTTGGTAGAACTTTGAGACCCACAGTGAGAAAGGAATATATAGAAAGGAAAATATAGTCTGAGAAAATATAGAAAGATGCTTTCTGAGAAACTGCTTTGTGATGGGTGTATTTATTTCACAGACTTACACCTTCTGCTGGATGCAGCAGTTTCTGGAAAATGTTTTTGTCCATCCTGCGAAATGACTTTTGTAGCTCTTTGAGGTCAATGGCAAAAAGCCAGTAACCTAGGACAAAAAGTAGAAGGAAGTTATCTGACAAACCAACACTAATGTGTGAAATTTTCCCACAGATTTTAACCTTTCTTTTCATTCAGCAGTTTGGAAACACTGTTTTCTTACAATCTGCGAAGACATATTTGGTAGTGCATTGAGGAACCTTGTGAAAATGGAAATGTCTTCAGATAAACACTAGATAGTAGCTTTCTGAGAAACTATTTTGATGTGTCCTTTCACCTCACAGAGTTAAACTTTTCTTTTCATTCAGCAGTTTGGCAATCTTGTTTTTGTCCATTCTGCCAAAGGACTTTTAGTGCTACTGGAGTCCAGGGCAAAAGGGCAAAAATCTCAGAATTGAAACTGTAAGGAAGTTATCTGACAAATCAACTTGTTATTTGGACATTCACCTCAGAGTTAAACATTTCTTTTCATTGACCAGTTTGGAAACAGTGTTTTCTTGTATTCTCCAAAGTGATATTTGGTAGTGTGTCGAGGCCCACCTTGAAAAAGGAAATATCTTGTGATAAAAACCAGAGAGCATCTTTCTGAGAAATTGCTTTGTGCTGTGTGCATTCATCTCAAAGAGTTACACCTTCCTTTGGATTCAGCAGTTTCAGAACAATGTTTTTATCCTTTCTGCAAAGGGAAATTTTGGATTTATTTGAGGCCAATGGAGAAAAAGTGAATATCTTAACAAAAACTAGAAGGAATTTATCCAACAAACTGAACTCTGATGTGTAAATTCCTCTCACAGTTGTAAACCATTATTTTCATTCGACAGTTGAGCAACACTCTTTTCTTACAATATGTGATAACATATTTGGTAGAACTTTGAGACCCACAGTGAGAAAGGAATATATAGAAAGGAAAATATAGTCTGAGAAAATATAGAAAGATGCTTTCTGAGAAACTGCTTTGTGATGGGTGTATTTATTTCACAGACTTACACCTTCTGCTGGATGCAGCAGTTTCTGGAAAATGTTTTTGTCCATCCTGCGAAATGACTTTTTGTAGCTCTTTGAGGTCAATGTCGAAAAAGCCAGTAACCTAGGACAAAAAGTAGAAGGAAGTTATCTGACAAACCAACACTAATGTGTGAAATTTTCCCACAGATTTTAACCTTTCTTTTCATTCAGCAGTTTGGAAACACTGGTTTCTAACAGTCTGCCAAGAGGTATGTAGTAGTGCATTGAGGAACCTTGTGAAAATGGAAATGTCTTCAGATAAACACTAGATAGTAGCTTTCTGAGAAACTATTTTTGATGTGTCCTTTCACCTCACAGAGTTGAAAGTTTCTTTGGATTCAGCAGTTTGGAAATCCTGTCTTTGTCCATTCTGCCAAAGGACTTTTAGTGCTACTGGAGTCCAGGGGCAAAAGGGCAAAAATCTCAGAATTGAAACTGTAAGGAAGTTATCTGACAAATCAACTTGTTATTTGGACATTCACCTCAGAGTTAAACATTTCTTTTCATTGACCAGTTTGGAAACAGTGTTTTCTTGTGTTCTCCAAAATGATATTTTGTAGCTCATTGAGGCCCACCTTGAAAAAGGAAATATCTTGTGACAAAAACCAGAGAGAAGCTTTCTGAGAAACTGCTTTGTGATCTGTGCATTCATCTCACAGAGTTACACCTTCTGTTGGATTCAGCAGTTTCAGAACAATGTTCTTGTCCATTCTGTGAAGGGATATTTTGGAGCTGTTTGAGGCCAGTGGAGAAAATGCGAATATCCTAGAACAAAACCTAGAAGGAAGTTTTCTGACAAACTGAATTCTGATGTGTGAATTCTTCTCACAGATGTAAACCTTTCTTTTCATTCAACAGTTTGGCAACACTCCTTTCTTACAATCTGTGAAGACATGTTTGGTAGTGCTTTGAGGAACACGGTGAAAAAGGAAATATTGTCTGAGAAAAACTAGAAAGAAGCTGTCTGATAAACTGCTTTGTGATGTGTGCATTCATCTCACAGAGTTACACCTTCCGTTGGATTCAGCAGTTTCAGAACAATGTTTTTGTCCATTTTTGTGAAGTTACCTTTTGTAGCTCTTTGAGGCCAATGGCCAAAAAGCCAGCATCCTAGGACAAAAAGTAGAAGGAAGTTATCTCACAAACCAAACACTGATGTGTGAAATCTTCTCACAGATGTAAACTTTTCTTTTCATTCAGCAGTTTGGAAACACTGTTTTCTTACAATCTGCCAAGAGATATTCGGTAGTGAAAAAGGAAATATCTTGTGATAAAAACCAGAGAAGCTTTCTGAGAAACTGCTTTGTGATGTGTGCATTCATTTCACTGAGTTAAACCTTCTTTGGATTCAGCAGTTTCAGAACCTTGTTTTTGTCCATTCTGTGAAGGGATCTTTGGGAGCTGTTTGAGGCCAATGCAGAAAAAGCGAATATCCTAGGACAAAAACTAGAAGGAAGTTTCTGACAAACCAAATTCTCATGTGTGAGGTCTTCTCACAGGTGTAAAATTTTCTTTTCATTCAACAGTTTGGCAACACTCTTTTCTTACAATCTGTGAAGACATGTTTGGTAGTGCTTTGAGGAACACGGTGAAAAGGAAATATTGTCTGAGAAAAACTAGAAAGAAGCTGTCTGATAAACTGCTTTGTGATGTGTGCATTCATCTCACAGAGTTACACCTTCCGTTGGATTCAGCAGTTTCAGAACAATGTTTTTGTCCATTTTTGTGAAGTTACCTTTTGTAGCTCTTTGAGGCCAATGGCCAAAAAGCCAGCATCCTAGGACAAAAAGTAGAAGGAAGTTATCTCACAAACCAAACACTGATGTGTGAAATCTTCTCACAGATGTAAACTTTTCTTTTCATTCAGCAGTTTGGAAACACTGTTTTCTTACAATCTGCCAAGAGATATTCGGTAGTGAAAAAGGAAATATCTTGTGATAAAAACCAGAGAGAAGCTTTCTGAGAAACTGCTTTGTGATGTGTGCATTCATTTCACTGAGTTAAACCTTCCTTTGCATTCATCAGTTTCAGAACCTTGTTTTTGTCCATTCTGTGAAGGGATCTTTGGGAGCTGTTTGAGGCCAATGCAGAAAAAGCGAATATCCTAGGACAAAAACTAGAGGGAAGTTTCCTGACAAACCGAATTCTCATGTGTGAGTTCTTCTCAGAGGTGTAAAATTTTCTTTTCATTCAACAGTTTGGCAACACTCTTTTCTTACATTCTGTGAAGAAGTATTTGTTAACCCTTTGAGTCCCAAGATGGGAAAGGAAATATTGTCTGAGAAAAACTGGAAAGAAACTTTCTGAGAAACTACTTTGTGATGTGTGCATTCATCTCACAGAGTTACAACTTCTGTTGTATTCAGCAGTTTCAGAACAACGTTTTTGTCCATTCTGCAAAAGGACATTTTGTAGCTCTATGAGGCCAATGGTGAAAAAGCCAGTATCTTAGGACAAAAAATAGAAGAAAGTTATCTGACCAACCCAACACTAATGTGTGAATTCTTCTCACAGATATAAATCTTTCTTTTCATTCAGCAGTATGGAAAGACTGTTTTCTTACAATCTGGCAAGAGATATTCTGTAGTGCATTAGGCCTCTTGTGAATATGGAAACGTTTCAGATTAAGAGTAGAAAGAATCTTTCTGAGAAACTCTTTGTGATGTGTCTGTTCACCTCACAGCTTTATACGTTTCTTTGGTTTAGCAGTTTGTAACCCTGTCTTTGTCCATTCTGCCAAAGGACTTTCTGGTGCTTCTGGATTCTGGTGTGAAAGGGCAACAATCCCAGAATCAAAACTGGAAAGAAATTATTGGACAAATCAACTTGTGATTTGCACATTCGTTTCACAGAGGTAAACATTTCTTTTCATTCACCAGGTTGGAAACAGCATTGTCTTTTGTTCTCTGAAGTGATATTTGGTAATGCATTGAGGCCCACCAACGAAAAAGGAAATTTCTTGTGAAAAAACCAGAGAGAAGCTTTCTGAGAAACTGCTTTGTGATGTGTGCATTCATCTCAGAGTTAAACCTTTCTTTTCATTCAGCAGTTTGGAAACACTGTTTTCTTACAATCTGTGAAGACATATTTCGTAGCACTTTGAGGGCCATGGTGAAAAGGAAATATCCTCAGATAAAACTAGAAAGAAACTTTCTGAGAAACTCTTTGTGATGTGTGCATTCATCTCAGAGTTAAACCTTCCTTTGCATTCATCAGTTTCAGACCCTTGTTTTTGTCCATTTTTGTGAAGTTACCTTTTGTAGCTCTTTGAGGCCAATGGTGAAAAGGAAATATCTTCAGATAAAACTAGAAGAAGCTTTCTGAGAAACTGCTTTGTGATGTGTGCATTCATCTCACAGAGTTACACCTTCCGTTGGATTCAGCAGTTTCAGAACAATGTTTTTGTCCATTCTGTGAAAGGACATTTTGTAGCTCTATGAGGCCAATGGTGAAAAGGAAATATCTTCAGATGAAAACTGGAGAGAAGCTTTCTGAGAAACTGCTTTGTGATATGTGCATTCATCTCAGAGTTAAACCTTCCTTTGGATTCAGCAGTTTCAGAACAACGTTTTTGTCCATTCTGTGAAGGGATCTTTGGGAGCTGTTTGAGGCCAATGGTGAAAAGGAAATATTGTCTGAGAAAACTAGAAAGAAACTTTCTGAGAAACTACTTTGTGATGTGTGCATTCATCTCACAGAGTTAAACCTTTCTTTTCATTCAGCAGTATGGAAAGACTGTTTTCTTACAATCTGTGAAGACATATTTCGTAGCACTTTGAGGGCCATGGTGAAAAGGAAATATCTTCAGATAAAACTAGAAAGAAACTTTCTGAGAAACTCTTTGTGATGTGTGAATTCTTCTCACAGATGTAAACCTTTCTTTTCATTCAGCAGTTTGAAACACTGTTTTCTTACAATCTGCCAAGAGATATTCGGTAGTGAAAAGGAAATATCTTCAGATAAAACTAGAAGGAAGTTATCTCACAAACCAAACACTGATGTTGGAAATCTTCTCACAGATGTAAACCTTTCTTTTCATTGAGCAGTTTGAAACACTGTTTTCTTACAATCTGCCAAGAGATATTCGGTAGTGAAAAGGAAATATCTTCAGATGAAAACTGGAGAGAAGCTTTCTGAGAAACTCTTTGTGATGTGTGCATTCATTTCACTGAGTTAAACCTTCCTTTGGATTCAGCAGTTTCAGAACAATGTTTTTGTCCATTCTGTGAAGGGATCTTTGGGAGCTGTTTGAGGCCAATGGTGAAAAGGAAATATCTTCAGATAAAACTAGAAAGAAGCTTTCTGAGAAACTCTTTGTGATGTGTGCATTCATCTCACAGAGTTAAACTTTCTTTTCATTCAGCAGTTTCAGAACAATGTTTTTGTCCATTCTGGTGCAGGTTTGTTACATATGTATACTTGTGCCATGTTGGTGTGCTGCACCCATCAACTCGTCAGCACCCATCAATTCATCATTTATATCAGGTATAACTCCAATGCAATCCCTCCCCCCCCTCCCATGATAGGCCCCGGTGTGTGATGTTCCCCTTCCCGAGTCAAGTGATCTCATTGTTCAGTTCCACCTATGAGTGAGAACATGCGGTGTTTGGTTTTCTGTTCTTGTGATAGTTTGCTAAGAATGATGGTTTCCAGCTGCATCCATGTCCCTACAAAGGACGCAAACTCATCCTTTTTATGGCTGCATAGTATTCCATGGTGTATATGTGCCACATTTTCTTAATCAGTCTGTCACAGATGGACATTTGGGTTGATTCAAGTCTTTGCTATTGTGAATAGTGCTGCAATAAACATACGTGTGCATGTGTCTTTATAGCAGCATGATTTATAATCCTTTGGGTATATACCCAGTAGTGGGATGGCTGGGTCATATGGTACATCTAGTTCTAGATCCTTGAGGAATCGCCATACTGTTTTCCATAATGGTTGAACTAGTTTACAATCCCACCAACAGTGTAAAAGTGTTCCTATTTCTCCACATCCTCTCCAACACCTGTTGTTTCCTGACTTTTTAATGATTGCCATTCTAACTGGTGTGAGATGGTATCTCATTGTGGTTTTGATTTGCATTTCTCTGATGGCAGTGATGATGAGCATTTTTCATGTGTCTGTTGGCTGTATGAATGTCTTCTTTTGAGAAATGTCTGTTCATATCCTTTGCCCACTTTTGATGGGGTTGTTTGTTTTTCTTGTATATTTGTTTGAGTTCTTTGTAGATTCTGGATATTAGCCCTTTGTCAGATGAGTAGATTGCAAAATTTTCTCCCATTCTGTAGGTTGCCTGTTCACTCTGATGGTAGTTTCTTTTGCTGTGCAGAAGCTCTTTAGTTTAATTAGATCCCATTTGTCAATTTTGGCTTTTTTGCCGTTGCTTTTGGTGTTTTAGACATGAAGTCCTTGCCCATGCCTATGTCCTGAATGGTACTACCTAGATTTTCTTCTAGGGTTTTATGGTATTAGGTCTAACATTTAAGTCTCTAATCCATCTTGAATTAATCTTCGTATAAGGAGTAAGGAAAGGATCCAGTTTCAGCTTTCTACTTATGGCTAGCCAATTTTCCCAGCACCATTTATTAAATAGGAATCCTTTCCCCATTTCTTGTTTCTCTCAGGTTTGTCAAAGATCAGATGGCTGTAGATGTGTGGTATTATTTCTGAGGACTCTGTTCTGTTCCATTGGTCTATATCTCTGTTTTGGTACCAGTACCATGCTGTTTTGGTTACTGTAGCCTTGTAGTATAGTTTGAAGTCAGGTAGCGTGATGCCTCCAGCTTTGTCCTTTTGACTTAGGATTGTCTTGGCAATGCGGGCTCTTTTTGGTTCCATATGAACTTTAAAGCAGTTTTTCCAATTCTGTGAAGAAACTCATTGGTAGCTTGATGGGGATGGCATTGAATCTATAAATAACCTTGGGCAGTATGGCCATTTTCACGATATTGATTCTTCCTATCCATGAGCATGGTATGTTCTTCCATTTTTAGTGTCCTTTTTATTTCACTGAGCAGTGGTTTGTAGTTCTCCTTGAAGAGGTCCTTTACATCCCTTGTAAGTTGGATTCCTAGGTATTTTATTCTCTTTGAAGCAATTGTGAATGGAAGTTCATTCCTGATTTGGCTCTCTGCTTGTCTGTTACTGGTGTATAAGAATGCTTGTGATTTTGCACATTCGTCTCACAGAGTTAAACATTTCTTTTCATTCAGCAGTTTGGAAACACTGTTTTGTGGAATCTGAGAAGGGATATTTGGGAGCACATTGAGGCCTATGGTGAAAAGGAAATATCTTGTGATAAAAACCAGAGAGAAGCTTTCTGAGAAACTGCTTTGTGATGTGTGCATTCATCTCACAGAGTTACACCTTCTTTGGATTCAGCAGTTTCAGAACAATGTTTTTGTCCATTCTGTGAAGGGATATTTGGGAGCTGTTTGAGGCCAATGGAGAAAAGTGAATATCCTAGGACAAAACTAGAAGGAAGTTTTCTGAGAAACTGATTTGTGATGTGTGAATTCTTCTCACAGGTGTAAACCTTTCTTTTCATTCAGCAGTTTGGAAACACTGTTTTGTGGAATCTGAGAAGGGATATTTGGGAGCACATTGAGGCCTATGGTGAAAAGGAAATATTGTCTGAGAAAAACTAGAAAGAAGCTTTCTGAGAAACTGCTTTGTGATGTGCATTCATCTCACAGAGTTAAACCATTGTTTGGATTGAGCAGTTTGCTAACACTGTTTTTGTCCATTCTGTGAAGGGATATTTTGGAGCACATTGAGGCCTATGGTGAAAAGGAAATATCCTCAGACAAAACTAGAAGGAAGTTATCTGACAAACCGAACACTGATGTGTGAATTCTTCTCACAGATGTAAACTTTCTTTTCATTCAGCAGTTTGGAAACACTGTTTTCTTACAATCTGCCAAGATATAGCATTTAGGGAGTGTGAAAAGGAAATATCTTCAGATAAAACTAGAAAGAAGCTTTCTGAGAAACTGCTTTGATGTGTGCATTCATCTCACAGAGTTAAACCTTCTTTGGATTAATCAGTTTGAACACTGTTTTTGTCCATTCTGTGAAGGGACTTTTGGAGCTGTTTGAGGCCAATGGTGAAAAGAAATACCCAGACAAAACTAGAGGAAGTTTCTGACAAACTGAATTTCATTGTGATTTTCTCAGAGTGTAAAATTTCTTTTCATTCAACAGTTTGGCAAACACTGTTCTTGTTCTGTGAAAGATATTTTGTTAGCTCGTTGAGTCCCAAAGTGAAAAGGAAATATTGTCAGATAAAACTGGAAAGAAGCTTTCTGAGAAACTGCTTTGTGATGTGCATTCATCTCACAGAGTTACACTTTTTATTCAGCAGTTTTGGAACAACGTTTTGTCCATTTTTCAAAGGATATTTGAGCTCTTTGAGGCCAATGGTGAAAAGCCAGTATCTTAGATAAAAACTAGAAGAAGGTTATCTGAGAAACTGCCAATGATGTGTGAATTCATCTCACAGATATAAACTTTCTTTTCATTCAGCAGTTTGAAAGACTGTTTTTCTGCAATCTGGCAAGGGATATTCTGAGTGCATTGAGGCCTGAATAAAAAGGAAATATCTTCAGATAAAACTGAAAGAAGCTTTCTGAGAAACTGCTTTGTGATGTGTCTGTTCATCTCACAGAGTTATACCTTTCTTTCTTTAGCAGTTTAAACACTGTTTTGTCCATTCTGCCAAAGCACTTTTGGTGCTTCTGAGGACTGGGTGAAAGGGCATCCCTGTCTTGTGCCAGTTTTCAAAGGAATTTTTCCAGTTTTTGCCCATTCAGTATGATATTAGCTGTGGGTTTGTCATAAATAGCTCTTACTATCTTGAGGTACGTTCCATCAATACCGAATTTATTGAGAGTTTTAGCATGAAGGGCTGTTGAATTTTGTCAAAAGCCTTTTCTGCATCTATTGAGATAATCATGTGGTTCTTGTCTTTGGTTCTGTTTATATGCTGGATTATGTTTATTGATTTGCGAATGTTGAACCAGCCTTGCATCCCAGGGATGAAGCCCACTTGATCAGGGTGGATAAGCTTTTGATGTGCTGCTGAATCCGGTTTGCCAGTATTTTATTGAGGATTTTTGCATCGATGTTCATCAGGGATATTGGTCTAAAATTCTCTTTTTTGTTGTGTCTCTGCCAGGCTTTGGTATCAGGATGATGTTGGCCTCATAAAATGAGTTAGGAGGATTCCCTCTTTTCTATTGATTGGAATAGTTTCAGAAGGAATGGTACCAGCTCCTCCTTGTACCTCTGGTAGAATTCAGCTGTGAATCCATCTGGTCCTGGACTTTTTGGTTGGTAGGCTATTAATTGTTGCCTCAATTTCAGAGCCTGCTATTGGTCTATTCAGGATTCAACTTCTTCCTGGTTTAGTCTTGGAGAGTGTAAGTGTCCAGGAAATTATCCATTTCTTCTAGATTTTCTAGTTGATTTGCGTAGAGGTGTTTATAGTATTCTCTGATGGTAGTTTGTATTTCTGTGGGGTCAGTGGTGATATCCCTTTATCATTTTTATTGCATCTATTTGATTCCTCTCTCTTTTCTTCTTTATTAGTCTTGCTAGCGGTCTGTCAATTTTGTTGATCTTTTCAAAAACCAACTCCTGGATTCATTGATTTTTGGAGGGTTTTTGTGTCTCTATCTCCTTCAGTTCTGCTCTGATCTTAGTTATTTCTTGCCTTCTGCTAGCTTTTGAATGTGTTTGCTCTTGCCTCTCTAGTTCTTTTAATTGTGATGTTAGAGTGTCAATTTTAGATCTTTCCTGCTTTCTCTTGTGGGCATTTAGTGCTATAAATTTCCCTCTACACACTGCTTTAAATGTGTCCCAGAGATTCTGGTATGTTGTATCTTTGTTCTCATTGGTTTCAAAGAACATCTTTATTTCTGCTTTCATTTCGTTATGTACCCAGTAGTCATTCAGGAGCAGGTTGTTCAGTTTCCATGTAGTTGAGCGGTTTTGATTGAGTTTCTTAGTCCTGAGTTCTAGTTTGATTGCACTGTGGTCTGAGAGACAGTTTGTTATAATTTCTGTTCTTTTACATTTGCTGAGGTGCTTTACTTCCAATTATGTGGTCAATTTTGGAATAAGTGCGATGTGGTGCTGAGAAGAATGTATATTCTGTTGATTTGGGGTGGAGAGTTCTATAGATGTCTATTAGGTCTGCTTGGTGCAGAGATGAGTTCAATTCCTGGATATCCTTGTTAACTTTCTGTCTCGTTGATCTGTCTAATGTTGACAGTGGAGTGTTGAAGTCTCCCATTATTATTGTATGGAGTCTAAGTCTCTTTGTAAGTCTCTAAGGACTTGCTTTATGAATCTGGGTGCTCCTGTATTGGGTGCATATATATTTAGGATAGTTAGCTCTTCCTGTTGAATTGATCCCTTTACCATTATGTAATGGCCTTCTTTGTCTCTTTTGATCTTTGATGGTTTAAAGTCTGTTTTATCAGAGACTAGGATTGCAACCCTGCTTTTTTGTTCTCCATTTGCTTGGTAGATCTTCCTCCATCCCTTTATTTTGAGCCTATGTATGTCTCTGCATGTGAGATGGGTCTCCTGAATACAGCAGACTGATGGGTCTTGACTCTTGATCCAGTTTGCCAGTCTGTGTCTTTTAATTGGAGCATTTAGTCCATTAACATTTAAGGTTAATATTGTTATGTGTGAACTTGATCCTGCCATTATGATAGTAACTGGTTATTTTGCTCGTTATTTGATGCAGTTTCTTCCTAGCCTCGATGGTCTTTACATTTTGGCATGTTTTTGCAGTGGCTGGTACCGGTTGTTCCTTTCTATGTTTAGGGCTTCCTTCAGGGCCTCTTGTAAGGCAGGCCTGATGGTGACAAAATCTCGAAGTATTTGCTTATCTGTAAAGGATTTTATTTCTCCTTCACTTACAAAACTTAGTTTGGCTGGATATGAAATTCTGGGTTTACTGCTTGGTGATGTGTTCATTCATCTCACAGAGGTACACCTTACTTTGGATTCAGGAGTTTCAGAACAATGTTTTTGTCCCTTCTGCAATGGGACTTTTGGGAGCTGTTTGAGGCCAATTGAGAAAAAGCAAATATAATAGGACAAAAACTAGAAGGAAATTATCTGTCAAACCGAACTCTGATGTGTGAATTCTACTCAAAGGTGTAACCCTTTCTTTTCATTTGACAGTTTGGCAACCCTCTTTTCTTACAATCTGTGAAGACATATTTCGTAGCACTTTGAGGGCCATGGTGAAAAAGGAAATATCTTCAGATAAATATGGGACAGAAACATTCTGAGAAAATGCTTTGTGACATGTGCATTCCACTCCAGATTTATACCTCTCTTTTCACATAGCAGTGTGGAAACACTTTTGGTGTAAAAGCTACCAAGGGATATTTCAGAGCATTTTGAAGCCTATGGTGAAAAGGAAATATCCTCAGATAAAAACTGGAAGAAGCTTTCTGAGAAACTGCTTTGTGATATGTGCATTCATCTCAGAGTTAAAGCTTTATTTACATTGAACAGTTTAGAATCTCTGTCATTGATGGATCTGCGAAGAGACATTTGGGAGCACACTGAGGCAAATGGTGAAGAAGGAAATATCTTCAGATGAAAACTGGACAGAAGTCTTTGAGAGACTGCTTTGTGATGGGTGCATTCCACTTACAGAGTTATACCTCTCTTTTTTTAGAGCAGTTTGGAAACCCTATTGGTATAAAGCTCTAAGGAAATATTTCGGAGCACATTGAAGCCTATGGTGAAAAAGGAAATATCCACAGATAAAACCTGGAAAGAAGCTTTCAGATAAACTGCTTTGTGATATGTGCATTCATCTCACAGAATTAACACTTTCCTTATATTACACAGTTTGGAAACTCTGTCATTGAAGGATATGGGAAGAGACTTTCTGGACCACATTGAGGCCTATGGTGAGCAAGGAAATATCTTCAGATGAAAACTGGAGAGAAGCTTTCTGAGAATCTGCTTTATGATGTGCATTCCACTCATAGAGTTATACTTCTTTTTTCATAGGGCAGTGTGGAAAGACTGTTCGTGTAAACATACCAAGTGATATTTTAGAGCACATTGAAGCCCATGGTGTAAAGTGAAATATCCTCAGATAAAAACTAGAAAGGAGAGCTCCAAGAAATGTCTTTCTGATATGTGCATTCATCTCACAGAGTTAAAGCTTTCTTTACATTGCACAGTTTGGAAACTCTGTCCCTGAGGAAGCTGCAAATGGACATTAGGGGACACCCTGATGTCTATGGTGAGCAAGGAAATATCTTTAGCTGAAAACTGGACAGAAGCTTTCTGAGAAACTGCTTTGTGATGTGTGTATTCATCCCAAATTATTAAACCATTCTTTGGATTGAGCAGTTTGAAATCACTGTTTTTGTGGAAGGGAGAAGGGACATTTGTGAACGCTATGCAGAAGATGATGAAACATGAAATATCCTCAGATAAAACTAGAAGGAAGCATTCTGAGAAACTGCTTTGTGTCGTGTGAATTCCTCTCACAGAGTTAACCCTTTCTTTTCATGGAGTAGTTTGCTAACAGTGTTTTTGTGTAATCTGCGAAGGGGTATTTGAGAGCACTTTGAGGTCTATGGAGAAAAATGAAATGTCTTCAGATAAAAACTAGAGAGACACTTTCTGAGAATCTGCTTTGTGATGTGTGCATTCCACTCACAGAGTTATACCTCTCCTTTCATAGAGCATTGTGGAAACACTTTTGGTGTAAAATCTATGAAGGGATATTTTGCAGTATATAGAAACCTATGGTGAAAAAGGTAATATCCTCAGTTAAATACTGGAAAGAAGCGTTCTGAGAAACTGCTTTGTGAGGTTTGCATTCCACTAACAGAGTTATACTTCTCTTTTCATAGAGCAGTGTGGAAACACTTCTGGTGTAAAAACTACCAAGGGATAGTCAAAGCGCATTGAAGGCTATGGTGAAAAAGGAAATATACTCAGATAAATACTGGAAAGAAGCATTCTGAAAAAGTGCTTTGTGATATGTACATTCATCTCACAGAAATAAGCTTTCTTTACATTGCACAGTTGGAAACTCTGTCACTGACGGATCAGCAAAGAGACTTACTGGAGCACATTGAGGCCTGTGGTGAGTAAGGAAATATCTTCAGATGAAAACTAGAGAGAAGCTTTCTGAGAATGTGCTTCATGATGTGTGTTTTCTTCTCATAGAGTTAAACCATTGTTTGGATTGAGCAGTTTGAAATCACTGTTTGTGGAATCTGAGAAGGGATATTTGGGAATGCTATGAAGAATATGGTGAATAAGGAACTCTCATCAGATGAAACCTAGAAGGAAGTTTTCTGAGAAACTGCTTTCTGTCATGTGAATTCGTCCCACAGAGTTAACCTCCTTTTCATTGAGCAGTTTGCTAACACTGTTTTTGTGGAATCTGTGAAGGATATGAGGTTGTACTTTGATGACGATGGTGAAATAGAAAATATCTTCAGATAAAAACAGCAGAGAAGATTTCTGAGAAACTGCTTTGTGATGTTTCCATTCCACTAACAAAGTTATACTTCTCTTTTCATAGGGCAGTGTGGAAATATTTTTATTGTAAAAGCTATCAAGGAATATGTCAGAGGGCTTTGAAGCCTATGTTGAAAAAGGAAATATCCTCAGATTAAAAACTGGAGAGAAGCTTTCTGACAAACTGTTTTGTGATGTTTGCATTCCACTCACAGAGTTATACCTCTTTTTCATAGAGTAATGTGGAAACCCTGTTCATGTAAAACCTACCAAGTTATATTGTGGAGTGTGTTGAAGCCTATGGTGAAAAGGAAATATCTTCAGATGAAAACTAGAAAGAAGCTTTCTGAGAATGTGCTTCATGATGTGTGTTTTCTTCTCATAGAGTTAAACCATTGTTTGGATTGAGCAGTTTGAAATCACTGTTTGTGGAATCTGAGAAGGGATATTTGGGAATGCTCTGAAGAATATGATGAATAAGGAACTCTCATCAGATGAAACCTAGAAGGAAGTTTTCTGAGAAACTGCTTTCTGTCATGTGAATTCATCCCACAGAGTTGACCTCTCCTTTTCATTGAGCAGTTTGCTAACACTGTTTTTGTGGAATCTGTGAAGGAATATGAGGTTGTACTTTGATGACGATGGTGAAATAGAAAATATCTTCAGATAAAAACAGCAGAGAAGATTTCTGAGAAACTGCTTTGTGATGTTTCCATTCCACTAACAAAGTTATACTTCTCTTTTCATAGGGCAGTGTGGAAATATTTTTATTGTAAAAGCTATCAAGGAATATGTCAGAGGGCTTTGAAGCCTATGTTGAAAAAGGAAATATCCTCAGATTAAAAACTGGAGAGAAGCTTTCTGACAAACTGTTTTGTGATGTTTGCATTCCACTCATAAAGTTATACCTCTTTTTTCATAGAGTAATGTGGAAACCCTGTTCATGTAAAACCTACCAAGTTATATTGTGGAGTGTGTTGAAACCTATGGTGAAAAGTGAAATATCCTCAGACAAAAACTAGAAAGAAGCATTCCAAGAAACTGCTTTCCACATGTGCATCCACCTCACAGAATTAAAGCTTTCCCTACATTGCACAGTTTGGAAACTCTGTCTTTGAAGGATCCACGAAGGGACCTTCGGGGGTGGCCTGAGGCCTATGGTGAGCAAGGAAATATCCTCAGATGAAAACTGGACAGAAGTTTTCAAGAAACTGCTTTGTGATATGTGTATTCATCCCATAAAGTTGAATCAATCTTTGGATTGAGCAGTTTGAAATCACTGTTTTTGTAGAATCTGTGAAGGGATATTTGGGAATGCCATGAAGAATATGGTGAAAAAGGAAATGTCTTCAGATAAAAGCTAGGAGGAAGCTTTCTGAAAAACTGCTTTGTGATGTGTTCATTCATCCCATAGAGCTAAACCTTTCTTTTCATTAAGCAGTCTGAAATCAATGTTTTTGTGTAATTGGAGAAGGGATATTTGGGAACTCATTGATGACTAGAGTGAAAAATGAAATATTCTTAGAAAAATTGAAAGAAGCTTTCTGAGAAACTGCTTTGAGATAGGTGCATTCATCTCACACAATTAAACCTTTCTCGATATTGTGCAGTTTGTAGACTCTGTCTGTGACAAATCTGTGAAGAGACACTTGAGGTCGCATTGAGGCCTACAGTGAACAAGGAAATACATTCACAGGAAAACTATAAAGAAGCTTTCTGAGAAACTGTGTTGTGATGTGTACATTCACCTCATTGAGTTAAACGTTTCTTATGATTGAGCAGTTTGAAATCATCCATTTTTCTGGAATCTGAGAAGGTATATTTGGGAGAGCATTGAAACTAGTGAAAAAGGAAGCATCTTCTGAAAAAATAGAAAGAGACTTTCCAAAGAAGTGCTATGTGTTGTGTGAATTCCTCTCACAGAGTTAAACCTTTCTTTTCATTGAGCTGTTTGATAACACTGTTTTTGTGTAATCTGCAAATAGATATTAGTGAGCACATTGATGTCTATGGTGAAAATGGAATTATCTTCAGATAAAAACTGGAGAGAAGCTTTAGGAGAAATTCCTTTGTGATGTGAGCTTTCCACTCACAGAGTTGTACAAGCCTTTTAATTGAGCAGTGTGGAAACAGTGGCTGAGTACAATCTACCAAGAGATATTTCAGAGAGCATTGAGGTCTGTGGTGAAACAGGAAATACCCTCAGATAAAAACAAGAAAAAAGCTTTCCAAGAGACTGTTTCATGATATACACATTCATCTCACAGGGCTAACCTTTTCTTTATATTGCACAGTTTGGAAACTCTGTCTTTGATGTGTCCATGAAGGGACACTTGAGGGTGGATTGAGGAATATGGTGAGCAAGGAAATAACTTCAGATGAAAACTAGGAAGAAGCTTTCTGAGAAGCTACTTTGTGATGTGTGTATTCAGCTCGAGGAGTTAAAACTCTCTTTTGACTGATTAGTTTGAAATCACAGTTTTTGTGGTATCTGAGAAGGGATATTGGGAGTGCATTGAAGCCTATGGTGAAAAATGAAATATCCTCAGATAAAAAGTAGAAAGAAACATTTCGAGAAACTGCCTTGAGATTGGGAATCTGCAAAGGGATATTCGGCAGCACATTGAGCCTGTGGTGAGAAAGGAAATATCTTCAGATAAAAATTGTGAAGATGCTTTCTCAGAAACTGCTGTATGATGTGTTCCTTCCACTCACAGACATGTACCTCTCTTTTCCTTAAGCTATGTGGAAACACTGTATAAAACCTAAGAAGGGATATTTTGGAGAGTATTGAAGTCTATGGTGAAAAAGCAAATACCCTCAGATAAAGACTAGAAAGAAGCTTTCCAATAAATTGCTTTGTGATAGGTGCATTCATCTCAGAGTTAAACTTTACTTTACATTGCACAGTTTCTAGCCTCTGTCTCTGATGAATCTGCAAAGGGACACTTGGGGTCACTTTGAGGTCTATGGTGAACAAGGAAATACCTTCAGAGGAAAATTATAAAGAAGTTTCTAAAAAACTGCTTTGTGATTTGTACATTCATCTCATAGAGGTAAACCTTTCTTTCAATTGAGGAGTTTGAAATCACTGTTTTTGTGGAATCTGAGAAGGGATATCTAGGAGAGCATTGAAGCCTATGGTAAAAAGGAAATATCCTCAAATAAAAACTAGAGAGAAGCATTCTGAGAGAATGCTTTGTGTTGTGTGAACTCCTCTCAAAGAGATAAACGTTACTTTTCTTTGAGCAGTTTGCTAACACTATTTATGTGTAATCTGCAAAGGGATATTTGAGAGCACTTTGAGAAGTATGGTGAAAAAGGAAACATCTTCAGATGAAAACTGGAGAGAAGCTTTCTGAGAAACTGCTTTGTGATGTGCAATCCATTCACAGAGTTATTCCTCTTTTTTCATGGAACAGTGTTGAAACACTGCTTGTGTAAAACCTAAGAAGTGATATTTCAGAGTGCTTTGAAGAGTATAGTGAAAAAGGAAATATCATCCCATAAAAACTAGAAAAAAGCTTTCTGAGAAACTGCTTTGTGATATGTGCACTCATCACACAGAGTTAAACCTTTCTTTACATTGCACAGTTTGGAAAGTCTGTCTTTGAGTCACCTGCCAAAGGACATTTAGGGGTGCATTGAGGCCTATGGTAAGAAAGGAAGTATCTTCACATGAAAACTAGAAGGAAGCTTTCTGAGAAACTACTTTGGATGTGTTCATTCATCTCCTAGAACTAAAAGTCTATTTTGATAGAGCAGTTTGAAATCACAGTTCTTGTGGAATCTGAGAAGGGATATATGGGAGAGTATTGAAGCCTATAATGAAAATTTAAATGTCCTCAAATAAGAACTTGAAAGAAGCCTTCCAAGAAACTGCTTTGGATTGTTTGAAATGCTCTCACAGATTTAAACCTGACTTTACTTTGATGAGTTTGGTAACCCTGTTTTTGTGGAATCTGCAAAGGGATATTCAGCAGCACATTGAGGTCTATGGTGCAAAAGGAAATGTCTTCAGATAAATACTGGAGAGAAGCTTTTTAGGAACTGCTTTGTGATGTGTACATTCCACTTACAGAGTTATACCTCTCTTTTCATTGAGAAGTGTGGAAACACTGTGTAACATCTACCAAGGGATATGTTGGAGTCCATTGAAGCCTATGATGAAAAAGGGAATATCCTCAGATAAAAACTTGAAAGAAAATTTCTCAGAAACTGCTTTGTAATGTGTTCATTCATCTCAGAGTTAAACCTTTGTGTACATCGCACAGTTTTGAAACTCTGTCTTTGAGGAATCCGTGAAAGGACCCTTGGGGGATTATTGAGGCCTATGGTGAGCAAGGAAATATCTTCACATGAAAACTGGAGATAAGATTTCTGAGAAACTTCTTGATGATGTGTTCATTCATCTCCTAGAGGTAAAAGTTTATTTTGATAGAGTAGTTTGAAATCACAGTTCTTGTGGAATCTGAGAAGGGATATATGGGAGAGTATTGAAGCCTATAATGAAAAATTAAATGTCCTCAAATGAAAACTTGAAAGAAGCCTTCCGAGAAACTGCTTTGGATTGTTTGAAATGCTCTCACAGAGTTAAACTTGATTTTACATGGATGAGTTTGTAACACTGTTTTTGTGGAATCTGCAAAGAGATATTCAGTAGTACATTGAGGCCTATGGTGCAAAAGGAAATGTCTTCAGATAAATACTGGAGAGAAGCTTTCTTAGAAACTGCTTTGTGATGTTTGCATTCCACTCACAGAGTTATACCTCTCTTTTCATTGAGCAGTGTGGAAACACTGTTTGTGTAAAATCTACCAAGGGATATTTTGGAGCGCATTGAGGCCTATGGTGAAAAAGGAATATCCTCAGATAAAAACTTGAAAGAAGCTTTCTGAGAAACTGCTTTGTGATGTATGCATTCATCTCAGAGTTAAACCTTTCTGTACATTGCACAGTTTGGAAACTCTGTCTTTGAAAATCCGTGAAAGGACCCTCAGGGGCACATGGAGGCCTCTGGTGAGCAAGGAAATATCTTCAGATGAATAGTAGAAAGAAACTTTCTGAGAAACGGCTTTGTGAGGCGTGCATTCATCTCCTAGAGTTCAACATTACTTTGGATTGAGCAGTGATAAATCACTGTTTTGTGGAATCTAAGAAGGGATATTAGGGAGAGCATTGAAGTCTAAGGGGAAAAAGGAAACATCCTCAAATAAAAACTAAAAACAAACTTTCTGAGAAACTGTTCTGTGTTGTGTGAAATCCGCTCACAGAGTTAATCTTTACTTTTTATTGCTCATTTGGTAACATTGTTTCTGTGGAGCATGCAAAGGGATATTTGAGAGTGCATTGAGGCCTATGGTGAAAAAGTAAATATCTTCAGATAAAAACTAGAAAGCAGCTTTCAGAGAAATTGCTTTGTGATATACATCCATCTCACAGAGTTAAACCTTTCTTTACATTGTGCAGTTTGGAAACTCTGTCTTTGATGTATCTGCGAAGGGACATTTGAGATACATTGAGGCCTATGGTGAACCAGGAAATATCTTCAGATGATAACCAGGAAGAAGCTTTCTGAGAAACTGGTTATGATGTGTTCATTCATCCCATGGAGTTAAACCTTTCTTTATTGAGCAGTCTGAAATCAATGTTTTTATGTCATCTGAGAAGGGATATTTGAGAATGCATTGAAGCCTACAGTGAAAAAGGAAACATCCTCAGTAAAAAACAGAGAGAAGTTTTCTGAGAAACTGCTTTGTGATAGGTTCATTCATCTCACAGAGTGAAACCATTCTTTATATTGCACATTTCGTAGACTCTGTCTTTGATGAATCCACGAAGGGACACTTGGAGTTGCTTTGAGGCCTATGGTGAACAAGGAAATATCTTCCGAGGAAAACCATAAAGAAGCTTGGTAAGAAACTGATTTGTGATGTGTATGTTCATCTCATAGAGTTAAACATTTCTTTCTATGGAACAGTTTGAAATCACTGTTTTTGTGAAATCTCAGAAGGAATATTGATGCCTATGGTGAAAAAGGGAATATTCTCAAATAAAAACTACAAAGAAGTTTTCTGAGAAGTTGCTTTGTGTTGTGTGAACTCCTCTCACAGAGATAAACCAAAATTTTCATTGTGCAGTTTGGTAACACTGTTTTTGTGTAATAGGCAAAGGGATATTCAGGGGTGCATTGAGACCTATAGTGAAAAAGGAAACATCTTCAGATGATAACTGGAGAGAAGCTTTCTCAGAAACTACTTTGTGATGTGTGAAATCATCTCACAAAGTAAAACCTTTCTTTTCATTTGGAAATTTAGTAATACTGTTTTTGTGGAAGCTGCAAAGTGATATTAGGGAGTACATTGAACCTATGGTGAATAAGAAACTATCCAGATAAAAAACTGGTGAGAAGCTTTCTGAGAAACTTCTGTATGATGTTTGAAATCCTTTCACAGAGGTATACTTCTCTTTTCATTGAGCAGTGTGGAAAAACTGCTTTTGTAAAATCTACCAAGGGATATTTTGGAGCACATAGAAGCCTCTGGGAAAAATGAAATATCCTCAGATAAAACTAGAAGGAAACATTCTGAGAATCTGCTTTGTGATGTGTGAAATGATCTCACAGAGTTTAAGCTTTGTTTTCATTCAGCAGTTTAGTAACAGTGTTTTTGTGGAATCTGCACATAGATATTTGGGAGAACATAGAGCCTATGGTGAAAAAGGAAATATCTTCAGACAAAAACTGGAGTGAGGCTTTCTGAGAAACTGCTGTATGATTTGTGAATTCCACTCACAGAATTATACCTCGCTTTTCCTTGAACAGTGTGGAAACATTGTTTGTGTAAAACCTAAGAAGGGATATTTAGGCATACATTGAAGCCTATGGAGTAAAGGAAATATTCTCAGACAAAAACTAGAAAGAAGCTTTCTGGGAAACTACTTTGTGATACGTGCATTCATCTCACAGAGGTAAACCTTACTTTATATTGTGCAGTTTGGAAACTCTGTCTTTGATTTATCCATGAAGGAACATTCAGGAGTGCATTGAGGCCTATGATGAGCAAGGGAATATCTCCTTATGAAAACTAGAGGAAACTTTCTGAGAAACTGCTTTGTCCTCTGTGCATTCGTCTCATAGAATTAAAACTTTGTTTTGATTGAGCAGTTTGAAGTAATTGTTTTTGTGGAATCTGAGAAGGGATATTGGTAGCGCATATAAGCCTATGGTGAAAAATGACATATCCTGGGATAAAAACTAGAAAGAAGCTTTCTGAAACTGCTTTGTGATGTGTGAAATCATCCCACAGAGATAAATCTTTCTTTTCATTGAGCAGTTTGGTAACAATTTTTTGTGGAATCTCCAAAGGTACAGTCAGGTGTGCATTCAGACTATGGTAAAAAAGGAAATATCTTCAGATAAAAACCAGAGAGAAGCTTTCTGAGAAACTACTGTATGATGTGTAAATTCCACTCAAAAACTGGAAAGAAGCTTGCTGAGAAACTGCTTTGTGATATGTGGATTCATCTCACAGAGTTAAACTTTTCTTTACATTGCACAGTTTGTAGACTCTGTGTTTGATGAATCCAGGAAGGGAAACCTGGGGTCGCATTGAGGCCTATGATGAACAGGAATTATCTTCAGAGGAAAACTATAAAGAAGCTTTCTGAGAAACTGCTTTGTGATGTGAACATTCATCTCATAGAGGTTAACTTTTCTCTCGATTAAGCAGTTTGAAGTCACCGTTTTTGTGGAATCTGAGAAGGTATATTTGTGAGAGCTTTGAAGCCTATAGTGAAAAAGGAAATATTTTTCAGATAAAACTAGAAAGAAACTTTCTGAGAAATAGCTTTGTGTTGTGTGAATTCATCTTGCAGATTTAAACCTTTGTTTCCTTTGAGCAGTTTGGTAACACTATTTTTGTATAATCTGCAAAGGAATATTCAAGAGCACATTGAGGCCTAGGGTGAAAAAGGAAATATCTACAGATAAAAACTGGAGAGAATCTTAATGAGAAATTGCTTTGTGATGTTTGCTTTCCACTCAGAGTTATACCGCTCTTTTCAATGAGCATTGTGTAAACAATGTTTGTGTAATAACTACCAAGGGATATTTTGTAGTGCATTGAAGAGTATGGTGAAAAAGAAAATATCCTCAGATAAAAATTAGAAGCTTTCCGAGAAACTCCTTTGTCATATGTGCATTCATCTCACAGAGTTAAACTTTTCTTTACATTACTCAGTTTTAGACTGTCTTTTTCAAATCAGAGAAGGGACATGGGTGGCCTATGGTGAACAAGGAAATATCTTCAGAAAAAAACTAGAAAGAAACTTTCTGAGGAACTACCTTGTGATGTGTGCATTCATCTCATAGAGTTAAACCTTTCTTTTGATAGAGCAATTTGAGATCACTGTTTTTGTGGAATCTGAAGGGGATATTTTGGAGAGCATTCAAGCCTATAATGAAAAAGGAATATCCTCAAATAAAAACTGGAAAGTAGTTTTCTGAGAAACTGCTTTGTGTTGTTTGAAATGCACCCACAGAGTTAAACCTGACTTTTCATTGAGCATATTGGTAACATTGTTTTGTGGAAACTGCAAAGGGATATTCAGGAGTGCATTGAGGCCTATGGGGAAAAAGGAAATGTCTTCAGATAAAAAGTGGAGAGAAGCCTTCTGAGAACTGCTTTATGATGTGAGCATTCCACTCACAGAGATATAACTCTATCTTCATTGAGCAGAGTAAAACACTGTTTGTGTAAAATCTACCAAGGGATATTTCAAAGCTCATTGAATCCTATGGTAAAAAAGGAAATATCCTCAGATGCAAACTGAAAAGAGGCATTCCGAGAGACTGCTTTGTGATATGTGCATTCATCCCACAGAGTTAAAGTTTTCTTTACATTGCACATTTGTAAACTCTGTCTTTGATGAATCTGATAAAGGACATTCGGGGATGCATTGAGGCCTACAGTGAACAAGGAAATATCTTCAGATGAAAACTAGAAAGAAGCTTTCTGAGAAACTGCTCTGTAATGTGTGCATTCATCTCATAGAGTTAATCTTTTCTTTGGATTGAGCAGTGTGAGACCACTTTTTTTTGCAATCTGAGAAGGTATATTTTGGAGAGCATTTAAGCTTATGGTGAGAAAGGAAATATCCTCAAAAAAAACTGCTAGAAAGAAGCTTTCTGAGAAAGTGCTCTGTGTTGTGTGAAATCCTCTCACAGAGACAAACCTTGCTTTTCATGGTGCAGTTTGCTAAAACTATTTTTGTGGAATCTGCAAAAGGATATTCAGGGTTGCCTCGAGGCCAATGGTGGAAAAGGAAATATCCTCAGATAAAAACTAGAAAGAAACTTTCCAAGAAACTGTTTTGTAATATGTGCATTCATCTCACAAAATTAAACCTTTCTTCACATTGCGTAGTTTGGAAACTCTGTCTTTGATGTATCTGCAAAGGGACATTTAAGGGGGCATTGAGGCCTATGGTGAAAAAGGAAATCTCTTCAGATGAAAACTAGGAGGAATCTTTCTGAGATACTGCTTTGAGATGTGTGCATTCATCTCATAGAGTTAAAACTTTCTTTTGTTTGAGTGGCTTGAAATTACTGTTTTTGTGGTATCTGAGAAGGGATATTGGGAGCACATTTAAGCCTATGGTGAAAAAGGAAATATCCTCAGAAAAAAACTGGAAAGAAGTCTTTGAGAAACTGCTTTGTGATGTGTGAAATCATCTCACAGAATTAAACCTTTCTTTTCATTGAGCAGTTTAGTAACCCTGTTTTGTGGAATCTATAAAGGGATATTCGGGAGTGCTTTGAGCCTATGGTGAAAAAGGAAATATCTTCAGATAAAAACTGGAGGGAAGCTTTCTGAGAAACTGCTGTATGATGTGTGAATTCCACACACAGAGTTATACTTCTCTTTTCCCTGAGCAGTATGGAAACATTGTTTGCATAAAATCTAGGAAGGGATATTTTGTATTGCATTGAAGCCTATCGTTAAAATGGAAATATCCTCAGGTAAAAACGAGAAAGAAGCTTTCTGAGAAACTGCTTTGTGATAAGTGCATTCATGTCACAGAGTTAAATGGTTCTTTACATTGTGTAGTTTGGAAACTCTGTCTTTGACTAACCCACTAAGGGACATGTGGGGTCACATTGAGGCCAATGGTGAATAAGGAAATATCTTCAGAGAAAAACTAGAAATAAGCTTTCTAAAAATTGCTTTGTCATGTGTACATTCATATCATAGAGTTAAACCTTTATTTCCATTGATCAGTTTGAAATCAATGTTTTTGTGTCATCTGAGAGGGATATTTATAAACACATTGAAGCCTATGCTGAAAAGGAAACATCCTCAGATAAATACTAAAAAGAAGCTCTCCAAGATACTGCTTTGTGATATGTGCATTCATCTCACAGTGTTAAACATTTCTTCACATTGCACAGTTTGGAAAGTCTGTCTTTGACCTAACCATGAAGAGACTTTTGGGGGAACATTGAGGCCTATGTTGAACCAGGAAATATCTTCAGATGAAAACTAGAAAGAAGCTTTCTGAGAAACTGCTGTGTGATGTGTTCATTCATCCCATAATGTTAAACTTTCTTTTCATTGAGCAGTCTGAAATCAATGTTTTTGTGTCATCTGAGAAGGGATATTTGGGAACGCATTGAAGCCTATAGTGAAAAAGGAAATATCCTTAGATGAAAACTAGAAAGAAGCTTTCTGAGAAACCACTTTGTGATAGTTGCATTCAACTCACAGAGTTAATCCTTTCTTTACATTGCACAGTTTATAGACTCTGTCTTGATGAATCCATGAAGGGACATTTGGGATCATTGAGGCCTATGGTGAACAAGGAAATATCTTCAGAGGAAAAATAGAAAGAAGCATTCCAGGATACTGCCTTCTGATGTGCACATTCATCTCATAAAGTTAAACCTTTCTTTTGATTGAGCTGTTTGAAATCACTGTTTTGTGGAATCTGAGAAGGGATTTTGGGGAGAGCATTGAAGCCTATGGTGAAAAAGGAAATATCCTCAAATAAAAACTAGAAAGAAGCTTTTGGAGAAACTGCTTTGTGGTGTGTGAAGTAGTCTCACAGAGTTAAACCTTACTTTTCATTTCACAGTTTGGTAACACTGTTTTTGTGTAATGTGCAAGGGGATATTCAGAAGTGCATTTTGGCCTATGGTGGAAAAGGAAATATCTTCAGATAAAAACTGGACAGAATCTTTCTAAGAAACTGCTTTGTGATGTGTGCATTCCACTCACAGAGTTAACCATTTCTATCCATTCCAGAGTTTGGAATCTCTGTCTTTGACAAATTCGTGAAAGGACAATAGGGGGCGCGTTGAGGCCTAGGGTGAACAAGGAAACATCTTCAGATGAAAACTAGAAAGAAGCTTTTCAAGAAACTGCTTTGAGTTGTGTGAAGTCCTTTCACAGAGGTAAGCCTTACTTTTCATTGAGAAGTTTGGTACCACTGTTTATGTGGAATCTGCAAGGGGATATTCTGGAGCGCATTGAGGCCTATGGTGAAAAAGGACATATACTCAGTAAAAACTATAAAGAAACTTTCCAAGAAACTGTTTTGTGATGTGTATATTCATCTGATACAGTTAAACCTTTCTTTGGATTGAGCAGTGTGATCTCATTCTTATTTTGATACCCAAGTAGGGATATTTGGGAGAGCATTGAAACCTGTGGTGAAAATGGAAATATCCTCAAATAAAAACTGGAAAGAAGCCTTTGGAGAAACTGCTTTGTGGTGTGTGAAGTAGTCTCACAGAGTTAAACCTTACTTTTCATTTCACAGTTTGGTAACACTGTTTTGTGTAATGTGCAAGGGATATTCAGAAGTGCATTTTGGCCTATGGTGGAAAAGGAAATATCTTCAGATAAAAACTGGACAGAATCTTTCTAAGAAACTGCTTAGTGATGTGTGCATTCCACTCACAGAGTTAACCATTTCTATCCATTCCAGAGTTTGGAATCTCTGTCTTTGACAAATTCGTGAAAGGACAATAAGGGGCGTGTTGAGGCCTAGGGTGAACAAGGAAACATCTTCAGATGAAAACTAGAAAGAAGCTTTTCAAGAAACTGCTTTGAGTTGTGTGAAGTCCTTTCACAGAGGTAAGCCTTACTTTTCATTGAGAAGTTTGGTACCACTGTTTATGTGGAATCTGCAAGGGGATATTCTGGAGCGCATTGAGGCCTATGGTGAAAAAGGACATATACTCAGTAAAAACTATAAAGAAACTTTCCAAGAAACTGTTTTGTGATGTGTATATTCATCTGATACAGTTAAACCTTTCTTTGGATTGAGCAGTGTGAAATCACTCTTATTTTGATACCCAAGTAGGGATATTTGGGAAAGCATTGAAACCTGTGGTGAAAATGGAAATATCCTCAAATAAAAACTGGAAAGAAGCCTTTGGAGAAACTGCTTTGTGTTGCATGAAATCCTCTCACAGAGTTAAAACTTACTTTTCATTACACAGTTTGGTAACACTGTTTTGTGGAATCTGCAAGGGATATTCAGAAGTGCATTTTGGCCTATGGTGGAAAAGGAAATATCTTCAGATAAAAACTGGACAGAAGCTTTCTGAGAAACTGCTTTGTGATGTGTGCATTCCACTCACAGAGTTAACCATTTCTATCCATTCCAGAGTTTGGAATCTCTGTCTTTGACAAACATGCTAAAGGACATTCAGGGTGCATTGAGGCCTATGGTGAACAAGGAAACATCTTCAGATGAAAACTAGAAAGAAGCTTTTCAAGAAACTGCTTTGAGTTGTGTGAAGTCCTTTCACAGAGGTAAGCCTTACTTTTCATTGAGAAGTTTGGTACCACTGTTTATGTGGAATCTGCAAGGGATATTCTGGAGCGCATTGAGGCCTATGGTGAAAAAGGACATATACTCAGTAAAAACTATAAAGAAACTTTCCAAGAAACTGTTTTGTGATGTGTATATTCATCTGATACAGTTAAACCTTTCTTTGGATTGAGCAGTGTGAAATCACTCTTATTTTGATACCCGAGTAGGGATATTTGGGAAAGCATTGAAACCTGTGGTGAAAATGGAAATATCCTCAAATAAAACTGGAAAGAAGCCTTTGGAGAAACTGCTTTGTGTTGCATGAAATCCTCTCACAGAGTTAAAACTTACTTTTCATTACACAGTTTGGTAACACTGTTTTGTGGAATCTGCAAAGGGATATTTGGGAGCACCTTGAGAACTATGGCAAAAAAGGAAATATCATCCGATGAGAACTAGAAAGAAGTTTTCTAAGAAACTGCTTTGTGATGTGTCCATTCATTAAATAGAGTTAATCCTTTATTTTAATTGAGTAGTCTGAAATCAATGTTTGTCTGAAATCTCCCAAGGGATATTTGGGAACACATTGATGCCTATGGTGAAAAAGGAAATATCCTCAGATAAAAACTAGAAAGAAGCTTTAGAAGAAGTTGCTTTGTGATAGGTGCATTCAACTCACACAATTAAACCTTTCCTTAAATTTCGCAGTTTGTTGACTCTGTCTTTGACAGATCCACTAAGGGACATATGGGGCGCCTTGAGGTCTATGAAGAACAAGGAAATATCTTCAGATGAAAACTAGAAAGAAGTTCTCTGATAAACTGCTTTGTGATGTGTGCATTCATCTCATATAATTAAAACTTTCTTTTGGTTGAGCAGTGTGAAATCACTGTTTTGTGGTATCTGAGAAGGGATATTTGGAGTGCTTAAATGCCTATGGTGAAAAAAGACATATCCTCAGATGAGAACTAGAAAGAAGCTTTCTGAGAATCTGCTTTGTGATACGTGAAATCATCTCTCAGAATTAAAACTTTCTTTGAGCAGTTTAGTAACACTTTTTGTGGAATACGCAAAGGGATATTCTGGAGCACACTGAGTCTATGGTGAAAAAGGAAATATCTTCAGTTAAAACTGGAGAGAAGCTTTCTGAGAAACTGCTCTATGATGTGTGAATTCCACTCACAGAGTTATACCTCTCTTTTCTTTGAGCAATGTGGAAACACTGTATGTGTAAAACCTAACAAGGTATATTTCGGAGTGCATTGAAGCCTATGGTGAAAAAGGAAATATCCTCAGGTAAAAGTCAGAAAGAAACTTTCCGTGAAACTGCTTTGTGATATGTGCTTTCATTTTACAGAGTTAAGCATTGCTTTACATTGGGCACTTTGGAAACTCTGTCTTTGACATATCCGCAAAGAGACATTCGGGAGTGCTTTGAGGCCAATGGTGAAACAGGAAAGATCTTCAGATGAAAACTGGAAAGAAGCTTTCTGAGAAACTGTTTTGTGATGTTTTCATTCATCCCATGTAGTTAAACTTTTTTTTCATTGAGGCGTCTGAAAACAATGTTTTTGTGTCATCTGAGAAGGGATATTTGGGAACGCATTGAAGCCTATAGTGAAAAAGGAAATATCCTGAGACAAAAATTAGAAAGAAGTTTTCCAAGAAACGACTTTCATCCCACAGAATCAAACCTTTCTTTATATTGAGCAGTATGGAAACTGTCTTTGACAAACATGCTAAAGGACATTCAGGGGTGCATTGAGGCAGATGGTGAGCAAGGAAATATCTTCAGATGAAAACTAGGAAGAAGCTTTCTGAGAAACTGCTTTGTGATGTGTTCATTCATTAAATAGAGTTAATCCTTTCTTTTCATTGAGTAGTCTGAAATCAATGTTTATCAGAAGTCTACCAAGGGATACTTGGGAAAGCATTGAAGCCTATGGTGAAAAGGAAATATCCTCAGATAAAAACTAGAAAGAAGCTTTCAGAGAAACTGCTTTGTGATTAGTGTATTAGACTCACATTGTTAAATATTTCTATTCATTGCACAGTTTGGAAACTCTGTTTTTGGAGAACCTGCTAAAGGACATTCAGGAGCATGTTGAGGCCTATGGTGAGCGAGGAGATATCTTCACATGAAAACTAGAAAGAAGCTTTCTGAGAAACTGCTTTGTGATGTGCATTTGTCTCATAGAGTTAAACCTTTATTTTGATTGAGCATTTTGAAATCAGTCTTTTTGCAGATCTGAGAAGGGATATTTGGGAGAGCATTGAAGGCTATGGTGAAAAAGGAAATATCCCCAAATAAAAACTGGAAAAAAACTTTCTGAGAAACTTCTTTATTATGTTTGCATTCAACTCACAGAGTTAAACATTTCTATACATTGCACAATTGCCACACTTTGTCTTTGACATATCCATGAAGGGACAAGAAGGGGGCACATTGAGGCCTATGGTGAGCAAGGAAATATCTTCCGATGAAAACTAGGAGGAAGCTTTCTGAGAAACTGCTTTGTGATAGGTGCATTCATCGCACAGAGTTAAACCTTTCTGTACATTATGCAGCTTGTAGACTCTTTGTTGAATCAGCAAAAGGACTGGGCACATTGAGGGCAATGGTGAACAAGGAAATATCTTCAGAGGAAAACTAGATAGAAGGTTACTAAGAAACGGCCTTAAGATGCATATATTCATTTCACAGACTTAAAAATTTCTTTTGATTGAACTGCTGAAATCACTCTTTTTTTGGAATCTGAGAAGAGATATCTTGGTAAGCCTTGAAGTCTATGGTGAAAAACGAAATATCCTCAAATAAAAACTAGAAAGAAGCTTTACAAGAAAATGCGTTGTCTTGTATGAAATCCAGTCACAGAGTGAAGCCACCATTTTCATTGAGCAGTTTCATAACACAATTTTTGTGGAATCTGCAAGGGAATATTGGGGAGCATGTTGAGGCCTATGGGGAGAAAGGAAATATCTTCAGATAAAAATTGGACAGAAGCTTTCTAAGAAACTGCTTTGTGATGTGTGCATTCCACTCAGAGTGCTAAACATTTCTATATATTGCACAGTTTGGAAACTCTGTATTTGACGAATCCGTTAAAGGACATTCAGGTGCGCATTGAGACCTAGGGTGAACAAGGAAGTATCTTCAGATGAAAACTAGAAAGAAGCTTTCTGAGAAACTACTTTGTGATGTGTACATTCATCTCATAGAGTTAAAACTTTCTTTAGATAAAGCAGTTTGAAATCACTCTTTTTATGGAATCTGAGAAGGGATATTTGGGAGAGCATTGAAGCCTATGGTGAAAAAGGAAATATTTGCAAATAAAAACCAGAAAGAAGCTTCTGAGAAACAGCTTTGTTTTGTGTGAAATACTCTCACAGAACCATACCTTAATTTTCATTGAGCAGTTTTTTAACACTGTTTTTGTGGAATCTGAAGGGGGTATTCCGTAGTGGGTTGAGGCCTATGGTGAAAAAGGAAATATCTTCAGATAAAAACTGGAGAGAAGGTTTCTGAGAAACTGCTTTGTGACGTGTACATTCCACTCACAGAGTTATACCTTACTTTTCTTTGAGTAGTGTGGAAACACTATTTGTCTGAAATCTACAAAGGGATAATTTGGAGCACCTAGAAGCTTATGGTGAAAAAGGGAATGTCCTCAGATAGAAAGTATAAAGAAGATTTCCGAGAAACTTCTTTGTGATGTGTTCCTTCACCTCACAGAGTTAAACATTTATATAAGTTGCGCTGTTTGGAATGTCTGTCTTTGACATGTCAGTAAAGAGAGCTTCAGGGGCACATTGAGGTGTAGGTTGAGCAAGGAAATATCTTCAGGTGGAAACTGAGAAGAAGCTTTCTGAGAAACTTCATGTGATGTGTTCATTCATTCTATAGAGTTAAACATTTATTTTCATTGAGCAGTCTGAAATCAGTGTTTGTCTGAAATCTATGAACAGATATTTGGGAACACCTCGAAGCTTATGGTAACAAAGGAATTATCCTCAGATAAAAGCTAGAAAGAAGCTTTCCAAGAAAATGCTTTGTGATAAGTGCATTCATTTCACAGAGATAAATATTTCTGTACATTGTGCAGTTAGGGCATTCTGTCTTTGATGAATCTGAGAAAGGACATTCGGGGGTGCATTGAGGCCTATGGTGAGCAAGAAATATCTTCACATGAAAACTATAAAGAAGATTTCTGAGAAACTGCTTTGTGCTGTGTGCATTCATCTCATAGAGTTAAAACTTTCTTTGGATTTAGTAGTTTTAAATCACTCTTTTTGTGGAATCAGAGAAGGGATATTTGGGAGAGCATTGAAGCCTATGGTGAAAAAGGAAATATCCTCAAATAAAAACTATAAATAAGCTTTCTGAGAAACTGCTTTGTTATGGGTGCATTCATCTCACTGAGTTAAACATTTCCATATATACCACAGTTTGGAAAGTTTATCTTTGATGTATGTGCAAGGGGATATTCAGGAGAGCATTGAAGCCTATGGTGAGCAAGGAAATATCTTCTGATGAAAACTAGGAAGAAAGTTTTTGGGATACTGCTTTTTGATATGTTCATTCATCCCATAGATTTAAAGCTTTCTTTTCATTGAGCAGTTTGTAGACTCTGTCTTCGACGAATCCATGAGGGGGACTTTGGGGCGCATTGAGGCCTATGGTGAACAAGGAAATATCTTCAGAGGAAAACTCGAAGGAAGCTTTCTAAGAAACTGCTTTGTGAAGCATACATTCATCTCATAGAGTTAAACCTTTCTTTTGATTGTGCTGTTTGATATCACTGTTTTTATGCAAGGGGATATTCAGGAGTGCGTTGAGGCCTATGGTGAAAAAGGACATAACTTCAGATAAAAACTGGAGAGAAGTTTTCTGAGAAACTGCTCTGTGATATGTGCATTCATCGCACAGAGTTAAACAATTCTATACCTTGCACAGTTTGGAAAGTTTGTCTTTGATGTACGTGCAAGGGGATATTTGGGGGCGCCTTGAGGCCTAGGTTGAGCAAGGAAATATTTTCGGATGAATACTAGGAAGAAGCTGTCTGAGAAACTGCTTTGGGATGTGTTCATTCATCACATAGAGGAAAACCTTTCTTTTCATTGAGCAGTGTGGAAACACTGTTTGTATAACATTTATCATGGGATATTTTGGAGGACATTGAAACCTATGGTGAAAGAGGAATTATCCTGAGATAAAAACTAGAAAGAAGCTTTGCGAGTAACTACTTTGTGATATGTGCATTCATCTCACAGAGTTAAACCTTTCTTTATAGTACACAGTTTGGCAACTCTGTCTTTGACAATCCATGAAAGGACATTCAGGGGCATCTTGACGCCTTTAGTGAGGATGGAAATATATTCAGATGAAAACTAGAAAGAAGTTTTCTGAGAAACTGCTTTGTGATGTGTGAATTCATCTCATAGAGTTAAACCATTCTTTTCATTGAGTGGAATGAAATCCCCTTTTTTTGTGGAATCTGAGAAGGGATTTTCAGGGGAATATTGAAGCCTATGGTGAAAAAGGAAGTATCCTCAAACAAAAACTAGAAAGAAGCTTTCGGAGAAACTGCTTTGTTTTGTGAAATCCACTGACACAGTGAAACCATACTTCTCACTGAGCAGTTTGTTAACTCCGTTTCTGTGGAAACTGCAAGGGGATATTCGTGAGCACGTTGAGGCCCATGGTGAAAAAGGAAATGTCTTCAGACAAAAACTGAAGAAAAGCTTTATAAGAAACTGCTTTGTGATGTGGGCATCCACTCTTAGAGTTATACCTCACTTTTCTTTGAGCAGTGTGGAAACACTGTTTGTCTGAAATCTACTAGGGGATATTTAGGAGTGCTTTGGGGTCTATTGTAAAAAGGGAAATATCCTCAGATAAAAATTAGAAAGAAGCTTTCCGAGAAACTTCTTTGTGATGTGTGCATTAATCTGACAGAGTTAAACATTTCTATACATTTCACAGTTTGGAAGCTCTGTCTTTGACGAATCCATGAAAGGATATGCGGGGATGCATTGAGGCCTATGGTGAGCAAGGTATTCTCTTCAGATGAAAACTAGAAAGAAGCTTTCTGTGAATCTGTTTTGGATGTGTGCATTCATCTCATAGAATTAAACCTTTCTTTGGATTAAGCAGCATGAAATCAATGTTTTTTTGGAATCTGTGAAGGGATAACTGGGAGAGCATTGAAGCCTATGTTGAAAAAGGAAACATCCTCAAATAAAAGCTAGAAAGAAGCTTTCTGAGAACCTGCTTTGTGTTTTGTGAAATTCTCTTACAAGAGTTAAACCTTACATTTCATTGCACAGTTTGGTAACATTGTTTTTGTGGAATCTGCAAGGGGATATTTGGGAGAGCATTGAAGCCTATGGTGAAAAAGGAAATATCCTCAGATGAAAACTAGAAGGAAGCTTTCTGAGAAACTGCTTTGTGATATGTGCATTCATCTCACAGAGTTAAACCTTTCTTTACATTGTGCAGTTTGGTAACTGTATCTTCGACATATCCACAATGGGACATTCAAAAGCAGATTTAGGTCTATGGTGAGCAAGGAAATATCTTCAGGTGAAAACTAGGAAGAAGCTTTCTGAGAAACTGCTTTGTCATGTGTGTATTCATCTCATAGATTTCACTCTTTCTTTCAATTGAGCAGTTTGAAATCATGCTTTTGTGGAATCTGAGAAGGGATACTTGTGAGAGCATTGAAGCCTGAGGTGAAAATTGAAATATCCTTCAATAAAAACTAGAAAAATCCTTCCCGGAAACTGCTTTGTGTTGTGTAAAATCCTCTCACAGAGTTTAACCTTAATTTTGACTGGTAACACTGTTTTTGCGGAATATGAAAAGGGATATTCAGAAGCACTTTGAGACCTAAGATGAAAAGGAAATATCTTCAGATGAAAACTGGAGAGAAGCTTTATGAGAAGCTGCTCTGTGATGTGTGCATTCCACTCACACAGTTATACCTATCTTTACTTTGAGCAGTGTGGAAACACTGTTTGTGTAAACTATTCCAAGGGATATTTCAGAATGCATTGAAACATATGGGGAAAAAGAAAATATCCTCAGATAAAAACAACAAAGGAGCTTTCTGAGAAACTGCTTTGTGATATGTGCTTTCATTTCACAGAGTTAAACCTTTCTGTACATTGCACAGTTTGGAAACTCTGTCTTTGAGGAATCCAGGAAAGGACATTCAGAGGTGATTTGAGCCCTGTGGTGAGCAACGAAATACCTTCACATGAAAACTAGAAAGAAGATTTCTGAGAAATTGTTTTATGATGTGTGCATTCATCTCATAGAGTTAAAAATTTCTTTGGATTAAGCAGCGTGAAATCACTCTTTTTTTGGAATCTGAGAAGCGATATTGGTACCGCATTTAATCTTATGGTGAAGAACGAAATATCCTAAGATAAAAACCAGAAAGAAGCATTAAGCTAAACTACTTTGCAATGTGTGCAATCATCTCAGAGTGTTAAACCTTTTTTTTTCATTTAGCAGTTTATTAACACTGTTTTTGAGGAATCTGCATAGGGATATTTGGGAGTGCATTGAGCCATGGTGAAAAAGGAAATATCTTCAGATAAAACTGGAGACAAGCTTTATGAGAAACTGCTGTATGATGTTTAAATTCCATTCACAGAGTTATACCTCCCTTTTCCTTGAGCAGTATGGAAACCCTGCTTGTGTAAAACGTAAGAAGGGATATTTCAGAGTACATTGAAGTCTCTGGTGAAAAAGGAATATATCCTCAGGTAAAAACTAGAAAGAAGCTTACTGAGAAACTGATTTGTGATATGTGCATTCACCTCACAGTGTTAAACCTTCTTCACACTGCAGAGTTTGGACACTCTGTCTTTGATGTATCTGCAGAGACACATTTGGGAGCACATTGAGGTCTATGGTGAAGCAGGAAATATGTTCAGATGAAAAGCAGAAAGAAGTTTTCTGAGAAACTGCTTTGTGGTGTGTTCATTCATCCCATAGAGTTAAATCTTTCTCTTCACTGAGCAGTTTGAAATCAATGTTTCGTGTCATCTGAGAAAGGATATTTGGGAAAGTTTTGAAACTTACAGTGGACAAGGAAAAATCTTCAGATAAAAATTAGAAAGATGCTTTCTGAGAAACTACTTTCTGATAGGTACATTCATCTCACAGAGTTAAACCTTTCTTTACATTGAATATTTTGTAGACTCTGTCTTTGATGAAATTGCAGAGGGACACTTGGGGTCACATTGATTCCTATGGTGAACAGGGAAATATCTTCAGAGGAAAACTAGAAAGAAGCTTTCTAAGAAACTGCATTGTGATGTGCACATTAATCTCATAGAGTTAAACCTTCCTTTCCATTGAGCATCTTGAAATCACTGTTTTTGTTTCATCTGAGAAGGGATATGTGGGAATGCTTTGAAACCTACTTTGAAAAAGGAAATACCTTCAGATAATAACTAGAAAGAAGCTTTCCAAGAAAATGTTTTTTGTCGTGTGAATTCCTCTGGCAGAGTTAAACCTTTCTTTTCATTGAGTAGTTAGGTAACACTGTTTTTGTATAATCTACAAAGAGATATTCATGAGCACACTGAGGCCTATAGTGAAAAAGGAAATATCTTCAGATAAAAACTGGAAAGAGACTTCATAAGAGGCTGCTTTGTGACGAGTGTGTTCCACTCACAGAGTTCTACCTCCTTTTCATTGAGTAGTGTGGAAACACTGCTTATGTAAAATCTACCAAGAGATATTTCGGAAAGCATTGAAGCCTATAGTGAAAAAGGAAATATCCTCAGATAAAAACTTGAAAGAAGCTTTCCAGGAAACTACTTTGTGATATGTGCTTTCATTTCACAGAGCTAAACCTTTCTTTACATTGCACAGTTTGAAATATCTGTCTTCGAGGAATCCATGAAGGGACATGGTGGGTCACATTGTGGCCTATGTTGAAAAAGGAAATATCTTCAGATGAAAATTAGAAGGAAGCTTTCTGAGAAACTGCTTTGTCATCTGTGCATTCATCTCATAGAGTTTAACCTTACTTTTGATAGAGCAGTTTGAAGTCAATGTTTTTGTGATATCTGAGAAGGGGTAGTTGGGAGAGCATTGAAGTCTATTATAAAAAAGAGAATATCCTCAAATAAAAACTAGAAAGATGCTTTCCCATAAACTGCTTGGTGATGCTTTTAATGTTCTCACAGTGTTAAACAATATTTCTCATTGAGCAGTTAGGTAACATTGTTTCTGTGGAATCCTCAAAGTGACATTCAGGAGCACATTGAGGCCTATGGTGAAAAAGGAAATGTCTTCAGATAAAAAGTTGAAAGAAGCTTTCTGAGAAATTGCTTTGTGATGTGTGCATTGCACTCACAGACATACCTCTCTTTACATTGAGGAGTGTGGAATCACTGTTTGTGTAAAATCTACCAAAGGATATTTTGGAGCACCTTGAATCCTATGGTGAAAAAGGAATTATCCTCAGATAAAAACTAGAATGAAGCTTTCAGAGAAACTGCTTTGTGATAGGCGCATTCATTTCAGAGAGTTAAACCTTACTTTACATTGCACAGTTTGTAGACTCTATCTTTGACGAATCTACAAAGGGACACATGGAGGAGCTTGAGGCCTATGGGAAAAAGGAAATATCTTCAGATGAAAACTAGAAAGAAGAATTCTGAGAAACTGCTTTGTGATGTGTACCTTCATCTCATAGAGTTAAACCTTCCTTTAGATAGAGCAGTTTTAAATCAGTGCTTTTGTGGAATCTGAGAAGGTATATTTGGGAGAGCATTGAAGTCTATGTTGAAAAAGGAATTATCCTCAAATAAAAACTGGAAAGAAGCTTTCTGAGATACTGCTGTGTGTTGTGTGAAATGTTCTCACAAACTTAAACCTTATTTTCATTAAGCAGTTTGGTAACACTGTTTTTGTGGAATCTGAAATGGGATAGACCAGAGCACATTGAGACCTGTAGTGAAAAAGGAAATACCTGCAGATAAAAACAACATTGAGGCTTTCCAAGAAACTGCTTTGTGATATGTGCATTCATTTTACAGAGTTAAACCTTTCTTTACATTGCACAGTTTGGAAACTCTGTCTTCGAGGAATCTGTGAAAGGACATTCAGGGGCACATTGAGGCCTATTGTGAGCAATGAAACATCATCAGATAAAAACTAGAAATAAGCTTCCTGAGAAACTGCTTTGTGATGTGGATCTGTGCATTATTCTCATAGAGTCAAAGCTTTCATTGGATTGAGCAGTGTGAAATCACTCTTTTTTTGGAATCTGAGAAGGGATATTTGGAGCACCATTAAGCCTACAGTGAAAAAAGAGATATCCTCATGAAAAATAGAAAGGTTTCTGAGAAACTGCAATGTGATGTATGCATTCCACTGACAGAGTTATACCTCTCTTTTCATTGAGCCATTTGGAAACACTGTTAGTGTAAAACCCACAAAAGGATATTTCAGAGCACATTGAAGACTATGGTTAAAAGGAAATATCCTCAGATAAAAACTAGAAAGAAGTTTTCTGAGAAACTGCTATGTGATACATGCATTCATCTCACAGAGTTAAACCTTTCTTTACATTAGGCAGTGTGTAGACTCCGTCTTTAATGAATTCACTAAGGGACACATGGGTGCACCTTGAGGCCTATAGTGAAAAAGGAAATATCTTCAGATGAGAACTAGAAAGAAGATTTCTGAGGAACTGCTTTGTGATGTGTGCATTCATCGTATAGAGTTTAACCTTTTCTTGATAGACTAGTTTGAAATCACTGTTTTTGTGGAATCTGAGAACTGATATTTGGGAAAGCATTGAAGCCTGTAATGAAAAGGAAAATCCTCAAATAAAAACTAGAAAGAAGCTTTTCAAGAAAGTGCCTTGTGTTGTTTGAAATGCTCTCACAGTGTTACATCTTACTTTTCATTGAGCAGTTTGGCAACACTGTTTTTGTGGAATCTGCAAAGGGATATTCAGGAGCACATTGAGGCCTATGGTGAAAAAGGAAATGTCTTCAGATAAAACTGTAGCATTCTGATAAACTGCTGTATGATGTGTGAATTCCGCACACAGAGTTATACCTCTGCTTTCTTTGAACAGTGTGGAAACACTATTTGTGGAAAACCTAAGAAGGGATATTTCAGAGTGCATTGAAGCCTATGGTGAAAAATTAAATATCATTATATAAAAACTAGACGTAAGTTTTATGCTTTGTAATATGTGCACTCATCTCACAGAGTTAAACTTTTCTTCACATTGCACAGTGTGGAAACTGTCTTTGACGTATCAGCAAAGAGACATTGGAGGGCACATTGAGGACTATGGTGAACCAGGAAATATTATCAGATGAAAACCAGAAAAATGGTTTCTAAGAAATGGCTTTGAGATGTGTTCATTGATCCCATAGAGTTAAATCTTTCTACTCATTGATCAGACTGAAATCACTGTTTTTACATCATTTGAGAAGGGATATTTGGGAACGCATTGAAGCCTATAGTGAAAAAGGAAATATCCTCAGATAAAAACTAGAAAGACACTTTCTGAGAAACTGCTTTGTGATGTGTGCATTCATCTCACAGAGTTAAACTTTTAATTACACTGCACAGGTTGAATACTCTGTCTTACATGAATCCACGAAGGAACATTTGGAGTGTATTGATGCCTATGGTGAGCAAGGAAATATCTTCAGATGAAAACTAGAAAGAACAATTCTGAGAAACTACTTTCTGATGTCTGAATTCATCTCATAGAATTAAACCTTTCTTTGGATTGAGCAATGTGAAATCGCTCTTTTATTGGAACATGAGAAGGGATACTTGAGAGAGCATTGAAGCTTTTGGTGAAAAACTAAATACCCTCAAACAAAAACTAGAAAGAAGGTCCAAAAAACTGCTTTATGTTGTGTGAAATCGTCTCACAGAATTAAACCTTTGTTTTCATTGAGCAGTTTGGTAACACTGTTTTTGTGGAATCTGCTGAGGGATATTCGGGGGCTCATTGAGGCCTATGGTGAAAAAGGAAACAGCTTCATATGAAAACTGGAGATAAGATTTCTGTGAAACTGTTTGTAATACGTGTGTTCCCCTCCAGAGTTATAACTCTTTTCATAGAGCAGTGTGGAAACACCGTTTGTGCAAAATCTAGCAAGGGATATTTAGGAGCCCATTGAAGCCTATGGTGAAAAAGCAAATATCCTCAGAAAGAAACTAGAAAGAAGCTTTCAAAGAAACTGCTTTGTGACATGTGCATTCATCTCACATATTTAAACTTCTCATTACATTGTGCTATTTGGAAACTATCTTTCAAGAATCCGAGAAAGGACCTTTGGGGGCACAGTGAGACCTATGGTGAGCAAGGAAATATCATAAGATGAAAACTAAAAGAAGCTTTCTGAGAAACTGCTTTGTGATGTGAGCATTTGTCTCATAGAGTTAAACCTTTCTTTTAATTGTCCAATTTAAAATCGTTCTTTCTTTGGAATCTGAGAAGGGATATTTGGGAGAGCATTGAAACTTATGGTAAAAAAGGAAATATCCTCAAATAAAAACTAGAAAGAAGCATTCAGAGAAATTGCTTTCTTTTGCACGAAATCCACTAATAGAGATAAACCTTAAATTTCATTGAACCATTTACTAACACTGTCTTTGTGAAATCTGCAAAGAGATATTTGGGAGCGCATTGAGGCCTGTGGTGAAAAAGGAAACATCTTCATATAAAAATGGAGAGAAGAATTCTGAGAAACTGTTTTGTGATAAGTGTGTTCCCATCCAGAGTTATAGCTCTCTTTTCATTGAGCAGTGTGGAAAAAACTGTTTGTGTAAAATTTACCAAGGCATATTTCGGATTGCATTGAAGCCTATGGTGAAAAAGGTAATGTCCTCAGAAAAAACTGCAAAGAAGCTTTCTGAGAAACTGCTTTGTTATATGTGCATTCATCTCACAGAGTTAAACATTTCTTTATTGGTGCAGTTTGTGGAATCTGTCTTCAAGGAATCTGTGAAGGGACAAGTGGGGGCACTTTGAGGCCTATGGTGCACAAGGAAATATCTTCAGATGAAAAGTAGAAAGAAACTTTCTGAGAAACTGCTTTCTGATGTGTGTATTCATCTCATAGATTTAAACCTTTGCTTTCTTAGAGCAGTTTGAAATCACCGTTTTTCTGAAATCTGAGAAGGGATATTTGTGAGAGCATTGAAGCCTAAGGTAAAAGTGGAAATATACTCAAATACAGATAAGAAAGAAGATTTCCGAAGAACTGCTTTGTGTTGTGTGAAATCCTCTCACAAAGTTAAAGCTTACATTTCATTGAGCAGTTTGGTAACACTGTTTTTGTGGAATCTGCAAGGGGATATTCGGGAGCACGTTGAGGCTTATGGTGAAGAAGAAAATATCTTCAGATAAAAACTGGAGAGAAGCTATCTGAGAAACTGCTTTGTGATGTGTGCATTCCACTCACAGAATTTTACCTCTCCTATCATTGAGTAGCTTGGAAACACTGTTTGTGTAAAACCTAATATCTACTCGTCTGACAAAGGGCTAATATCCAGAATCTACAAAGAACTCAAACAAATATACAAGAAAAAAACAAACAACCCCATCAAAAAGTGGGCAAAGGATATGAACAGACATTTCTCAAAAGAAGACATTCATACAGCCAACAGACACATGAAAAAATGCTCATCATCACTCGCCATCAGAGAAATGCAAATCAAAACCACAATGAGATACCATCTCACACCAGTTAGAATGGCCATCATTAAAAAATCAGGAAACAACAAGTGTTGGAGAGGATGTGGAGAAATAGGAACACTTTTACACTGTTGGTGGGATTGTAAACTAGTTCAACCATTATGGAAAACAGTATGGCGATTCCTCAAGGATCTAGAACTAGATGTACCATATGACCCAGCCATCCCACTACTGGGTATATACCCAAATACAGATAAGAAAGAAGATTTCCGAAGAACTGCTTTGTGTTGTGTGAAATCCTCTCACAAAGTTAAAGCTTACATTTCATTGAGCAGTTTGGTAACACTGTTTTGTGGAATCTGCAAGGGATATTCGGGAGCACGTTGAGGCTTATGGTGAAGAAGAAAATATCTTCAGATAAAAACTGGAGAGAAGCTATCTGAGAAACTGCTTTGTGATGTGTGCATTCCACTCACAGAATTTTACCTCTCCTATCATTGAGTAGCTTGGAAACACTGTTTGTGTAAAACCTAATATCTACTCGTCTGACAAAGGGCTAATATCCAGAATCTACAAAGAACTCAAACAAATATACAAGAAAAACAAACAACCCCATCAAAAAGTGGGCAAAGGATATGAACAGACATTTCTCAAAAGAAGACATTCATACAGCCAACAGACACATGAAAAATGCTCATCATCACTCGCCATCAGAGAAATGCAAATCAAAACCACAATGAGATACCATCTCACACCAGTTAGAATGGCCATCATTAAAAATCAGGAAACAACAAGTGTTGGAGAGGATGTGGAGAAATAGGAACACTTTTACACTGTTGGTGGGATTGTAAACTAGTTCAACCATTATGGAAAACAGTATGGCGATTCCTCAAGGATCTAGAACTAGATGTACCATATGACCCAGCCATCCCACTACTGGGTATATACCCAAAGGATTATAAATTATTCTACTACACAGACACATGCACACGTATGTTTATTATGCACTATTCACAATAGCAAAGACTTGAATCAACCCAAATGTCCATCTGTGACAGACTGGATTAAGAAAATGTGGCACATATACACCATGGAATACTATGCAGCCATAAAAAAGGATGAGTTTGCGTCCTTTGTAGGGACATGGATGCAGCTGGAAACCATCATTCTTAGCAAACTATCACAAGAAGAGAAAACCAATGCCATCCCCATCAAGCTACCAATGAGTTTCTTCACAGAATTGGAAAAAACTGCTTTAAAGTTCATATGGAACCAAAAAAGAGCCCGCATTGCCAAGACAATCCTAAGTCAAAAGGACAAAGCTGGAGGCGTCACGCTACCTGACTTCAAACTATACTACAAGGCTACAGTAACCAAAACAGCATGGTACTGGTACCAAAACAGAGCCATAGACCAATGGAACAGAACAGAGTCCTCAGAAATAATACCACACATCTACAGCCGTCTGATCTTTGATAAACCTGAGAGAAGCAAGAAATGGGGAAAGGATTCCCTATTTAATAAATGGTGCTGGGAAAATTGGCTAGCCATAAGTAGAAAGCTGAAACTGGATCCTTTCCTTACTCCTTATACAAAGATTAATTCAAGATGGATTAGAGACTTAAATGTTAGACCTAATACCATAAAAACCCTAGAAGAAAATCTAGGTAGTACCATTCAGGACATAGGCATGGGCAAGGACTTCATGTCTAAAACACCAAAAGCAACGGCAGCAAAAGCCAAAATTGACAAATGGGATCTCATTAAACTAAAGAGCTTCTGCACAGCAAAAGAAACTACCATCAGAGTGAACAGGCAACCTACAGAATGGGAGAAAATTTTTGCAATCTACTCGTCTGACAAAGGGCTAATATCCAGAATCTACAAAGAACTCAAACAAATATACAAGAAAGAAACAAACAACCCCATCAAAAAGTGGGCAAAGGATATGAACAGACATTTCTCAAAAGAAGACATTCATACAGCCAACAGACACATGAAAAATGCTCATCATCACTCGCCATCAGAGAAATGCAAATCAAAACCACAATGAGATACCATCTCACACCAGTTAGAATGGCCATCATTAAAAAATCAGGAAACAACAAGTGTTGGAGAGGATGTGGAGAAATAGGAACACTTTTACACTGTTGGTGGGATTGTAAACTAGTTCAACCATTATGGAAAACAGTATGGCGATTCCTCAAGGATCTAGAACTAGATGTACCATATGACCCAGCCATCCCACTACTGGGTATATACCCAAAGGATTATAAATTATTCTACTACAAAGACACATGCACACGTATGTTTATTGCGGCACTATTCACAATAGCAAAGACTTGAATCAACCCAAATGTCCATCTGTGACAGACTGGATTAAGAAAATGTGGCACATATACACCATGGAATACTATGCAGCCATAAAAAGGATGAGTTTGCGTCCTTTGTAGGGACATGGATGCAGCTGGAAACCATCATTCTTAGCAAACTATCACAAGAAGAGAAAACCAAACACCGCATGTTCTCACTCATAGGTGGAACTGAACAATGAGATCACTTGGACTCGGGAAGGGGAACATCACACACTGGGCTTATTATGGGGAGGGGAGGGGAGGGATTGCACTGGGGAGTTATACCTGATATAAATGATGAATTGATGGGTGCTGACGAGTTGATGGGTGCAGCACACCAACATTGCACAAGTATACATATGTAACAAACCTGCACGTTATGCACATGTACCCTAGAACTTAAAGTATAATAAAAAAAAATGGCACTAAATTAAGAGAGAAAAAAAAAAAAAGAAAACCAAACACCGCATGTTCTCACTCATAGGTGGAACTGAACAGTGAGATCACTTGGACTCGGGAAGGGAACATCACACACTGGGCTTATCATGGGGAGGGGAAGGGGAGGGGAGGGATTGCATTGGGGAGTTATACCTGATATAAATGATGAATTGATGGGTGCTGACGAGTTGATGGGTGCAGCACACCAACATTGCACAAGTATACATATGTAACAAACCTGCACGTTATGCACATGTACCCTAGAACTTAAAGTATAATAATAAAAAAAAAGATATTTCTGAGCACATTGAAGCCTATTGTGAAAAAGAAAATATCCTCAGATAAAGACCAGAACGAAGCTTTCCAATAAGCTGCTTTGTGATATGTGCATTCAGCTCACAGAATTAAACCTTTCTTTATGATACACAGTTTAAAAACTGTCTCTTTGACAATACCTTGGAAGAACATTCTGGAGTGCATTGAAGCCTATGGTGAGCAAAGAACTATCTTCAGTTGAAACCTAGAGAGAAGCTTTCTGAGAAACTACTTTATGATGTGAGTTTTCATCTCATAGAGTTAAACCTTGCTTTTCATTCTGCAGTTTGAAACATGCTTTTTATGGAATCTGAGAAGGGATAATTGGGACAGCATTGAAGCCCTTGGTGAAAAAGGAAATATTCATGAATAGAAAATAGAAAGATGCTTTGTGAGAAACTGCTTCATGTTCTTATAATTCCTTTCACAGAGTTAAGCCTTAATTTTCATTGAGCAGTTTGGTAACACTGTTTTTGTGGAATCCTCAAGGGGATATTCAGGATTGCATTGAGATCTATGGAGAAAAAGGAAATATCTTGAGATAAAAACTGGAGAGAAGCTTTATGAGAAACTGCTTTGTGATGTTCGCATTACACTCGCAGAATTATACCTCTCTTTTCTTTTTGCAGAGTGGAAACACTATTTCTGTAAAATCTACCAAGGGATATTTCAGAGCACATTGAAGCCAATGGTGAAAAGGTATATCTAGGAGAGCATTGAAGCCTATAATGATAAAGAAAGTATCATCAAATAAAAACTAGAAAGAAGCTGTTTGAGAAACTGCATTATGTTGTGTGAAGTCCGCTCATGGAGTTAAAACTTAGTTTTCATTGAGCAGCTTGTTAACACTGTTTTTGTGGAATCTACAAGAGGATATTCGGGAGCACTTTGAGGCCTATGGTGAAAAAGGAAATATCTTCAATTAAAACTGGAGGGAAGCTTTCTGAAAAACTGCTTTGTGATGTGTGCATTACACTCACAGATTTATACCTCAATTTTTGCTGAGCAGTGTGGAAACACTGTTTGTCTGAAACCTACCAAGGGATATTTCAAAGTGCATTGAAGCCTATTGTGGAAAAGGCAATATTCTCAGATAAAAACTAGAAGGAAGTTTTCCCAGAAGTTACTTTGTGATGTATGCATTCATCTCATGAATATAATATATTAATGTATTAATGTATATAATATATATACTTAATGTATATATATAATGTATATATATAATTAATGTATATATATAATGTATATATATAATAATGTATATTAATGTATACATTAATATACATTGTGCAGCATGAAAAGTCTCTCTTGACGAATCTGTGGAATGACATTCGGGAGCGCTTTGAGGTCTATTTTGAAAAAGGAAATATCTTCAGATGAAAACCAGAAAGAAGCTTTCTGAGAAACTTCTTTGTGATGTGTACATTCATCTCATAGAGTTAAACCTTTCTTTTGATTGAGCAGTTTGAAATCACTGTTTTGTGGAATCTCAGAAGGGATATTTGGGAGAGCATTGAAGCCTTTATGAAAAACGAAATGTCTTTAGATAAAAACTAGAAAGAAGCTTTCAGAGAAACTGCTTTGTGATGTGTGAATTCATCTCACAGAGTTAAACCTTTCTTTTCATTGAGCAGTTTGGTAACACTGTTTTGTGGAATCTGCAAAGGGATATTTCAGAGCACATTGAGGCCTATGGTGAAAAAGAAAATATCTTCAGATAAAAACTGGAGAGAAGCTTTCTGAGAAACTGCTTTGTGATGTGTGCATTCCACTCACAGAGTTATACCTCTCTTTTCATTGAGCAGTGTGGAAACACTGTTTGTCTGAAATCTACAAAGGGATATTTCAGAGCACATTGAAGCCTATGGTGAAAAGGAAATATCTTCAGATAAAAACTAGAAAGAAGCTGTTTGAGAAACTGCATTATGTTGTGTGAAGTCCGCTCATGGAGTTAAAACTTAGTTTTCATTGAGCAGTTTGGTAACACTGTTTTGTGGAATCTACAAGAGGATATTCGGGAGCACTTTGAGGCCTATGGTGAAAAGGAAATATCTTCAATTAAAACTGGAGGAAGCTTTCTGAAAACTGCTTTGTGATGTGTGCATTACACTCACAGATTTATACCTCAATTTTTGCTGAGCAGTGTGGAAACACTGTTTGTCTGAAATCTACCAAGGGATATTTCAAAGTGCATTGAAGCCTATGGTGGAAAAGGCAATATTCTCCGATAAAAACTAGAAGGAAGCTTTCCCGGAAGCTACTTTGTGATGTATGCATTCATCTCATGAATATAATATATTAATGTATTAATGTATATAATATATATACTTAATGTATATATATAATGTATATATATAATTAATGTATATAATATAATAATGTATATTAATGTATACATTAATATACATTGTGCAGCATGAAAAGTCTCTCTTTGACGAATCTGTGGAATGACATTCGGGAGCGCTTTGAGGTCTATTTTGAAAAAGGAAATATCTTCAGATGAAAACCAGAAAGAAGCTTTCTGAGAAACTTCTTTGTAATGTGGACATTAAGCTCATAGAATTAAGCCTTTCTTTTGACTGAGCAGTTTGCAATCAATCTTTTTGTGGAATCTCAGAAGGGATATTTGGGAGAGCATTGAAGCCTTTATGAAAAACGAAATGTCTTTAGATAAAAACTAGAAAGAAGCTTTCAGAGAAACTGCTTTGTATTTTGTGAATTCCTAGCACACAGTTAAAACTTATTTTTCATTGAGCAGTTTGGTAACACTGTTTTTGTGGAATCTGCAAGGGGATTTTCGGAGCACGTTGAGGCCTATGGTGAAAAAGAAAATATCTTCAGATAAAAACTGGAGAGAAGTTTTCTGAGAAACAGCTTTGTGATGTGTGCATTCCACTCACAGAGTTATATCTCACTTTCCATTGAGCAGTGTGCAAACATTGGTTGTCTGAAATCTACAAAGGGATATTTCAGAGCGCATTGAAGCCTATGGTGAAAAAGGAAATATCTTCAGATAAAAACTAGAAAGAAGCTTCCTGAGAAACTTCTTTGTGATGAGTCCATTCGTCTCACAGAGTTAAACATTTCTGTACATTGCACAGTTTGGAAAGTCTGTATTTGATGTACCTGTGAAGCGACATTTGGGTGCACACTGAGGCCTAGGTTGAGGAAGGAAATAAATTCAGATGAAAACTAAGAACAAGCTTTCGGAGAAACTGCTTTGTGATGTGTTCATTTATTCCATAGAGTTAAACCTTCCTTTCCAATAAGCAATCTAAAATCAATGTTTGTCTGAAATCTACCAAGGGATATTTGGGAACTCGTTGAAGTCCATGTTGAAATAGGAAATATCCTCGCATAAAAACTAGAAGGAATCTTTCTCAGAAACTACTTTGGGATTCAGAGAGTCAAACATTTCTATACATTGTGCAGTTTGGAAATTCTGTCTTTGATGAATCCGTGAAAGGACATTCGGGCATGCATTGAGGTCTATGGTGAGCAGGTAAATATCTTCAGATGAAATCAAGAAAGACGCTTTCTGAGAAACTGCTTCAGGATGTGTGCATTCGTCTAATAGAGAGAAACCATTCTTTTGATTGAGCAGCTTGAAATCCGTCTTTTTGTGGAATCTGAGAAGGGATATTTGGGACAGCATTGAAGCCTATGGTAAAAAAGGAAATATCCTCAAATAAAAGCTAGAAAGAAGCTTTCTGAGAACGTGCTTTCTGCTCTGCGAAATCCTCTCACAGAGTTAAACATTACATTTCATTGAGCAGTTTGGTAACTGTTTTTGTGGAATCCACAAGGAGCTACTAGGCAGCGTGTTGATGCCTATGCTGAAAAAGGAAATATCTTTGATAAAAACTGGAGAGAAACGTTCTGAGAAACTGCTTTGTGATGTGTGCTTTGAACACAGAGAGTTTTACCTCACTTTTCATTGAGCAGTGTGGAAACACTGTTTGTCTGAAATCTGCCATGGGATATTCCAGAGTGCATTGAAGCCTATGATGAAAAAGGAAATATCCTGAGGTAAAAACTAGAAAGACACTTTCCCAGAAAATGCTTTCTGATGTGTGCATTCATCTCACAGAGTTAAACATTTCTATACATTTTGCAATTTGGTAGCTTTGTCTTTGATGTATCTGTGAAGGGACATCAGGGGTTCATTGAGGCCTATGGTGAGCAAGAAATACCTTCAGATGAAAACTAGGAAGAAGCTTTCTGAGACACAGCTTTGTGCTGTGTTCATTCACCCACAGAGGTAAAGCTTTCATTTCATTGAGCAGTCTGAAATCAATGTTTTTGTATAATCTGAAATGATTTTTGGGAATGCTTTGAACTCGATAGTGAAAAAGAAAATATCCTCAGAAAAAACTAAGAAGAAACTTTCCAAGAAACTGCTTTGTGATAGGTGCATTCATCTCACAGAGTTAAACCTTTCTTTACATTGTATAGTTTGTTGAATTTGTCTTTGACGAATCTGTGAAAGGACACTTGGGGATACAATGAGAAATATGGTGAACAAGGAAATACCTTCAGAGGAAACCTAAAAAGAAGCTTTCTAAGAAACTGCTTTGTGATTTCCGCATTCACCTCATAAAGACAAACCTTCCTTTTGATTGAGTAGCTTGAAATCACTCTTTTTGTCGAATCTGAGAAGGGATATTTGGGAGAGAATTGAAGCCTATGGTGAAAAAAGAAATATCCTCAAATAAAAACTGAAAAGAATGTTTCTGAAAAACTGCTTTCTGCTGTGTGAAATCCTCTGACAGATTGAACCTTACTATTCATTGAGCAGTTTGGTAACACTCTTTTTGTGGAATCTGCAAGGGAATACTCAGGAGCACATTGAGGCCTACGGTGAAAAGGATATATCTTCAGATAAAACCAGGAGAGAACCTTTCTTAGAAACTACTTTGTGATGTGTGCATTCCACTCACAGAGTTATACCTCACTTTTCATTGAGCAGTGTGGAAACACTGTTTGTCTGAAATCTACCAAGGGATATTTTGGAGTACATTGAAGTCTATGGTAAAAACGAAATATCCTCAAATAAAAACTAGAAAGAAGCACTGAGAAACTGATTTGTGATATGTGCATTCATCTCACAGAGTTAAACCTTTCTTTACATTGCACAGTTTGGAAACTCTGTCTTTGATGTATCTGCAGAGACACATTTGGGAGCACATTGAGGTCTATGGTGAGCAAGGAAATATCTTCAGATAAAACTAGAAAGAAGTTTTCTGAGAAACTGCTTTGTGATGTGTTCATTCATCCCATAGAGTTAAAGCTTTCTTTTCATTCAGCAGTCCGAAATCAGTGTTTTTGAGTAATCTGAGAAAGGATTTTTGGGAATGCTTTGAAGCTGACAATGAAAAAGGAAATATCTTCAGACAAAAAACAAGAAGGAATCATTCTGAGAAACTGCTTTGTGACACGTTTATTCACTTTACAGAGCTTAACATTTTTATACATTACACAGTTTGGAAACTCTGATTTTGATGTGTCCACTAAAGGACATTTGAGGGCACATGGAGGCCTATGGTGAGCAAGGAAATATCTTAAAATGAAAACTGAAAAGAAACATTCTGAGAAACTGATTCATGATGTGTGCATTCCACTCACAGAGTTAAACATTTCTATGTATTGCTCAGTTTGGAAACTCTTTCTTTGAAGAATCTGTGAAAGGACAATTGGGGCACATTGAGGCCTATGGTGAAAAAGGAAATATCCTCAGATAAAAACTAGAAAGAAGCTTTCAGAGAAACTGCTTTGTGTTGTGTGAAATCCTCTCACAGAGTTAAACCTTACTTTTCATTGAGCAGTTTGGTAACAATGTTTCTGTGGAATCTACAAGGGATATTAGGAGCTCGGTGAGGCCTATGGTGAAAAAGGAAATATCTTCAGATAAAAGTGGACAGAATCTTTCTAAGAAACTGATTTGTGATGTGTGCATTCCACTCACAGAGTTAAACCTTTCTTTTCATTGAGCAGTTTGGTAACAATGTTTCTGTGGAATCTACAAGGGATATTAGGAGCTCGGTGAGGCCTATGGTGAAAAAGAAAATATCCTCAAATAAAAACTATGTAGAAGCTTTCGAGAAACTGCTTTGTGATGTGCATTCATCTCAGAGAATTGAACGTTTCTATAAATTGCACAGTTTGGAAACTCTGTCTTTGATGTGTCCGTGAAGGGATATTGAGAGTGCATTGAGGTTTACAGTGAACAAGGAAATATCATCAGATGAAAATTAGGAAGAAGCTTTCAGAGATACTGCTTTATGATGTGTTCATTAATCCCATAGAGTTAAAGCTTTCTTTTCATTGAGCAGTTTGAAACACTGTTTTGAGGAATCTGAGAAGGGATATTTGGGAATGCTTTGAAGCTGACAATGAAAAGGAAATATCTTCAGACAAAAACAAGAAGGAATCATTCTGAGAAACTGCTTTGTGATGTTTATTCACTTTACAGAGCTTAACATTTTTATACATTACACAGTTTGGAAACTCTGATTTTGATGTGTCCACTAAAGGACATTTGAGGGCACATGGAGGCCTATGGTGAGCAAGGAAATATCTTAAAATGAAAACTGAAAAGAAACATTCTGAGAAACTGATTCATGATGTGTGCATTCATCTCATAAAATTAAAGCTTTCTTTGATCGAGCAGTTTGAAATCACTCTTTTGTCGAATCTGAGAAGGGATATTTGGGAGCATTGAAGCCTATGGTGAAAAAGAAAATATCCTCAAATAAAAACTGAAAAGAATGTTTCTGAAAAACTGCTTTCTGCTGTGTGAAATCCTCTGACAGATTGAACCTTACTATTCATTGAGCAGTTTGGTAACACTCTTTTTGTGGAATCTGCAAGGGAATACTCAGGAGCACATTGAGGCCTACGGTGAAAAAGGATATATCTTCAGATAAAACCAGGAGAGAACCTTTCTTAGAAACTACTTTGTGATGTGTGCAATCCACTAACAGAGTTATACCTCACTTTTCACTGACCAGTGTGGAAAAACTCTTTGTCTGAAATCCACCAAGGGATATTTTGGAGTACATTGAAGTCTATGGTAAAAAACGAAATATCCTCAAATAAAAACTATGTAGAAGCTTTCCGAGAAACTGCTTTGTGATGTGTACATTCATCTCAGAGAATTGAACGTTTCTATAAATTGCACAGTTTGGAAACTCTGTCTTTGATGTGTCCGTGAAGGGATATTGAGTGCATTGAGGTTTACAGTGAACAAGGAAATATCATCAGATGAAAATTAGGAAGAAGCTTTCAGAGATACTGCTTTATGATGTGTTCATTAATCCCATAGAGTTAAAGCTTTCTTTTCATTCAGCAGTCCGAAATCAGTGTTTTTGAGTAATCTGAGAAAGGATTTTTGGGAATGCTTTGAAGCTGACAATGAAAAGGAAATATCTTCAGACAAAAAACAAGAAGGAATCATTCTGAGAAACTGCTTTGTGACACGTTTATTCACTTTACAGAGCTTAACATTTTTATACATTACACAGTTTGGAAACTCTGATTTTGATGTGTCCACTAAAGGACATTTGAGGGCACATGGAGGCCTATGGTGAGCAAGGAAATATCTTAAAATGAAAACTGAAAAGAAACATTCTGAGAAACTGATTCATGATGTGTGCATTCATCTCATAAAATTAAAGCTTTCTTTTGATCGAGCAGTTTGAAATCACTCTTTTGTGGAATCTGAAAAGGGATATCTGGGATTCAGCAGTTTGAAGTCACTCTTTTGTGGAATCTGAGAAGCGATATCTGGGAGAGCATTGAAGACTATGGTGTAAAGGAATTTTCCTCAAATAAAAACTAGACAGAAGTTTTCCAAGAAACTGCTTTGTGTTGTGTGAAATCCTCTCACAGAGTTAAACCTTACTTTTCATTGAGCAGTTTGGTAACAATGTTTCTGTGGAATCTACAAGGGGATATTAGGGAGCTCGGTGAGGCCTATGGTGAAAAAGTAAATATCTTCAGATAAAAAGTGGACAGAATCTTTCTAAGAAACTGATTTGTGATGTGTGCATTCCACTCACAGAGTTAAACATTTCTATGTATTGCTCAGTTTGGAAACTCTTTCTTTGAAGAATCTGTGAAAGGACAATTGGGGGCACATTGAGGCCTAGGATGAACAAGGAAATATCTTCAGATGAAAACTAGAAAGAAGCTTTACAAGAAACTACTTGGTGTTGTTTGAAGTCCTCTCACAGAGTTAAACCCTACTTTTCATTGAGAAGTTTAGTACTACTGTGTTTATGGAATCTACAAGGGGATATTCAGGACTGCATTGAGGCATGTGGTGAAAAAGGAAGTATCTTCAGATAAAAACTGGAGAGAAGCTTTCTGAGAAACTGCTTTGTGATGTGGGCATTCCACACACAGAGTTATGCCTCACTTTTCATTGAGCAGGGTGGAAACACTGTAGGTCTGAAATCTACCAAGGGATATTTTGGAGCGCATTGAAGCCTATGGTGAAAAAGGAAATATTCTCTGATAAAAACTAGAAAGTAGCTTTCTGAGAAACTGCTTTGTGATACTTGCATTCATCTCACAGAGGTAAACGTTTTCACAATGCCCAGTTTGAAAACTCTGTCTTTGACATATCCACGAAGAGACATTCTGGGGTGCAATGAGGCTTATGGTGACCCAGGAAATATCATCAGATGAAAACTAGAAAGCTTTCTGAGGAATTTCTTTGTGATGTGTTCATTCATCCCATAGAGTTAATCCTTTCTTTTTATTGAGAAGTCGGAAATCAATATTTTTGTGTCATCTGAGAAGGGATATTTTGGAAAGCATTGTAGCCTATAGTGAAAAGGGAAATATCCTCAGATAAAGACTAGAAAGAAGCTTTCAGAGAAACTGCTTTGTGATAGATGCATTCATCTTGCAGAGTTAAACCTTTCTTTACATTGTGCAGTTTGTAGACTCTGTCTTTGATTAATCTTCAATGGGACACTTGGGTTCACATTGAGGCCTATGGTGAACAAGGAAATATCTTCAGAGAAAAACTATAAAGAAGCTTTCTGAGAAACTGCTTTGTGATGTTTACATTAATCTCATAGAGTGAAACCTTTCTTTCATGTGAGCAATTTGAAATCACTGTTTTTGTGGAAACTGAGAAGGTGTATTTGGAAGAGCATAGAAGTGTATAGAGAAAAGAAAGTATCTTCAGAGGAAAACTAGAAAGTGGCTTTCTGGGAAGTGGTTTGTCTTGTGTGAGTTCATCTCGCAGAGTTAAACCTTTCTTTTCATTGAGCATTTTGATAACACTGCTTTGGTGGACTCTGCAAGGGGATATTTGGGAGCATGTTGAGATTTGTGGTGAAAAAGAAAATATCTCAGATAAAAACTGGAGAGACACTTTAAGAGAAAATGCATTGTGATGTGTACAATCCACTCACAGAGTTATACCTGACTTTTAATTAAGCAGTGTGGAAACCTGTTTGAAATCCACCAAGGAATATTTTGGAGTGCATTGAAACCTATGGTGAAAAATGAAATACCCTCAGATAAAAACTAGAAAGAAGCTTTCCAGGAAACTTCTTTGTGATGTGTACATTCATCTCACAGAGTTATAGATTTCTATACTTTGCACAGTTTGGAAACTCTGTCTTTGAGTAAACTATGAAAGTACTTCAGGAGCACATTGAGGCCTATGGAGAGCAAGGAATATTGAGGCCTATGGAGAGCAAGGTATATTGAGGCCTATGGAGAGCAAGGAGCTAGAAAGAAGTTTTCTGATAAACTGCTTTGTGATGGGTGCATTCGTCTCACAGAGTTCAACCTTTATTTTGATTGAGCAGTTTGAAATCACTCTTTTTGTGGCATCTGAGAAGGGATATTTGGGAGAGCATTGAAGACTATGGTGAAAAAGGAAAAATCCTCAAATGAAAACTGGAAAGAAACATTCAGAGAAACTGCTTTGTGTTGTGTGAAATCCTCTAACAGAGATAAACCTTACTTTTCATTGCACAGTTTACTAACATTGATTTTCTGGAATCTAAAAAGGGATATTCAGGAGCACATGAGGCCTATGGTGAAAAAGGAAACATCTTCATATAAAAACTGGAGAGAAGGTTTCTGAGAAACTGCTTTGTGATAAGTTCGTTCCCCTCCAGAATTATAACTCTCTTTTCATTGAGCGGTGTAGAAACACTGTGTAAAATCTACAAAGGCATATTTCAGATCGCATTGAAGCCTATGGTGAAAAAGGAAATATCCTCAGATAAATACTACAAAGAAGTTTCTGAGAAACTAGTTTGTGATGCGTGCATTCATCTGATAGAGTTAAACCTTTCTTTCATTTGAGTAATTTGAAATCCCTCTTTTTGTGGAATCTGAGTAGGGATATTTGGGAGAGCATTGAAGTCTATGGTGAAAAAGGAAATATCTTCAAATACAACCTAGAAAGAAGCTTTCCGAAAAACTGCTTTGTGCTGTGTGAATCCTCTCACAGAGTTAAACCTCACATTTCATTGAACAGGTTGGTAACACTGTTTTTGTGGAATCTGCAAGGGGACATTCGGGTGCACATTGAAACCTATGCTGAAAATGGAAATATCTTCAGATAAAAACTGGAGAGAAGCATTCTGAGAAACTGCCGTATGATGTGTGAATTCCATTCACAGAGTTAAAACTAGAAAACTAGAAAGAAACTTTATGAGGAACTACTTTGTGAAGTGTGCATTCATCTGATAGTGTTTAACCATTTTTTGAATTCACTGTTTTTGAGGAATCTGAGAAGGGATATTGTGGAGAGCACTAAAGCCTAAAATGAAAAATGGAATATCCTCAAATTAAAACTAGAAAGAAGCTTTCCGAGAAATTGCTTTGTGTTGTTTGAAATGCTCTCACAGATTTAAACCTTACTTTTCATTGAACAGTTTGGTAACACTGTTTTTGTGGAATCTGATATTCGGGAGTGCATGGAGTCCTATGGTGAAAAAGGAAATGTCTTCAGATGAAAAGTGGGGAGAATCTTTCTGAATAACTTCATTGTTATGTGTACATTCCATGAACAGAGTTATACCTGTCTTTTCATTGAGCAGTGTTGAAATATTGTCTGTGTAAAATCTGCCAAGTGCTTTCAAGCATATGGTGAAAAAGGAAATATCCTCAGATGAAAACAACCAAGTAGATTTCTGAGAAACTACTTTGTTATATGTGCATTCATTTCACAGAATGAAACTTTTCTTTACACTGTGCAATTTGGAAACTCTGTCTTTAACGAATCTGTGAAAGGACGTTCGAGGACCCATTGAGGCCTATACTGAGCAAAGTAATAACTTCAGGTGAGAACTAGAAAGAAGTTTTCTGAGATACTGCTTTGTAATGTGCATTCATCTCATAGAGGTAAACCTTTCTTTGGATTGAGCAGTGTGAAATCACTCTTTTTTTTTAATCTGAGAAGGGATACCTGGGAGATAATTGAAACCTATGGTGAAAAAGAAAATATCCCCAAATTAAAACTAGAGTGAAGCTTTCTGAGAAAATGATTTGTGCTATGTGTAATCCTCTCACAATGAAAAATCTTACTTTTCATTGCACGGTTTGGTAACACTGTTTTTGTGGAATCTGCAAAGGGATATTGGGAAAGCATTGTCAGCAATGGTGAAAAAGGAAATATCCTCAGATAAAAAGTAGAAAGAAGCATTCCAAGAAACTGTTTTTTGATATGTGCATCCATCTCACAGAGTTAAATGTTCCTTTACATTGCAGTTTGGCAACTCTGTGTTTGACGTATCTACAAAGGGACATTCAGGGTGCACTGAGGCCTATGGTGAGCAAGGAAATATCTTCAAATGAAAACTAGGAAGAAGCTTTATGAGAAGCTGCTTTGTGATTAGTGCATTTATCTCAGAGTTAAAATTTTCTTTTGAATGGACAGCTTGAACTCACTGTTTTTGTGGTATCTCAGAAGGAATATTGAGTACACTTTGAAGCCTATGGTGAAAAACGAAATATTCTCAGATAAAAACTAGAAAGAAGCTTTCTGAAAAACTGCCCTGTGATGTGTGAAATCATCTCACAGGATTAAACCTTACTTTTCATTGAACAGTTTGGTAACACTGTTTTGTGGAATCTGCAAAGGGATATTCAGGAGCACATTGAGGCCTATGGTGAAAAGGAAATATCTTCACATAAAATCTGCAGAGAACCTTTCTGAAAATCTGCTGTATGATATGTGAATTCCACTCACAGAGCTATACCTCTTTTCCTTGAGAGGTGTGGAAACACTGTTTGTGTACAGCTTAAGAAGGATATTTCAGAGCACATTGAAGCCTATGGTGAAAAAGGACATATCCTCAGATAAAAACTGGAAAGAGGCATTCTGAGAAACTGCTTTGTAATATGTGCATTAATCTCATGGAGTTAAACCTTTCTTTACATTGTGCAGTTCAGAAACTCTCTTTGACCTATACACGAAGAGACATTCGAGGGTGCATTGAGGCCTATGGTGAGCAAAGAAATATCTTCAGATGAAAACTAGAAAGAAGCTTTCTGAGAAACTGCTTTGTGATGTGTGCATTCATCTCATAGAGTTAAACCTTTCTTTTCATTGAGCAGTGTGAAATCACTGTTTTGTGGAATCTGAGTAGGGATATTTGGGAGAGCATTGAAGTCTATGGTGAAAAGGAAATATCTTCAAATGAAAACTAGAAAGAAGCTTTCCAAAAACTGCTTTGTGATATGTGCATTCATCTCACAGAGTTAAACCTTTCTTTACATTGTGCAGTTTGGAAACTCTGTCTTTAACGAATCTGTGAAAGGACGTTCGAGGACCCATTGAGGCCTATGGTGAGCAAAGAAATATCTTCAGATGAAAACTAGAAAGAAGCTTTCTGAGAAACTGCTTTGTAATTAGTGCATTTATCTCAGAGTTAAAATTTTATTTTGAATGGACAGTTTAAACTCACTGTTTTTGTGGTATCTCAGAAGGATATTGGGAGCACTTTGAAGCCTATGTTGAAAAATGAAATATTCTCAGATAAAAACTAGAAAGAAGCTTTCTGAAAAACTGCCCTGTGATGTGTGAAATCATCTCACAGGATTAAACCTTTCTTTTCATTGAGCAGTTTACTAACTCTCTTTTGTGGAACCTGCAAAGGGATATTCGGGAACACATTGAGCCTATGGTGAAAAAGGAAATATCTTCACATAAAATCTGCAGAGAACCTTTCTGAAAATCTGCTGTATGATATGTGAATTCCACTCACAGAGCTATACCTCTTTTCCTTGAGAGGTGTGGAAACACTGTTTGTGTACAGCTTAAGAAGGGATATTTCAGAGCACATTGAAACCAATGATGAAAAAGGACATATCCTCAGATAAAAACTGGAAAGAGGCATTCTGAGAAACTGCTTTGTAATATGTGCATTAATCTCATGGAGTTAAACCTTTCTTTACATTGTGCAGTTCAGAAACTCTCCCTTTGACCTATACACGAAGAGACATTCGGGGGTGCATTGAGGCCTATGGTGAGCAAAGAAATATCTTCAGATGAAAAGTAGAAAGAAGCTTTCTGAGAAACTGCTTTGTGATGTGTTTATTCATCTCATAGAATTAAATCATTCTTTTCATTGAGCAGTCTGAAATCAATGTTTTGTGGAATCTGAGAAGGGATATTTGGGAGAGCATTGAAGCCTATGGTGAAAAGGAAATATCCTCAAATTAAAACTAGAAAGAAGCTTTCCAAGAAACTGCTTTGTGATATGTGCATTAATCTCACAGAGTTAAACCTTTCTTTTCATTGAGCAGTTTGGTAACACTGTTTTGTGGAATCTGAGAAGGGATATTTGGGAGAGCATTGAAGCCTATGGTGAAAAGGAAATATCTTCAGAGGAAAACTGGAAAGAAGCTTTCTGAGAAACTGCCTTGTGATGTGTAAATTTATCTCAAAGTGTTAAACCTTTCTTTTCATTGAGCAGTTTGGAATCACTGTTTTTGTGGAATCTGAGAGGGGATATTTGGGAGCGCTTTGAAGCCTACAGTGAAAAAGGAAATATTCTCAGATAAACACTAGATACAAGATTTCTGAGAAGCTGCATTGTGATGTGTGAATTCCTCTCACAGTGTTAAAGTTTTCTTTTCATTGAGCAGTTTGTTAACACTGTTTCTGTGGAAACTGCAAATGGATATTCAGGAGCGCCTTCAGGTGTATGGTGAAAAAGGAAATATCTACAGATGAAAACTGGTAAGAAGCATTCTGAGAAACTTCTTTGTGATGTGTGCATTCATCTTATAGAGTTATATCTCTCTTTTCATTGAGTAGCATGAAAACACTCGTTGTGTAAAATCTACAAAGAGATATTTGGGAGCACATTGAAACCTATGGTGAAAAGGAAATGTCCTCAGATGAAAACAACCAAGTAGATTTCTGAGAAACTACTTTGTTATATGTGCATTCATTTCACAGAATGAAACTTTTCTTTACACTGTGCAAGTTTGGAAACTCTGTCTTTAACGAATCTGTGAAAGGGACGCTCGAGGACCCATTGAGGCCTATACTGAGCAAAGTAATAACTTCAGGTGAGAACTAGAAAGAAGTTTTCTGAGATACTGCTTTGTAATGTGTGCATTCATCTCATAGAGGTAAACCTTTCTTTGGATTGAGCAGTGTGAAATCACTCTTTTTTAATCTGAGAAGGGATATTTGGGAGAGCATTGAAGCCTATGGTGAAAAGAAATATCTTCAGAGGAAAACTAGAAAGAAGCTTTCTGAGAAACTGCTTTGTGATGTGAATTCATCTCATAGAGTTAAACCTTTCTTTTCATTGAGCAGTTTGAAATCACTGTTTTGTGGAATCTGAGAAGGGATATTTGGGAACCCATTGAAGCCTACAGTGAAAAAGGAAATATCCTCAGATAAAAACTAGAAAGAAACTTTCTGAGAAACTGCTTTGTGCTGTGTGAATCCTCTCACAGAGTTAAACCTTTCTTTTCATTGAGCAGTTTGAAATCACTGTTTTGTGGAATCTGCAAAGGGATATTCAGGAGCACATTGAGGCCTATGGTGAAAAGGAAATATCTTCAGATGAAAACTGGAAAGAAGCTTTCTGAGAAACTGCTTTGTGATATGTGCATTCATCTCACAGAGTTAAACCTTTCTTTTCATTGAGCAGTTTGAAATCACTGTTTTGTGGAATCTGAGAAGGGATATTTGGGAGCACATTGAAACCTATGGTGAAAAACGAAATATTCTCAGATAAAAACTAGAAAGAAGCTTTCTGAAAAACTGCCCTGTGATGTGTGAAATCATCTCACAGGATTAAACCTTTCTTTTCATTGAGCAGTTTACTAACTCTCTTTTGTGGAACCTGCAAAGGGATATTCAGGAGCACATTGAGGCCTATGGTGAAAAGGAAATATCTTCACATAAAATCTGCAGAGAACCTTTCTGAAAATCTGCTGTATGATATGTGAATTCCACTCACAGAGCTATACCTCTTTTCCTTGAGAGGTGTGGAAACACTGTTTGTGTACAGCTTAAGAAGGGATATTTCAGAGCACATTGAAACCAATGATGTAAAAGGACATATCCTCAGATAAAAACTGGAAAGAGGCATTCTGAGAAACTGCTTTGTAATATGTGCATTAATCTCATGGAGTTAAACCTTTCTTTACATTGTGCAGTTCAGAAACTCTCTCTTTGACCTATACACGAAGAGACATTCGAGGGTGCATTGTGGCCTATGGTGAGCAAAGAAATATCTTCAGATGAAAACTAGAAAGAAGCTTTCAGAGAAACTGCTTTGTGATGTGTTTATTCATCTCATAGAATTAAACCTTACTTTTCTTTGGGCAGTCCGAAATCAATGTTTTTGTGGAATCAGAGAAGGGAAAATTGGGAGATCATTGATGCCGGTCATGAAAAAGGAAATATCCAAAGTTAAAAACTAAAAGGCAGCCTTCCGAGAAACTGCTTTGTGATATGTGCATTAATCTCACGGAGTTAAACCTTACTTTATATTGTACAGTTTGTAGACTCTGAAGAATGCATGAAGGGACACTTGGGGGCGCATTGAGGCCTATGGTGAAAAAGAAAATATCTTCAGAGGAAAACTGGAAAGAAGCTTTCTGTGAAAGTGGTTTGTGATGCATGAATTCATCTCATAGAGTTAAACCTTTCTTTTAACTGAGCTGTTTGAAATCACTGTTTTTGTGGAATCTGTGAAGGGATATTTGGGAACCCATTGAAGCCTACAGTGAAAAAGGACATATAGTCAGATCAAAACTAGAAAGGACCATTCTGAGAAACTGCTTTGTGTTGTGTGCATTCCTCTTACAGAGTTAAACCTTTCTTTTCATTGAGCGGTTTGATAACACTCTTTTTCTGGAATCTGCAGAGGGATATTCAGGAGCACATTGAGGCCTATGGTGAAAGAGGAAATATCTTTTGGTAAAAACTGAAGAGAAGCTTTATGATAAACTGCTTTGTGATATGTACATTCTACTCACAGAGTTATACCTTACTTTTCATTGAGCAGTGTGGAAACACTGTTTGTCTGAAATCTACCAAGGGATATTTCAAAGTGCATTGAAGCCTATGGTGAAAAGAAAATATCTTCAGATAAAAACTAGAAAGAAGTTTTCTGAGAAACTTCTTTGTGATGTGTGCATTCATCTCATGAATATAATATATTAATGTATTATGTATAATATATATACTTAATGTATATATATAATGTATATATATAATTAATGTATATATATAATAATGTATATTAATGTATACATTAATATACACACAGCATGAAAAGTCTCTTTGACGAATCTGTGGAATGACATTTGGGAGCGCTTTGAGGTCTATTTTGAAAAAGGAAATATCTTCAGATGAAAACCAGAAAGAAGCTTTCTGAGAAACTTTTGTAATGTGACATTAAGCTCATAGAATTAAGCCTTTCTTTTGACTGAGCAGTTTGCAATCAACTGTTTTGTGGAATCTCAGAAGGATATTTGGGAGAGCATTGAAGCCTATGGTGAAAAGGAAATGTCTTTAGATAAAAACTAGAAAGAAGCTTTCAGAGAAACTGCTTTGTGTTGTGTGAAATCCTCTCACAGAGTTAAACCTTACTTTTCATTGAGCAGTTTGGTAACACTGTTTTGTGGAATCTGCAAAGGGATATTTGGGAGCATGTTGAGGCCTATGGTGAAAAGAAAATATCTTCAGATAAAAACTGAGAGAAGTTTTCTGAGAAACAGCTTTGTGATGTGTGCATTCCACTCACAGAGTTATATCTCACTTTCCATTGAGCAGTGTGGAAACACTGTTTGTCTGAAATCTACAAAGGGATATTTCAGAGCGCATTGAAGCCTATGGTGAAAAGGAAATATCTTCAGATAAAAACTAGAAAGAAGCTTCTGAGAAACTTCTTTGTGATGAGTCCATTCGTCTCACAGAGTTAAACATTTCTGTACATTGCACAGTTTGGAAAGTCTGTATTTGATGTACCTGTGAAGGACATTTGGGTGCACACTGAGGCCTAGGTTGAGGAAGGAAATAAATTCAGATGAAAACTAAGAACAAGCTTTCTGAGAAACTGCTTTGTGATGTGTTCATTTATTCCATAGAGTTAAACCTTTCTTTTCATTGAGCAGTCTGAAATCAATGTTTGTCTGAAATCTACCAAGGGATATTTGGGAACATTTTGAAGCCTACAGTGAAAAAGGAAACATTGTCACATAAAAACTAGAAAGAAGCTTTCTGAGAAAGTGTTTTGTGTTGTGCTGAATTCCTCTAGCCAAGTTAAATGTTTCTTTTCATTGAGCAATTTATATCACTGTTTTTGTGGAATCCGCAAAGGGATATTTGTGGGTACATTGAGGCCTATGGTGAAAAAGGAAATATCTTCAGATAAAAACTGAAGAGAAACTTTCAGAGAAACTGCCTTGTGATGTGTGCATTCCACTCACAGAGTTATACCTCTCTTTTCATTAAGCCATGTGGTAGACTGATTATGGAAAATCTACCAAGGGATGTTTCAGAGCACATTGAAGCCTATGGTGAAAAAGGAAATGTCCTCAAATAAAATCAAGAAAGAAGCTTTCCGAGAATCTACATTGTGATATGTGCATTCATCACAGAATTAAACTTTTCTTTTGATTGAACAGTCTGAAATCACTCTTTCTGTGGAATCTGAGAAGTGATATTTGGGAGAGTATTGCAGCCTGTCGTGAAGAAGAAAATATCCCCAAATAAAAACTAGAAATAAGCTTTCTGAGAAACTGCTTTGTGTTGTGTGAAATCCTGTCACCGAGTTAGATCTTACAGGGATATTCAGGAGCGCATTGAGGCCTATGGTGAAAAAGGAAATATCTTCAGAGAAAAACTGCAGGGAAGCTTTCTGATAAACTGCTTTGTGATGTGTATATTCCATGCACAGAGTTATATCTCTCTTCTCATTGAGCAGTGTAGAAACACTGTTTGTGTAAAATCTACCAAATGATATTTCAGAGCACATTGAATCCTATGGTGAAAAGGAAATATCCTCATATAAAAAGTAGAAATGAGCTTTCCGTGAAACTGCTTTGTGATATGTGCATTAATCTCACAGAGTTAAACCTTTCTTAACAATCTGGGGGCGGATTGAGGCCTATGGTGAGCAAGGAAATATCTTCAGATGAAAACTGGAAAGAAGCTTTCTGAAAAGCTGCTTTTTGATGTGTGCATTCATCTCACAGAGTTAAACCTTTCTTTGTATTGCACAGTTTGGAAACTCTGTCTTTGATATACCCGTGAAGAGACATTCAGGGGCACATTGAGGTCTATGGTGAGCAAGGAAATATCTTAACATGAAAACTAGGAAGAAGCTTTCTGAGAAACTGCTTTTTGATGTGTTCATTCATGTCATAGATTTAAATCATTCTTTTCATTGAGCAGTCTGAAATCAATGTTTTTGTGTAATCTCAGAAGGGACATTTGGGAGAGCATTGAATCCTATGGTAACAAAGGAAATATCTTCAGATAAATACTAAAAATAAGCCTTCTGAGCATCTCCTTTGTTATATGTGCATTCATTTCAGAGAGTTAAACATTCCTTTACATTGTGCAGTTTGTAGACTCTGTCTTTGATGAATCTGTGAAGGGACATCAGGGGTTCATTGAGGCCTATGGTGAAAAGGAAATATCTTCAGAGGAAAACTAGAAAGAAGTTTTCTGGCAAACTTCCTTGTGTTGTGTGTATTCATCTCATAGAGTTAAACCTTTTCTTCCATTGAGCTGTTTGAAGTCACTGTTTTTCTGCAATCTGAGAAGGGATATTTGGAAATGCATTGAAGCCTACAGTGAAAAAGGAAACATCCTCAGATGAAAACTAGAAAGAAGCTTTCCGAGAAACTGCTTTGTGATGTGCTCATTCAACTCATAGACTTAAACTTTTCTTTTCATTGAGCACTCTGAAATCAATGTTTTGTGGCATCTGAGTAAGGGATATTTGGGAGAGCATTGAAGCCTATGGTGAAAAGGAAATATCCTCAAATAAAAACTAGAAAGAAGCTTTCCGAGAAATTGCTTTGTGATATGTGCATTAATGTCACAGAGTTAGACCTCACTTTACATTGTGTAGTATGTAGACTCTGTCTTTGATGAATCTGTGAAAGGACATTTGGGCATGCATTGAGGTCTATGGTGAGCAAGAAAATATCCTCAGATGAAAACTGGAAAGAAGCTTTCTGAGAAACTGCTTTGTGATGTGTGCATTCATCTCATAGAGTTAAACCTTTCTTTTCATTGAGCTGTTTGAAATCACTGTTTTGTGGAATCTGTGAAGGGATATTTGGGAGAGCATTGAAGCCTATGGTGAAAAGGAAATATCCTCAAATAAAAACTAGAAATAAGCTTTCTGAGAAACTGCTTTGTGTTGTGTGAAATCCTCTAACAGAGATAAACCTTACTTTTCATTGCACAGTTTACTAACATTGATTTTCTGGAATCTAAAAAGGGATATTCAGGAGCACATTGAGGCCTATGGTGAAAAGGAAATATCTTCAGATGAAAACTAGGAAGAAGCTTTCTGAAAAACTGCTTTGTGATGTGTACATTCATCTCACAGAGTTACACCTCTCTTTTCATTTTGCAATGTGGAAGCATTGTTTGTGTAAAATCTACCAAGGCATATTTCAGAGCACATTGAAGCCTATGGTGAAAAAGCAAATGTCCTCAGATAAAAATAACAAAAAAGCTTTCCGAGAAATTGCTTTGTGATATGTGCATTCATCTCACAGAGTTAAACCTTTCTTTTCATTGAGCAGTGTGGAAACACTGTGTAAAATCTACCAAGGGATATTTGGGAGTGCATTGAGGCCTATGGTGAGCAAGGAAATATCTTCAGATGAAAACTGGAAAGAAGCTTTCTGAAAAACTGCTTTGTGATGTGTGCATTCATCTCACAGAGTTAAACTTCTCTTTGTATTGCACAGTTTGGAAACTCTGTCTTTGATGAATCTGTGAAGGGACATCAGGGGTTCATTGAGGCCTATGGTGAGCAAGGAAATATCTTCAAATGAAAACTAGGAAGAAGCTTTCTGAGAAACTGCTTTGTGATGTGTACATTCATCTCACAGAGTTATATCTCTGTTTTCATTGAGCAGTGTGGAAACACTGTTTGTGTAAAATCTACCAAGGGATATTTCAGAGCACATTGAATCCTATGGTGAAAAGGAAATATCCTCAAATAAAAACTAGAAAGAAGCTTTCTGAGAAACTGCTTTGTGATGTGTGCATTCATCTCACAGAGTTAAACCTTTCTTTTCATTGAGCAGTGTGGAAACACTGTGTAAAATCTACCAAGGGATATTTGGGAGTGCATTGAGGCCTATGGTGAAAAGGAAATATCTTCAGAGGAAAACTAGAAAGAAGCTTTCTGAAAAACTGCTTTGTGATGTGTACATTCATCTCACAGAGTTATATCTCTGTTTTCATTGAGCAGTGTGGAAACACTGTTTGTGTAAAATCTACCAAGGGATATTTCAGAGCACATTGAATCCTATGGTGAAAAGGAAATATCTTCAGATAAAAACTAGAAAGAAGCTTTCTGAGAAACTGCTTTGTGATGTGTACATTCATCTCACAGAGTTAAACATTTCTTTTCATTGAGCAGTTTGAAATCACTGTTTTGTGGAATCTGCAAAGGGATATTCAGGACTGCATTGAGGCCTATGGTGAAAAGGAAATATCTTCAGAGGAAAACTAGAAAGCTTTCTGAGAAACTGCTTTGTGATGTGTACATTCATCTCACAGAGTTATACCTCTCTTTTCATTGAGCAGTGTGGAAACACTGTTTGTGTAAAATCTACCAAGGGATATTTCAGAGCACATTGAAACCTATGGTGAAAAGGAAATATCTTCAGATAAAAACTAGAAAGAAGCTTTCTGAGAAACTGCTTTGTGATGTGTACATTCATCTCACAGAGTTAAACATTTCTTTTCATTGAGCAGTCTGAAATCAATGTTTTGTGGAATCTGAGAAGGGATATTTGGGAGAGCATTGAAGCCTATGGTGAAAAGGAAATATCTTCAGATAAAAACTAGAAATAAGCTTTCTGAGAAACTGCTTTGTGATATGTGCATTCATCTCACAGAGTTAAATGTTCCTTTACATTGCAGTTTGGCAACTCTGTGTTTGACGTATCTACAAAGGGACATTCAGGGTGCACTGAGGCCTATGGTGAAAAACGAAATATCTTCAGAGGAAAACTAGAAAGAAGTTTTCTGAGAAACTACTTTGTGAGGTGTGCATTCATCTCATAGAGTTAAACCTTTCTTTTCATTGAGCAGTTTGAAATCACTGTTTTGTGGAATCTGAGAAGGGATATTTTGGAAAGCATTGTAGCCTATAGTGAAAAGGAAATGTCTTCAGATAAAAACTGGAAAGAAGCTTTCTGAGAAACTGCTTTATGATATGTGCATTCATCCCATGGTGTTAAACATTTCTTTATATTGTGCAATTTGTAGCCTCTGTTTTTGAGGAATCCATGAAGGGACACATGGGGGAGCACTGAGGCCTATTGTGAACAAGGTAATATCTTCAGAGGGAAACTAGAAATATGCTTTCTAAGAAACTGCCTTGTGAAGTGTGCATTGATGTCATAGAATTAAACCTTACTTTTCTTTGGGCAGTCCGAAATCAATGTTTTGTGGAATCTGAGAAGGGATATTTGGGAGAGCATTGAAGCCTATGGTGAATATGGAAGTATCCTCAAATAATAACAAGAAAGAAGATTTCTGAGAAACTGCTTTGTGTTGTGTGAAATCCTCTTACAGAGTAAACCCTTATATTTCATTGAGCAGTTTGGTAACACTGTCTTTGTGGAATCTGCAAAGGGATATTCAGGAGTGCCTTGAGGCCTATGATGAGAAAGGAAATATCTTTTGGTAAAAACTGAAGAGAAGCTTTATGATAAACTGCTTTGTGATATGTACATTCTACTCACAGAGTTTTACCTCTCCTTTCATTGAGCAGTGTGGAAATACTGTTTGAGAAAATCTACCAAGGGATATTTGGGAGCACATTGAAGCCTATGGTGAAAAAGGAAATATCCTCAGATAAAAACTAGAAATAAGCTTTTGGAGAAACTGCTTTCTCATATGTGCATTCATCTCACAGAGTTAAACCTTTATTTACATTATGCAGTTTGGAACCTGTCTTTGATGATTCCATCAAGGGACATTCAGGGGCTCATTGATCCCTATGGCAAGCAAGGAAATATCTTCAGATGAAAACGAAGAGGAAGCATTCTGAAAAACTGTTTGTGATGTTGGCATTCATCTCATAGAGTTAAACTTTTCTTTTGATTGAGCAGTTTGAAATCAATGTTTTCGGGGAATCTGAGAAGGGATATTGGGAGTGCATTTAATCGTGTGGTGAGAAATGAAATAACCTCAGATAAAAACTAGAAAGCAGCTTTCCGAGAAGCTGCTTTGTGATGTGTGCAATTATCTCACAGAGTTAAACATTTCTTTTCAATGAGAAGCTTGGTGACACTCTTCTTGTGGAATCTTCAAAGGGATATTCCGGAGCACATTGAAGCCTATGGTGAAAAAGGAAATATCTTCAGATAATAACTAGAGAGAAGCTTTTAGAGAAACTGCTGTATGATGCGTGAATTTCACCCACAGAGTTATACCTCTCTTTTCATAGAGCAATGTGGAAACACTGTTTTGTGGAATCTGAGAAGGGATATTTCAGAGCACATTGAAGCCTATGGTGAAAAGGAAATATCTTCAGATAAAAACTAGAAAGAAGTTTTCTGAGAAACTGCTTTGTGATATGTGCATTAATCTCACAGAGTTAAACCTTTCTTTACATTGTGCAGTTTGTAGACTCTGTCTTTGATGTATCCGCCTAGAGGCATTCAGACAGAGACCTATGGTGAACAAGGAAATATCTTCAAATGAAAACTAGAAAGAAGCTTTCTGAGAAACTGCTTTGTGTTGTGCTCATTCAACTCATAGACTTAAACTTTTCTTTTCATTGAGCACTCTGAAATCAATGTTTTTTGGTCATCTGAGTAAGGGATATTTGGGAGCACATTGAAACCTATGATGAAAAGGAAATATCCTCAGATAAAAACTAGAAAGAAGCTTTCAGAGAAACTGCTTTGTGATGTGCATTCATCTCACAGAGTTAAACCTTTCTTTTGATTGAACAGTTTGGTAACACTGTTTTGTGGAATCTGCAAAGGGATATTTGGGAGAGCATTGAAGACTATGGTGAAAAGGAAATACCTTCAGAGGAAAACTAGAAAGGAGCTTTCTAAGAAAGTGCTTTGAGATGGGTGGCTTCATCTCATAGAGTTAAACCTTTTGATTGAACAGTTTGAAATCACTGTATTTGTGGAGTCTGAGAAGGGATATTTGGGAACATTTTGAAGCCTACAGTGAAAAAGGAAACATTGTCACATAAAAACTAGAAAGAAGCTTTCTGAGAAAGTGTTTTGTGTTGTGCTGAATTCCTCTAGCCAAGTTAAATGTTTCTTTTCATTGAGCAATTTATATCACTGTTTTGTGGAATCTGCAAAGGGATATTCAGGAGCACATGAGGCCTATGGTGAAAAGGAAATATCTTCAGATAAAAACTGGAGAGAAGTTTCTGAGAAACTGCTTTGTGATGTGTGCATTCCACTAACAGAATTATACGTCTCTTTTCATTGAGCAGTGTGGAAACACTGTTTGTGTAAAACCTGAGAAGGGATATTTGGGAGCACATTGAAACCTATGCTGAAAATGGAAATATCTTCAGATAAAAACTGGAGAGAAGCATTCTGAGAAACTGCTTTATGATGTGTGAATTCCATTCACAGAGTTAAAACTAGAAAACTAGAAAGAAACTTTATGAGGAACTACTTTGTGAAGTGTGCATTCATCTGATAGTGTTTAACCATTTTTGAATTCACTGTTTTGAGGAATCTGAGAAGGATATTGTGGAGAGCACTAAAGCCTAAAATGAAAATGGAATATCCTCAAATTAAAACTAGAAAGAAGCTTTCCAAGAAATTGCTTTGTGTTGTTTGAAATGCTCTCACAGATTTAAACCTTACTTTTCATTGAACAGTTTGGTAACACTGTTTTGTGGAATCTGATATTCGGGAGTGCATGGAGTCCTATGGTGAAAAGGAAATGTCTTCAGATGAAAAGTGGGAGAATCTTTCTGAATAACTTCATTGTTATGTGTACATTCCATGAACAGAGTTATACCTGTCTTTTCATTGAGCAGTGTTGAAATATTGTCTGTGTAAAATCTGCCAAGTGCTTTCAAGCATATGGTGAAAAAGGAAATATCCTCAGATGAAAACAACCAAGTAGATTTCTGAGAAACTACTTTGTTATATGTGCATTCATTTCACAGAATGAAACTTTTCTTTACACTGTGCAATTTGGAAACTCTGTCTTTAACGAATCTGTGAAAGGACGTTCGAGGACCCATTGAGGCCTATACTGAGCAAAGTAATAACTTCAGGTGAGAACTAGAAAGAAGTTTTCTGAGATACTGCTTTGTAATGTGTGCATTCATCTCATAGAGGTAAACCTTTCTTTGGATTGAGCAGTGTGAAATCACTCTTTTTTTTTAATCTGAGAAGGGATACCTGGGAGATAATTGAAACCTATGGTGAAAAAGAAAATATCCCCAAATTAAAACTAGAGTGAAGCTTTCTGAGAAAATGATTTGTGCTATGTAATCCTCTCACAATGAAAAATCTTACTTTTCATTGCACGGTTTGGTAACACAGTTTTTGTGGAATCTGCAAAGGGATATTGGGAAAGCATTGTCAGCAATGGTGAAAAAGGAAATATCCTCAGATAAAAAGTAGAAAGAAGCATTCCAAGAAACTGCTTTGTGATATGTGCATTCACCTCACTGAGTTATACGTTTCTTTACATTACAAAGTTTGGAAACTCTGTCTTTGATATACCCGTGAAGAGACATTCAGGGGCACATTGAGCCTATGGTGAAAAGGAAATATCCTCAGATGAAAACTAGAAAGAAGCTTTCTGAGAAATTTCTTTGTGATGTGTGCATTCATCTCATAGAGTTAAACCTTTCCTTTCATTGAGCAGTCTGAAATCAATGTTTTGTGTAATCTCAGAAGGGATATTTGGGAGCACATTGAAGCCTATGGTGAAAAGGAAATATCCTCAGATAAAAACTAGAAAGAAGCTTTCCAAGAAACTGCTTTGTGATGTGTGCATTCATCTCACAGAGTTAAACCTTTCTTTACATTGTGCAGTTTGTAGACTCTGTCTTTGATGAATCTGTGAAGGGATATTTGGGAGCATTGAGGCCTATGGTGAACAAGGAAATATCTTCAGATGAAAACTAGAAAGAAGCTTTCTGAGAAATTTCTTTGTGATGTGTGAAATCATCTCATAGAGTTAAACCTTTCTTTTCATTGAGCAGTCTGAAATCACTCTTTCTGTGGAATCTGAGAAGGGATATTTGGGAGCACATTGAAACCTATGGTGAAAAGGAAATATCCTCAAATAAAAACTAGAAAGAAGCTTTCCAAGAAACTGCTTTGTGTTGTGTGAAATCCTCTAACAGAGATAAACCTTACTTTTCATTGCACAGTTTACTAACATTGATTTTCTGGAATCTAAAAGGGATATTCAGGAGCACATGAGGCCTATGGTGAAAAGGAAACATCTTCATATAAAACTGGAGAGAAGGTTTCTGAGAAACTGCTTTGTGATAAGTTCGTTCCTCCAGAATTATAACTCTCTTTTCATTGAGCGGTGTAGAAACACTGTGTAAAATCTACAAAGGCATATTTCAGATCGCATTGAAGCCTATGGTGAAAAGGAAATATCCTCAGATAAATACTAAAAGAAGTTTTCTGAGAAACTAGTTTGTGATGTGTGCATTCATCTGATAGAGTTAAACCTTTCTTTTCATTTGAGTAATTTGAAATCCTCTTTTGTGGAATCTGAGTAGGGATATTTGGGAGAGCATTGAAGTCTATGGTGAAAAAGGAAATATCTTCAAATACAACCTAGAAAGAAGCTTTCCAAAAAACTGCTTTGTGCTGTGTGAATCCTCTCACAGAGTTAAACCTCACATTTCATTGAACAGGTTGGTAACACTGTTTTTGTGGAATCTGCAAGGGGACATTCGGGTGCACATTGAAACCTATGCTGAAAATGGAAATATCTTCAGATAAAAACTGGAGAGAAGCATTCTGAGAAACTGCTGTATGATATGTGAATTCCATTCACAGAGTTAAAACTAGAAAACTAGAAAGAAACTTTATGAGGAACTACTTTGTGAAGTGTGCATTCATCTGATAGTGTTTAACCATTTTTTGAATTCACTGTTTTGAGGAATCTGAGAAGGATATTGTGGAGAGCACTAAAGCCTAAAATGAAAATGGAATATCCTCAAATTAAAACTAGAAAGAAGCTTTCCAAGAAATTGCTTTGTGTTGTTTGAAATGCTCTCACAGATTTAAACCTTACTTTTCATTGAACAGTTTGGTAACACTGTTTTTGTGTAATCTCAGAAGGGATATTTGGGAGTGCATTGAGGCCTATGGTGAAAAAGAAAATATCTTCAGATAAAAACTAGAAAGAAGGTTTCTGAGAAACTGCTGTGTGATGTGTGCATTCCACTCACAGAGTTATACCTCTCTTTTCATTGAGCAGTGTGGAAACACTGTTTGTGTAAAACCTAAGAAGGGATATTTTGGAGTTCATTGAAGCCTATGGTGAAAGACAAAATATGCTCACATAAAAACTAGAAAGAAGCTTTCTGAGACACTGCCTTGTGATATGTGCATTCCTCTCACAGAGTTAAACCTTTCTTTATATTGTGCAGTTTGGAAACTCTGTCTTTGATGATTCCATCAAGGGACATTCAGGGTGCACTGAGGCCTATGGTGAAAAAGAAAATATCTTCAGATGAAAACTAGAAAGAAGTTTTCTGAGAAACTGCTTTGTGATGTGTGCATTCCACTCACAGAATTATACGTCTCTTTTCATTGAGTAGTTTGGAAACACTGTTTTTGTAAAATCTACCAAGGGATATTTTGGAGCACATTGAAGCCTACGGTGCAGAAGGAAATATCCTCAGATAAGAACTAGAAAGAAGCTTTCTGAGAAACTGCTTTGTAATATGTGCATTCATCTCACAGAGTTAAACCTTTCTTTACATTGCACAGTTTGGAAACTCTGTCTTTGATATACCCGTGAAGAGACATTCAGGGCACATTGAGGTCTATGGTGAGCAAGGAAATATCTTCAAATGAAAACTAGAAAGAAGCTTTCTGAGAAATTTCTTTGTGATGTGTTTATTCATCTCATAGAGTTAAACCTTTCCTTTCATTGAGCAGTTTGAAATCACTGTTTTGTGGAATCTGAGAAGGGATATTTGGGAGAGCATTGAAGCCTACAGTGAAAAGGAAATATCCTCAAATTAAAACTAGAAAGAAGCTTTCCGAGAAACTGCTTTGTGTTGTTTGAAATGCTCTCACAGATTTAAACCTTACTTTTCATTGAACAGTTTGGTAACACTGTTTTGTGGAATCTGATATTCGGGAGTGCATGGAGTCCTATGGTGAAAAGGAAATGTCTTCAGATGAAAAGTGGGAGAATCTTTCTGAATAACTTCATTGTTATGTGTACATTCCATGAACAGAGTTATACCTGTCTTTTCATTGAGCAGTGTTGAAATATTGTCTGTGTAAAATCTGCCAAGTGCTTTCAAGCATATGGTGAAAAGGAAATATCCTCAGATGAAAACAACCAAGTAGATTTCTGAGAAACTACTTTGTTATATGTGCATTCATTTCACAGAATGAAACTTTTCTTTACACTGTGCAATTTGGAAACTCTGTCTTTAACGAATCTGTGAAAGGACGTTCGAGGACCCATTGAGGCCTATACTGAGCAAAGTAATAACTTCAGGTGAGAACTAGAAAGAAGTTTTCTGAGATACTGCTTTGTAATGTGTGCATTCATCTCATAGAGGTAAACCTTTCTTTGGATTGAGCAGTGTGAAATCACACTTTTGTGGAATCTGAGAAGGGATACCTGGGAGATAATTGAAACCTATGGTGAAAAAGAAAATATCCCCAAATTAAAACTAGAGTGAAGCTTTCTGAGAAAATGATTTGTGCTATGTGTAATCCTCTCACAATGAAAAATCTTACTTTTCATTGCACGGTTTGGTAACACTGTTTTGTGGAATCTGCAAAGGGATATTCAGGAGCACATTGAGGCCTATGGTGAAAAGGAAATATCTTCAGATGAAAACTAGAAAGAAGCTTTCTGAGAAACTGCTGTGTGATGTGTGCATTCCACTCACAGAGTTATACCTCTCTTTTCATTGAGCAGTGTGGAAACACTGTTTGTGTAAAACCTAAGAAGGGATATTTGGGAGCACATTGAAACCTATGGTGAAAAGGAAATATCCTCAAATAAAAACTAGAAAGAAGCTTTCAGAGAAACTGCTTTGTGTTGTGTGAAATCCTCTCACAGAGTTAAACCTTTCTTTTCATTGAGCAGTTTGGTAACACTGTTTTTGTATAATCTACCAAGGGATATTTGGGAGTGCATTGAGGCCTATGGTGAAAAATGAAATATCTTCAGATAAAAACTAGAAAGAAGGTTTCTGAGAAACTGCTTTGTGATGTGTGCATTCCACTCACAGAGTTATACCTCTCTTTTCATTGAGCAGTGTGGAAACACTGTTTGTGTAAAATCTACCAAGGGATATTTGGGAGTGCATTGAGGCCTATGGTGAAAGAGGAAATATCCTCAGATAAAAACTAGAAAGAAGCTTTCTGAGAAACTGCTTTGTGATATGTGCATTCATCTCACAGAGTTAAACCTTTCTTTACATTGTGCAGTTTGGAAACACTGTTTTTGTATAATCTACCAAGGGATATTTGGGAGCACATTGAGGCCTATGGTGAAAAAGAAAATATCTTCAGATGAAATCTAAAAAGAAGTTTTCTGAGAAGTTGCCTTGAGGTGTTTGCCTTCATCTGTTAGAGTTAAAGTTCTCTTTGGATTGTGCTCTTTGAAATCACTGTATTTGTGGAATCTGAGAAGGCATTTTTGGAGTGCGTTAAACCTATAGTGAAAAACGAAATATTCTCAGATAAAAGCTAGAAAGAATCTTTCCCAATAACTGCTTTGTGATATGTGAAATCATCTTACAGAGTTAAAACTTCCTTTTCATTGAGCAGTTTTGTAAAACTGTTTTGTGGAAACTGCAAAGGGATATCCGTGAGTGCATTGAGGCCCATAGTGAAAAAGGAAGTATTTTCAGAACAAAACTAGAGAGAAGCTTTGTGAGAAACTGCTTTGTGATGTGTGCATTTCACCCACAGAGTTATACCTCTCTTTTCATAGAGCAATGTGGAAACACTGCGCAAAACCTCAGAAGGTATATTCCAGAGCGCATTGTAGTCTATGTTGAAAAAGGAAATATCTTCAGATAAAAACTAGAAAGAAGTTTTCAGAGAAACTCTTTTGTGATATGTGCATTTATCTCACAGAGTTAAACCTTTCTTTACATTGTGCGGTTTGGAAACTCTGTCTTTGATGTATCCGCCTAGAGGCATTCAGACAGAGACCTATGGTGAACAAGGAAATACCTTTAAATGAAAACTAGAAAGAAGCTTTCAGAGGTACTGTTTTGTGATGTGTTCATTCATCTCTGAGAATTAGACCTTTGTTTTCATCAAGAAGTCTAAAATCAATGTTTTTGTGTCACTTGAGAAGGGATATTTGGGAACACATCAAACCCTATAATGAAAAAGAAATAGCCTCAGATAAGAACCAGAAAGAAGCTTTCCAATAAACTGCTTTGTGATAGAAACATTCATCTCACAGTGTTAAGCCTTTCTTTATACTGCAACGTTTGTACACTCTGTCTTTGACGAAGCCACAAAGGGACACTTGGGGGCGCATTGAGACCTATGGTGAAATAGGAAGTATCTTCAGAGCAAAACTAGAAAGAGTTTCTACGGAACTGCTCTGTAATGTAAACATTCATCTCAGAAAGTTAAACCTTTCTTTTGATTGAGCTGTTTCAAATCACTGTTTTTGTGGAATCTGAGATGGGATATTTGGGGGAGCAATGAAGCATGTCGTGGAAAAGGAAACATCTTCACATAAAAACGAGAAAGAAACTTTCTGTGAAAGTGCTTGGTGTTGTGTGAATTGCTCTTGTAGAGTTAAACCTTCCTTTTAATTGAGTAGTTTGGTAACACTGTTTCTGTATAATCTGCAAAGGGATATTTGGAAATGCATTGAAGCCTATGGTGAAAAGGAAATATCTTCAGATAAAAACTGGAGAGAAGTTTTCTGAGAAACTGCCTTATGATATGTACATTCCACTCAGACTTATACCTCTCTTTTCATTGATCAGTGTGGAGACACTGTTTGTGTAAAACCTGAGAAGGTATATTTTGGGACTCATTGAAACCTATGGTGAAAGAGGAAATATACTCAGATAAAAATTTGAAAGAATTTTTCCAAGAAACTGCTTGGTAATATATGCATTCATCTCACAGAGTTAAACCTTTCTTTACATTGCACAGTTTATAAACTCTGTCCTTGACGTACCCTGGAAAAGACATTCAGGGGCACATTGAGACCTATGGTAAACAAGGCCTCAATGGAAAACTATAATGAAGCCTTCTGAGAAATTTCTTTGTGATGTGTTTATACATCCCATAGAGTTAAACCTTTCCTTTCATTGAGCAGTCTGAAATCAACGTTTTTGTGTATTCTGAGAAGGCATATTTTGGAATGTATTGAAGCCTATAGGGAAAAGGTAATATCCTCAGATAAAAACTAGAAAGAAGCTATCCAAGAAACTGCTTTGTTGTAGGTGCATTCATCTCACAGAGTTAAACCTTTCTTTACATTGTGCAGTTTGTAGACTCTGTCTTTGACAAATCCGTGAAGGGACCTTTGGGGAGCATTGAGGCCTATGGTGAACAAGGAAATATATTCAGATGAAAACTAGAGAGAAGAGTTCTAAGTAATTTCTTCCTCATGTCTGAATTCATCTCGTAGAGTTAAACCATTCTTTTTATTGGGCAGCTAGAAATCACTATTTATGTGAAATCTGAGAACGGATATTTGAGAGACCTTGAAAGCCTATAGTGAAAACGGAAATATCCTCAAATAAAAAATAGACAGAATCTTTCCCAGAAACTACTTTTGTTGTGTGAAATCCTCTCACAGAGTTAAACATTACTCTTCATTGAGCAGTTTGGTAACATAGTTTTTGTGAAAACTCTAAAGGGATATTTGGGAGTGCATTGGGGCCTATGGTGAAAAATGAAATATCTTCAGAAAACAACCAGAGAGAACGTTTCTGAGAACCTGCTCTGTGATGTATGCATTCCACTCACAGAGTTATACCTCTCCTTTTATTGAGCAGTGTGGAAACACTGTTTGTGTAAAACCTAAGAAGGGATATTTTGGAGTTCATTGAAGCCTATGGTGAAAGACAAAATATGCTCACATAAAAACTAGAAAGAAGCTTTCTGAGAAACTGCCTTATGATATGTACATTCCACTCAGACTTATACCTCTCTTTTCATTGAGCAGTTTGGAAACTCTGTCTTTGACAAATCCGTGAAGGGACCTTTGGGGAGCATTGAGGCCTATGGTGAACAAGGAAATATCTTCAGATGAAAACTAGAAAGAAGTTTTCTGAGAAACTGCTTTGTGATGTGTGCATTCATCTCATAGAGTTAAACTTTTCTTTTGATTGAGCTGTTTCAAATCACTGTTTTTGTGGAATCTGAGAAGGGATATTTGGGAGTGCATTGAGGCCTATGGTGAAAAGGAAATATCCTCAGATAAAAACTAGAAAGAAGCTTTCCAATAAACTGCTTTGTGATATGTGCATTCATCTCACAGAGTTAAACCTTCCTTTTAATTGAGTAGTTTGGTAACACTGTTTCTGTATAATCTGCAAAGGGATATTCATGAATGCATAAGGACTGTGGTGAAAAAGGAAATATCTTCAGATAAAAACTGGAGAGAAGTTTTCTGAGAAACTGCTTTGTGATGTGTGCATTCCACTCACAGAGTTATACCTCTTTTTTCATTGAGTAGTGTGCAAACACTGTGTGTGTAAAACCTAAGAAGGGTTATTTTGGAGCGCATTGATGCCTGTGTTGAAAAAGTAAATATGCTCAGATAAAAACTAGAAAGAAGCTTTCTGAGAAACTGCCTTATGATATGTACATTCCACTCAGACTTATACCTCTCTTTTCATTGAGCAGTTTGGAAACTCTGTCTTTGATGATTCCATCAAGGGACATTCAGGGGCACTTTGAGGCCTATGGTGAGCAAGAAAATATCCTCAGATAAAAACCAGAAGGAAAGTTTCTGAAAAACTGCTTTGTGATATGTGCATTCATTTCATAGAGTTAAACTTTTCCTTTGATTGAGCAGTTTGAAATCACACTTTTCATGGAATCTGAGCGGGGATATTTGGGAGAACATTGAAACTTACGGTGAAAAAGTAAAAATAATCAAATAAAAACTAGAAAGAAGCTTTCTGAGAAATTTCTTTGTGTTGTGTGAACTCCTACCACAGAGATAAACTTTACTTTTCATTGTGCAGTTTGCTAACACTGTTTTTGTGAAATCTGCAAAGGGATATTCAGGAGCACATTGAGGCCTATGGTGAAAAAGGAAATATCTTCAGATAAAAACTGGAGAGAACCTTTCTGAGACATTCCTTAGTAATGTGGTCATTCCACTCACAGAGTTATATCTCTGTTTTCATTGAGCAGTGTGGAAACACTGTGTAAAATCTACCAAGGGATATTTCAGAGTGCATTGAAGACTATGGTGAAAAAGGAAATATCCCCAGATAAAAATTAGAAAGAAGCTTTCCAAGAAACTGCTTTGTGATATGTGGATACATCTCACAGAATTAAAGCTTCCTGTATATTGTGCAGTTTTTAGACTCCGTCTTTGATGAATCTGTGAAGGGACACGTGGGGGTGCCTTGAGACCTGTGGTGAAATGGTGAAAAAGCAAATATCTTCAGATGAAAAGTAGAAAGAAGCTTTCTGAGAAACTGCTTTGTGATGTGTGCATTCATCTCATAGAGTTAAACTTTTCTTTTGATAGAGCAGCTTGAAATCACGGTTTTTGTGGAATCTGAGAAGAGATATTTTGGAGAGCATTTAGGCCTATAATGAAAAAGGTAATACCTCAAATAAAAACCGGAAAGAATTCTTTTGAGAAACTGCTTTGTGTTGTTTGAAATTTTCTGACGGAGTTAAACATTACTTTTCATCAAGCAGTTTGGTGACACTGTTTTAGTGGAATTTGCAAAAGGATATTCAGGAGTGCTTTCAGGCCTATAGTGAAAAAGGAAATGTCTTCAGATAAAAAGAGGACACAAGCATTCTGAGAAAATGCTGAATGATGTGTGCACTGCATTCACAGGGTTGTATCTCTCTTTTCAATGAGCAGGATGGAAACACTGTTTGTGTAAAAACTACCAGGGGATATTTTGGAGTGCATTAAAGCCTGTGGTGAAAATGGAAATATCCTCAGATAAAAACAGCAAAGAAGGTTTCCAAGAAACTCCTTGGTGATATTTTCATTCATCTCACAGAGTTATACCTTTCCTTATATTGTGCAGTTTGGAAGCTATGGATTTGACTAGTCCATGAAAGGTCATTTGGGGGCAAATGGTGACTTATGGTGAGCAAGGAAATATCTTCAGATAAAAACTAGAAAAAAGCTTTCTGAGAAACTGCTGTGTGATGTGTGCATTCGACTCATAGAGTTAAACCTGTCTTTGAATTGAGCAGTGTGAAATCACACTTTTTGTGGAATCTGAGAAGGGATATTTGGGAGAGCATTGAAGCCTAAGGTGAAAATGGAAATTTCCTCAAATAAAAAAAGAAAGAATCTTCCCTAGAAACTACTTTATGTTGTGTGAAATCCTCTCACAGTGCTAAACCTTACTTTTCATTTTGCAGTTTTGTAACACTGTTTTTGTGTAATGTGCAAAGGGATATTCGGGAGTGTGTTGCAGCCTATGGTGAGAAAGGAAATATCCTCAGTTAAAAACTAGAAAGAAGCTTTCTGAGAAACTGCTTTGTGTTATTTGCATCCATTTCACAGAGGTAAATCTTTCTTTACATTGTGTGGTTTGGAAACTGTCTTTGACATATCTGTGAAGGGACATTCAGGGGAGCACTGAGGCTGATGGTGAGCAAAGAAATGTCTTCAGATTAAAACTAGGAAGAAGGTTTCTGAGAAATTTCTTTGTGATGTGTTAAAGTTTTAACTCATAGAATTAAAACTTTCCTTTGATTGAGAAGTTTGAAATCAGTTTTGTGGTAGCTGAGAAGGTCATTTGGGGCAAATGGTGACTTATGGTGAGCAAGGAAATATCTTCAGATAAAAACTAGAAAAAGCTTTCTGAGAAACTGCTTTGTGATGTGTGAAATCATCTCAAAGAGTTAAACCTGTCTTTGAATTGAGCAGTGTGAAATCACACTTTTGTGGAATCTGAGAAGGGATATTTGGGAGAGCATTGAAGCCTAAGGTGAAAATGGAAATTTCCTCAAATAAAAAAGAAAGAATCTTCCCTAGAAACTACTTTGTGTTGTGTGAAATCCTCTCACAGTGCTAAACCTTACTTTTCATTTTGCAGTTTTGTAACACTGTTTTTGTGTAATGTGCAAAGGGATATTCGGGAGTGTGTTGCAGCCTATGGTGAGAAAGGAAATATCCTCAGTTAAAAACTAGAAAGAAGCTTTCTGAGAAACTGCTTTGTGTTATTTGCATCCATTTCACAGAGGTAAATCTTTCTTTACATTGTGTGGTTTGGAAACTGTCTTTGACATATCTGTGAAGGGACATTCAGGGGAGCACTGAGGCTGATGGTGAGCAAAGAAATGTCTTCAGATTAAAACTAGGAAGAAGGTTTCTGAGAAATTTCTTTGTGATGTGTTAAAGTTTTAACTCATAGAATTAAAACTTTCCTTTGATTGAGAAGTTTGAAATCAGTTTTTGTGGTAGCTGAGAAGGGATACTGGGAGCATATTTAAGCCTAAGGTGAAAAATGACATATCCTCAGATTAAAACAAGAAAGAAGCTTTCCGAGATACTTCTTTGTGATGTGTGAAATCATCTCAAAGAGTTAAACTTTTCCTTTCATTGAGCAATTTAGTAACACCGTGTTTGTAGAATCTGCATAGGTATATTTGGGAGCACATTGATCCAATGGTGAAAATGGAAATATCTTCAGATAAAAACTGGAGAGAAGCTTTCTGAGAAGCTGCTCTATGATATGTGAATTCCACTTACAGATTTATACCTCTCTTTTCCTTGAGCAGTAAGGAAAAACTGTTCGTGTGAAATCTAAAAGGTATATTTCGGAGTGCATTGACGCCTATAGTGAAAAATGAAATATCCTCAGGTGAAAACTAGAAAGAAGGTTTCCAAGAAACTGCTTTGGAATATGTGCATTCATCTCACAGAGTTAAACATTGCTTACATTGCGCAGTTTGGAAACTCTATCTTTGACATATCCATGAAGAGACATTTGGGGGCACATTGAGGCCTATTGCAAACCAGGAAATATCTTCACATGGAAATTAGAAAGAAGCTTTCTGAGAAATTGCTTTGTGATATGTTCATTTATCCCATAGAGTTAAACCTTTCTTTTCATTGAGCAGTTTGAAATCAACGTTTTTGTGACATCTGAGAAGCGATATTGGGAATGCCTTGAAGCCTACAGTGAAAAATGAAATATCTTCAGAAAAAAACTAGAAAGAAGCTTTTCAAGAAACTGCTTTGTGATAGATGCATTCATCTCATACCGTTAAACCTTTCTTGTATCGCACAGTTTGTAGATTCTGTCTTCGACAAATCCATGAAGGAATATTTGAGATCGCATTGAGGCCTGTAGTGAACAAGGGAAAACCTTCTCAGGGAAACTATAAAGTAGCTGTCTAAGAAACTGCCTTTTGATTGATTAGTTCAAAATCATTGTTTTTGTGGTATCTGAGAAGGGATATTGGGAGCACATATATGTCTATGGTGAAAAATGAAATATCCTCAGATAAAAAGTAGAAAGAAACTTGCCGAGAAACTTCTTTGTGATGTGTGAAATCATCTCACAGAGTTCAATCTTTCTTTTCATTGAGCAGTTTAGTGACATTGTTTCTGTGGAATCTGCAAAGGTATATTTGGGAGCAAATTGAGCCTATGGTGGAAACGGAAATATCTTCAGATAAATACAGGAGAGAATCTTTCTGAGAAACTGCTGTATGATGTGTGAATTCCACTTACAGAGTTACACCTCTCTTTTCCTTGGGCAGTGTGGAAACAATGTTTGTGTAAAATCTAAGAAGGGATATTTCAGAGTGCATTGAAGTCTATGGTGAAAAAGGAAATATCTTCAGATGACAACTAGAAGGAAGCTTTCCGAGAAACTGCTTTGTGATAGGTGCATTCATCTCACAGAGTTAAACATTTCTTTACATTGCACAGTGTGTAGACTTTGTCTTTGACAAATCTGCAAAGGGACACTTGGGTTTGCATTGAGGCCTATGGTAAACAAGGAAATATCTTCAGAGGAAAACTATAAAGAAACTTTATAAAAAGCTCTGTTTGTGATTTATACCTCTCTTTTCCTTGAGCAGTGTGGAAACACTGTTTCTGTAAACCCAAACAAGGGATATTTTGAGGCGCATTGAACCCTAGGCTGGCAGAGGAAATATCCTCAGATAAAAACTAGAAAGATGTTTTTGGAAAAAGTGCTTTGTTATATGAGCATTCATCTCACAGATTTAAACGTTTCCTCACATTGCACAGTTTGGAAACTCTGTCTTTGACATATCCATGAAGAGACATTCAGGGGTACATAGTGGCCTATGGTGAACCAGGAAATATCTTCAGATAAAAACTAGAAAGAAGTTTTCTTAGAAACTGTTTTGTGATGTGTTCATTCATGCCATAGTGTTAAACATTTCTTTTCACTGTGCAGTCGGAAATCGATGCTTTTGTGCCATCTTAAAAGGGATATTTGGGAATGCATTGAAGCTGATAGTGAAAAGGAAATATCCTCAGATAAAAACTATAAAGAAGCTGTTTGAGAAACTGCTTTGTGATAGGTGCATTCATCTCACAGAGTTTAACCTTCTCCACATTGCACAGTTTGTATATTCTGTCTTTGAAGAATCTGAAGGGACACTTGGGATTGCTTTGAGGACTTTGGTGAACAAGGAAATACCATCAGAGGAACATTATAAAGAAACTTTGTGGACCTGCACCAAGATGGCTGTATAGGAATAGCTCCAACCTGCAACTACCAGCAAGAGCAACACAGAAGATGGGTGATTTCTGCATTTCCAACTGAGATACTGGGCTCATCTCACTGTGGCTTTTTGACCAATAGTGAAGGACAATGGGTGCAGCCCAATGAGCGAGAGCCAAAGCAGGGTGAGGCATCATCTCACCAGGGGAGCACAATGGTAAGGGAATTCCTTTTCCTAGCTAAGGGAAATGGTGACGCACAACTCCTGGAAGTTCTGTCACTCCCACCCTAAAACTGCGCATTACCAAGGGTCTTAGCAAATAGCACAACAGGAGATAATATCCCACACCTGACACAGAGGGTCCCATGCCCACGGAGCCTTCCCCATTGCTAGCACAGCAGTCTGAAATCTAACTGCAAGGCAGCAGCGACAGTGGGGGAGGGACACCTGCCATTTATGAGGCTTAAGTAGGTAAACAAAGCAGCTGGGAAGCTCAAACTGGGTGGAGCACATCGCAGCTCAAGGAGGCCTGCCTGCTTCTGTAGACTATGGGGACGGGACATAGCTAAACACAAAGCAGCAGAAACCTCTGCAGATGTAAATTTCCCTGTCTGACAGCTTTGAAGAGAGTAGTGGTTCTCCCAGAACGGAGGTTGAGATCTGAGAATGGATATACTGCCCATCAAGTGGGTCATTAACCTCCGAGTAGCCTGACTGGAAGAGCCTAACTTGGAGTAGCCTAACTGGAGTGGACCTCAAGCAAACTCCAACAGAACTGCAGCTGAGGGTCTTGACTGTTAGAAGGAAAACTAGCAAACAGAAGGGCCATCCACACCAAAACCCCATCTGTGCATCACCATCACCAAAGATGAAAGGCAGATAAAACCACAAAGATGGGGAAAAAGCAGTGCAGAAAAGCTCAAAACTCAAAATCTCATAGTGCCTCTCGCCTCCAAAAGAACGCAGCTCCTCACCAGCAAAGGAAAAAAGCTGGATGGAGAATGACTTTGACAAGTTGAGAGAAGAAGACTTCAGTCGATCAAACTTCTCAGAGCTAAAGGAGTAACTATGAACACAGTGCAAAGAAAGTAAAAACCTTGAAAAAAGATTTGATGAATGGATAGCTAGAATAACCAATGAAGAGAAGTGCACAAACGACCTGATACAGATGAAAACCATGACACGAGAACGACGTGACAAATGCATAAGCTTCAGAAACTGACTCAATCATCTGGAAGAAAGAGGATCAGTGATTGAATATCAAATGAATGAAATGAAGTAAGAAGAGAAGTTTACAGAAACAAGAATAAAAAGAAATGAACTACTTCACTAAGAAATATGGGATTATGTGAAAAGACCAAATCTACATCTGATTGGTGTACCTGAAAGTGATGGGGAGACAGGAACAAAGTTGGAAAACTCTCTGCAGGATATTACCCAGGAGAAGTTCCCCAACCTAGCAAGGCAGGCCAACATTCAAATTCAGGAAATACAGAGACCACCACCAAGATACTCCTTGAGAAGAGCAACTCGAAGACACATAATTGTCAGATTCACCAAAGTTCAAATGAAGGAAGAAATGTTAAGGGCAGCCAGAGAGAAAGGTCAGCTTAACCACAAAGGGAAGCCCATCAGACTAACAAATTTCTTAGCAGAAACTCAAGAAGAAAGAAGACAGTGGCGGCCAATGTTCAACATTCTTAAAAGAATTTTCAAACTAGAATTTCATATCGAGCAAAACTAAGTTTCTTTCTTTTTTTTTTTTTATTATACTTTAAGTTCTAGGGTACATGTGCATAACGTGCAGGTTTGTTACATATGTATACTTGTGCCATGTTGGTGTGCTGCACCCATCAACTCGTCAGCACCCATCAATTCATCATTTATATCAGGTATAACTCCCCAATGCAATCCCTCCCTCCCCCTCCCCATGATAAGCCCCAGTGTGTGATGTTCCCTTCCCGAGTCCAAATGATTCATTGTTCAGTTCCACCTATGAGTGAGAACATGCGGTGTTTGGTTTTCTCTTCTTGTGATAGTTTGCTAAGAATGATGGTTTCCAGCTGCATCCATGTCCCTACAAAGGACGCAAACTCATCCTTTTTATGGCTGCATAGTATTCCATGGTGTATATGTGCCACATTTTCTTAATCCAGTCTGTCACAGATGGACATTTGGGTTGATTCCAAGTCTTTGCTATTGTGAATAGTGCCGCAATAAACATACGTGTGCATGTGTCTTTGTAGTAGAATAATTTATAATCCTTGGGTATATACCCAGTAGTGGGATGGCTGGGTCATATGGTACATCTAGTTCTAGATCCTTGAGGAATCGCCATACTGTTTTCCATAATGGTTGAACTAGTTTACAATCCCACCAACAGTGTAAAAGTGTTCCTATTTCTCCACATCCTCTCCAACACCTGTTGTTTCCTGATTTTTAATGATGCCATTCTAACTGGTGTGAGATGGTATCTCATTGTGGTTTTGATTTGCATTTCTCTGATGGCGAGTGATGATGAGCATTTTTCATGTGTCTGTTGGCTGTATGAATGTCTTCTTTTGAGAAATGTCTGTTCATATCCTTTGCCCACTTTTGATGGGGTTGTTTGTTTTTTTCTTGTATATTTGTTTGAGTTCTTTGTAGATTCTGGATATTAGCCCTTTGTCAGACGAGTAGATTGCAAAAATTTTCTCCCATTCTGTAGGTTGCCTGTTCACTCTGATGGTAGTTGAAGGAAACAGACAGAAATCCATACAAAACCCCATCTGTGCATCACCATCACCAAAGATGAAAGGTAGATAAAACCACAAAGATGGGGAAAAGCAGTGCAGAAAAGCTCAAAACTGAGAAAATCTCATAGTGCCTTCCAAAAGAACGCAGCTCCTCACCAGCAAAGGAAAAAGCTGGATGGAGAATGACTTTGACAAGTTGAGAGAAGAAGACTTCAGTCGATCAAACTTCTCAGAGCTAAAGAAAAGGAACACAGTGCAAAGAAAGTAAAAACCTTGAAAAAGATTTGATGAATGGATAGCTAGAATAACCAATGAAGAGAAGTGCACAAACGACCTGATACAGATGAAAACCATGACACGACGGGTGAATCTGCATAAGCTTCAGAAACTGACTCAATCATCTGGAAGAAAGAGGATCAGTGATTGAATATCAAATGAATGAAATGAAGTAAAGAAAGTTTACAGAAGAAATGAACTACTTCACTAAGAAATGGGATTATGTGAAAAGACCAAATCTACATCTGATTGGTGTACCTGAAAGTGATGGGGAGACAGGAAAAAAGTTGGAAAACTCTCTGCAGGATATTATCAGGAGAAGTTCCCAACCTAGCAAGGCAGACAACATTCAAATTCAGAAATACAGAGACACCAAGATACTCGAGAAGAGCAACTCGAAGACACATAATTGTCAGATTCACCAAACTTGAGCAGGAAAATGTTAAGCAGCCAGAGAAAGGTCATTTACCACAAAGGGAAGCCCATCAGAAACAACAAATTTCTCAGAAACTCAAGAAGAAAGAAAGACAGTGGGCCAATGTTCAACATTCTTAAAGAATTTTCAAAGAGAATTTCATCCTTTTTTTTTTTATTTTTTTTTATTTTTATTATACTTTAAGTTCTAGGGTACATGTGCATAACGTGCAGGTTTGTTACATATGTATACTTGTGCCATGTTGGTGTGCTGCACCCATCAACTCGTCAGCACCCATCAATTCATCATTTATATCAGGTATAACTCCCCAATGCAATCCCTCCCCTCCTCCTCCCCATGATAGGCCCCAGTGTGTGATGTTCCCTTCCCGTGTCCAAATGATTTCATTGTTCAGTTCCACCTATGAGTGAGAACATGCGGTGTTTGGTTTTCTTCTTGTGATAGTTTGCTAAGAATGATGGTTTCAGCTGCATCCATGTCCCTACAAAGGACGCAAACTCATCCTTTTTATGGCTGCATAGTATTCCATGGTGTATATGTGCCACATTTTCTTAATCCAGTCTGTCACAGATGGACATTTGGGTTGATTCCAAGTCTTTGCTATTGTGAATAGTGCCAATAAACATACGTGTGCATGTGTCTTTGTAGTAGAATAATTTATAATCCTTTGGGTATGTACCCAGTAGTGGGATGGCTGGGTCATATGGTACATCTAGTTCTAGATCCTTGAGGAATCGCCATACTGTTTTCCATAATGGTTGAACTAGTTTACAATCCCACCAACAGTGTAAAAGTGTTCCTATTTCTCCACATCCTCTCCAACACCTGTTGTTTCCTGATTTTTAATGATTGCCATTCTAACTGGTGTGAGATGGTATCTCATTGTGGTTTTGATTTGCATTTCTCTGATGGCGAGTGATGATGAGCATTTTTCATGTGTCTGTTGGCTGTATGAATGTCTTCTTTTGAGAAATGTCTGTTCATATCCTTTGCCCACTTTTGATGGGGTTGTTTGTTTTTTTTTCTTGTATATTTGTTTGAGTTCTTTGTAGATTCTGGATATTAGCCCTTTGTCAGATGAGTAGATTGCAAAAATTTTCTCCCATTCTGTAGGTTGCCTGTTCACTCTGATGGTAGTTTCTTTTGCTGTGCAGAAGCTCTTAGTTTAATGAGATCCCATTTGTCAATTTTGGCTTTTGCTGCCGTTGCTTTTGGTGTTTTAGACATGAAGTCCTTGCCCATGCCTATGTCCTGAATGGTACTACCTAGATTTTCTTCTAGGGTTTTTATGGTATTAGGTCTAACATTTAAGTCTCTAATCCATCTTGAATTAATCTTCGTATAAGGAGTAAGGAAAGGATCCAGTTTCAGCTTTCTACTTATGGCTAGCCAATTTTCCCAGCACCATTTATTAAATAGGAATCCTTTCCCCATTTCTTGTTTCTCTCAGGTTTATCAAAGATCAGACGGCTGTAGATGTGTGGTATTATTTCTGAGGACTCTGTTCTGTTCCATTGGTCTATAGCTCTGTTTTGGTACCAGTACCATGCTGTTTTGGTTACTGTAGCCTTGTAGTATAGTTTGAAGTCAGGTAGCGTGGCGCCTCCAGCTTTGTCCTTTTGACTTAGGATTGTCTTGGCAATGCGGGCTCTTTTTGGTTCCATATGAACTTTAAAGCAGTTTTTCCAATTCTGTGAAGAAACTCATTGGTAGCTTGATGGGGATGGCATTGAATCTATAAATAACCTTGGGCAGTATGGCCATTTTCACGATATTGATTCTTCCTATCCATGAGCATGGTATGTTCTTCCATTTGTTAGTGTCCTCTTTGATTTCACTGAGCAGTGGTTTGTAGTTCTCCTTGAAGAGGTCCTTTACATCCCTTGTAAGTTGGATTCCTAGGTATTTTATTCTCTTTGAAGCAATTGTGAATGGAAGTTCATTCCTGATTTGGCTCTCTGCTTGTCTGTTACTGGTGTATAAGAATGCTTGTGATTTTGCACATTAATTTTGTATCCTGAGACTTTGCTGAAGTTGCTTATCAGCTTAAGGAGATTTTGGGCTGAGACAATGGGGTTTTCTAAATATACAATCATGTCATCTCAGGGACAATTTGACTTCTTTTTAACTGAATACCCTTGATTTCTTTCTCTTGCCTGATTGCCCTAGCCAGAACTTCCAACACTATGTTGAATAGGAGTGGTGAGAGGGCATCCTGTCTTGTGCCAGTTTTCAAGGAATTTTTCCAGTTTTGCCCATTCAGTATGATATTAGCTGTGGGTTTGTCATAAATAGCTCTTATTATTTTGAGTCGTTCCATCAATACCGAATTTATTGAGCGTTTTTAGCATGAAGGGCTGTTGAATTTTGTCAAAAGCCTTTTCTGCATCTATTGAGATAATCATGTGGTTCTTGTCTTTGGTTCTGTTTATATGCTGGATTACGTTTATTGATTTGCGAATGTTGAACCAGCCTTGCATCCCAGGGATGAAGCCCACTTGATCAGGGTGGATAAGCTTTTGATGTGCTGCTGAATCCGGTTTGCCAGTATTTTATTGAGGATTTTTGCATCGATGTTCATCAGGGATATTGGTCTAAAATTCTCTTTTTGTTGTGTCTCTGCCAGGCTTTGGTATCAGGATGATGTTGGCCTCATAAAATGAGTTAGGGAGGATTCCCTCTTTTTCTGATTGGAATAGTTTCAGAAGGAATGGTACCAGCTCCTCCTTGTACCTCTGGTAGAATTCAGCTGTGAATCCGTCTGGTCCTGGACTTTTTGGTGGGCAGGCTATTAATTGTTGCCTCAATTTCAGAGCCTGCTATTGGTCTATTCAGGATTCAACTTCTTCCTGGTTTAGTCTTGGGAGAGTGTAAGTGTCCAGGAAATTATCCATTTCTTCTAAATTTTCTAGTTGATTTGCGTAGAGGTGTTTATAGTATTCTCTGATGGTAGTTTGTATTTCTGTGGGGTCGGTGGTGATATCCCTTTATCATTTTTATTGCATCTATTTGATTCTCTCTCTTTTCTTCTTTATTAGTCTTGCTAGCGGTCTGTCAATTTTGTTGATCTTTTCAAAAACCAACTCCTGGATTCATTGATTTTTGGAGGGTTTTTGTGTTTCTATCTCCTTCAGTTCTGCTCTGATCTTAGTTATTTCTTGCCTTCTGCTAGCTTTTGAGTGTGTTTGCTCTTGCCTCTCTAGTTCTTTTAATTGTGATGTTAGAGTGTCAATTTTAGATCTTTCCTGCTTTCTCTTGTGGGCATTTAGTGCTATAAATTTCCCTCTACACACTGCTTTAAATGTGTCCCAGAGATTCTGGTATGTTGTATCTTTGTTCTCATTGGTTTCAAAGAACATCTTTATTTCTGCTTTCATTTCGTTATGTACCCAGTAGTCATTCAGGAGCAGGTTGTTCAGTTTCCATGTAGTTGAGCGGTTTTGATTGAGTTTCTTAGTCCTGAGTTCTAGTTTGATTGCACTGTGGTCTGAGAGACAGTTTGTTATAATTTCTGTTCTTTTACATTTGCTGAGGTGCTTTACTTCCAATTATGTGGTCAATTTTGGAATAAGTGCGATGTGGTGCTGAGAAGAATGTATATTCTGTTGATTTGGGGTGGAGAGTTCTATAGATGTCTATCAGGTCCTTGGTGCAGAGATGAGTTCAATTCCTGGATATCCTTGTTAACTTTCTGTCTCGTTGATCTGTCTAATGTTGACAGTGGAGTGTTGAAGTCTCCCATTATTATTGTATGGAGTCTAAGTCTCTTTGTAAGTCTCAAGGACTTGCTTTATGAATCTGGGTGCTCCTGTATTGGGTGCATATATATTTAGGATAGTTAGCTCTTCCTGTTGAATTGATCCCTTTACCATTATGTAATGGCCTTCTTTGTCTCTTTTGATCTTTGATGGTTTAAAGTCTATTTTATCAGAGACTAGGATTGCAACCCCTGCTTTTTTTTGTTCTCCATTTGCTTGGTAGATCTTCCTCCATCCCTTTATTTTGAGCCTATGTATGTCTCTGCATGTGAGATGGGTCTCCTGAATACAGCAGACTGATGGGTCTTGACGCTTGATCCAGTTTGCCAGTCTGTGTCTTTTAATTGGAGCATTTAGTCCATTAACATTTAAGGTTAATATTGTTATGTGTGAACTTGATCCTGCCATTATGATATTAACTGGTTATTTTGCTCATTAGTTGATTTACATTTTGGCTTGTTTTGCAATGGCTGGTACCGTTGTTCCTTTCCATGTTTAGGGCTTCCTTCAGGGTCTCTTGTAAGGCAGGCCTGGTGGTGACAAAATCTCTAAGCATTTGCTTATCTGTAAAGGATTTTATTTCTCCTTCACTGATGAAACTTAGTTTGGCTGGATATGAAATTCTGGGTTTAAAATTCTTTTCTTTAAGAACGTTGAATATTGGCCCCTCTCTTCTGGCTTGTAGAGTTTCTGCCGAGAGATCTGCTGTTAGTCTGATGGGCTTCCCTTTGTGGGTAACCTGACCTTTCTCTCTGGCTGCCCTTAAGATTTTTCCTTCATTTCAACTTTGGTGAATCTGGCAATTATGTGTCTTGGAGTTGCCCTTCTGGAGGAGTATCTTTGTGTATTCTCTGTATTTCCTGAATTTGAATGTTGGCCTGCCCTACTAGGTTGGGGAAGTTCTCCTGGATGATATCCTGAAGAGTGTTTTCCAACTTGTTTCCATTCTCCCCTCACTTTCAGGCACCCCAATCAGACGTAGATTTGGTCTTTTTACATAATCCCATACTTCTTGCAGGCTTTGTTCATTTCTTTTCTTCTTTTTCTTTTGGTTTCTCTTCTCGCTTCATTTCATTCATTTGATCCTCAATCGCTGATACTCTTTCTTCCAGTTGATCAGTCGGTTACTGAAGCTTGTGCATTTGTCACGTATTTCTCGTGTCATGGTTTTCATCTCTGTCATGTCGTTTATGACCTTCTCTGCATTAATTAGTCTAGCTGTCAATTCTTCCACTCTTTTTCAAGATTTTTCGTTTCTTTGCGCTGGATGCGTAATTCCTCCTTTAGCTCTGAGAAGTTTGATGGACTGAAGCCTTCTTCTCTCTTCTCGTCAAAGTCATTCTCTGACCAGCTTTGATCCGTTGCTGGCGATGGGCTGTGCTCCTTTGCAGGGGAGATGCGCTCTTATTTTTTGAATTCCCAGCTTTTCTGCCCTGCTTTTCCCCATCTTTGTGGTTTTATCTGTCTCTGGTCTTTGATGATGGTGGCCTGATGGGGTTTTGGTATAGGTGTCCTTCCTGTCTGATAGTTTTCCTTCTGACAGTCAGAACCCTCAGCTATAGGTCTGTTGGAGATTGCTTGTGGTCCACTCCAGTCCCTGTTTTCCTGGGTATCAGCAGCAGAGGTTGCAGAAGATAGAATGTTGCTGAACAGCGAGTGTACCTGTCTGATTCTTACTTTGGAAGTTCCTCTCAGGGGTGTATTCGACCCTGTGAGGTGTGGGGTGTCAGACTTCCCTTAGTCGGGGATGTCTCCCAGTTAGGCTACTCAGGGGTCAGGGACCCACTTGAGCAGGCAGTCTGTCCCTTCTCAGATCTCAACCTCGGTGTTGGGAGATCCACTGCTCTCTTCAAAGTTGTCAGACAGAATCATTCGCGTCTGCACAGGCCTCTGCTGCTTCCCCTGTTATTTTTTTAGCTGAGCCCTGTCCCCAGAGGTGGAGTCTACAGAGACAGGCAGGTTTCCTTGAGCTGCTGTGAGCTCCACCCAGTTGGAGCTTCCCAGCGGCTTTGTTTACCTACTTAAGCCTCAGCAATGGCAGGTGCCCCTCCCCCAGCCTCGCTGCTGCCCTGTGGTTAGATCCCCGCAGACTGCTGTGCTAGCAATGAGGGAGGCTCCAGGGCGTGGGACCCTCCCGGCCAGGCATGGGGTATATTCTCCTGGTGTGCCCGTTAGCCTACAGTGCAGTATTGGGGTGGGAGTTACACGATTTTCCATGTGTTCTGTGTCTCAGTTCCCCTGGTTTGGAAAAGGGATTCCCTTACCCCTTGCACTTTCCAGGTGAGGTGATGCCTCACCCTGCTTCAGCTCTCGCTGGTCAGGCTGCAACAGCTGACCAGCACTGATTGTCCAGCACTCACTGGTGAGATGACCCCAGTACCTCAGTTGAAAATGCAGAAATAACCGGTCTTCTGTGTCCTTGCCCTGGGTGTTGGAGACTGGAGCTGTTCCTATTCGGCCATCTTGCTACCCCCCCCAAAAAACTAAGTTTCATAAGTGAAGGAGAAATAAAATCCTTTACAGACAAACAAATGTTGAGAGATTTTGTCACCACCAGGCCTGCCCTACAAAAGTCCTAAAGGAAGCACTAAATACGAAAAGGAACAACCAGTGCCAGCCACTGGAAAAATATGTGAAAATGTAAAGACAATAAATCCTAGGAAGAAACCGCATCAACTAATGAGCAAAATAACCAGCTAATATCATAATGTCAGGATCAAGTTCACACATAACAATACTAACCTTAAGTGTAAATAGGCTAAATGGTGTGATTAAAGAGCACAGACTGGCAAATTGGATAAAGAGTCAAAAGCCAGACCAAGTGCAGTGGCTCATGCCGGTAATCACAGCTCTTTAGGATGCTGAGGTTGGCAGATCACGAGGTCAGGAGGCCGCGACCATGCTGGTGAACACAGTGAAACCCCATCTCTGCTAAAAATACAAAAAAAAATTAGCTGGGTGTCGTGGTGGGTGCCTGAAGTCCCAGCTTCTTGGTAGGCTGAGGCAGGAGAATGGCATGAACCTGGGAGGTGCCAGAGCTTCCAGTGAGTGGAGATTGCCCCACTGCACTCCAGCCTGAGTGACAGAGCAGAACTCCACCTCAAAAAAAAAAAGTCAAGACCCATCAGTTTACTGTATTCAGGAGACCCATCTCACGTGCAGAGACACACATAGGCTCAAAATATAGGGATGGAGGAAGATCTACAAAGCAAATAGAAATAAAAATGCCAATGTTGCAAACCCAGTCTCTGATAAAACAGACTTTAAAACAAAAGCGATCAAAAGACACAGAAGCCCACCACATAATGGTAAAAGGATCAACTCAACAAGAAGAGCTAACTATCCTAAATATATATGCACCCAACACAGGAGCACCCAGATTCATAAACCAAGTCCTTAGAGACTTAAAAAGACACTTAGACTCACACAAAAATAATGGGAGAATTTAACACCCCACTGTGAACATTAGACAGATCAACAAGACAGAAAGTTCACAAGGATATCCAGGAATTGAGGTCAACTCTACACCAAGCGGACCTAATAGACATCTGCAGAACTCTCCACCCCAAGTCAACAGAATACACATTCTTCTCAGCACCACATCACATTTAGATCCAAAATTGACCACATAGTAGGAAGTAAAGCACTCCTCAGCAAATATAAAAGAACAGAAATCATAACAAACTGTCTCTCAGACCACAGTACAGTCAAACTAGAACTCAATCTAGGAAACGCAATCAAAGCCACTCAACTACATGGAAACTTAAAATCCTGCTCCTGAATGACTACTGGGTATATAATGAAATGAAGGCAGAAATAAAGATGCTCTTTGAAACCAATGAGAACAAAAATACAATATATCAGAACCTCTGGGACACATTTAAAGCAGTGTGTAGAGGGAAATTTATAGCACTCAATGTCCAGAAGAGAAAGCAGGAAAGTTGTAAAATTGACACCCTAATGTCACAATTAAAAGAACTAGAGAAGCAAGAGCAAACACATTCAGAAGCTAGAAGAAGGCAAGAAATATCTAGGATTAGAGCAGAGTAACGGACATAGAGTCAAAAACCAATTCAAAAAATCAACGAATCCAGGAGCTTGTTTTTTGAAAAGATCAACAAAATTGACACACCACTACCACGACTAATAAAGAATAAAAGAGACAGAAATTAAATAGATGCAATAAAAAATGATAAAGGGGATATCACCACTGACACCACAGAAATACAAACTACATTCAGAGAGTGCTCTAAACACCTCTATGTAAATGAACTAGAAAACCTAGAAGAAATGGACTGATTCTTGGACACATAAATTCTCCCAAGACTAAACCAGGAAGAAGTTGAATCCCTGAGTAGACCAATAGCAGGCTCTGAAATTGAGGTAATAATTAGTAGCCTACCAACCAAAAAAAAAAAGCCAAAGACCAGACGGATTCGCTGCCTAATTCTACCAGCGGTACAAGGAGGAGCTGGTATAATTCTTTCTGAAACTATTCCAATCAGTAAAAAATGAAGGAATCCCTAACTCATTTTATGAGGCTGACATCATCCCGATACCAAAGCCTGGCAGAGACACAAGAAAAAAGGAGAATTCTAGACCAATATCCCTGATGAACTTTGATGCAACAATCCTCAATAAAATACTGGCAAACCTAATCCAGCAGCATATCGAAAAGCTTTTCTACCATGATCAAGTGAGCTTCATCCCTGGAATGCAAGGCCAGTTCAACATATACAAATCAATAAATGTAATCCAGCATACAAACACAACCAGAGACAAAAACCACATGACTATCTCAATAGATGCAGAGAAGTCCTTTGACAAAATTCAACAGCCCTTCATGCTAAAAAATCTCAATAAATTCAGTATTGATGGAACATATCTCAAAATAATAAGAGGTATTTATGACAAACCCACAGCCAATATAATACTGAATGTGCAAAAACTGGAAGCATTCCCCTTAAAAACTGACAAAAGACAGGAATGCCCTTTCTCACCACTCTTATTCAATATAGTGATGGAAATTCTGGCCTGGGCAATCAGACAAGAGAAAGAAACAAACGGTATTCAATTAAGAAAAGAAGAATTCAAATTCTCCATGTTTGCTAATGATATGATTGTCTATTTAGACAACCCCACTGTCTCAGTTCAAAATCTCCTCCACTTGATAAGCAACTTCAGCAAAGTCTCAGGACACAAAATTAATGTGCAAAAATCACAAGCATTGTTGTACACCAATAATAGAAAAACAGGGAGCCAAACCACGAATGACCTCCCATTCAAAATTGCTTCAAAGAAAATAAAATAACTAGAAATCCAACTTACAAGGCATGTGCAAGACCTCTTCAAAGAGAACTACAAACCACTGCTAAATGAAGTAAAAGAGGACACAAACAAATGGAAGAACATTTCATGCTCATGGATAGAAAGAATCAATAACGTGAAAATGGCCGTACTGCCCAAGGTAATTTGTAGATTCAATGCCATCCCCATTAAGGTATCAATGACTTTCTTCACAGAATTTGGAAAAAGCTACTTCAAAGTTCATGTGGAACCAAAAAAGTGCCTACACCTCCAAGACAATACTAAGTCAACAGAACAAAGCTGGAGGCATCTTGCTACCCGACTTCAAACTATAGTATAAGGCTACAGTAACCAAAACAGCATGGTACGGATACCAAACCAGAGATATAGACCAATTAAACAGAACAACGCCCTCAGAAATAATACCACCATCTGCTGCCATCTGATCTTTGACAAACCTGACAAAAACAAGAAATGGAGAAAACATTTCCTATTTAATAAGTGGTGGTGGGAAAACTGGCGAGCCATATGTAGAAATCTCAATCTGGATCCCTTCATTACTCCTTATACAAAAATTAATTCAAGGTGGATTAGAGACTTGAATGATAGACCTAAAACCATAAAATCTCTAGAAGAAAACCTGGGCAATACCGTTCAGGACATAGGCATGGGCAAGGACTTCATGTCTAAAACACCACAAGCAATGGCAACGAAAGCCAAAATTGACAAATGGGATCTAATTAAACTAAAGAGCTTCTGCACAGCAAAAGAAACTACCTTCAGAGTGAACAGGCAACCTACAGAATGGGATAACATTTTTGCAATCTACTCATCTGACAAAGGGCTAATATCCAGAACCTACAAAGAACATAAACAAATTTACAAGAAAAAAACAAACAACCCTATCAAACAGTGGGCAAAGGATATGAACAGACACTTCTCAAAAGAAGATATTTATGTGGCCAACAGACACGTGAAAAAAATGCTCATCATCACCATCCATCATAGAAATCCGAATCAAAACATAATGAGCAATCATTGTTCTTTTTAATGGCATCATTTAAATCACTTTAATGGAAATCATTAAAAAGTCAGGAAACAACAGGTGCTGGAGAGGATGTGGAGAAATAGGAACACTTTTACAGTGTTGGTAGTGCTGTAAACGAGTTCAACCTTTGTGGAAGACAGTGTGGCAATTTCTCAAGGATCTAAAACTAGAAATACCATTTGACCCAGCCATCCCATTACTGGGTATATAACCAAAGGATTATAAATCATGTTGCTCCAAAGACACATGCACAGGTATGTTTATTGTGGCACTGTCCACAATAGCAAAGACTTGGAACCAACCCAAGTTTCCATCAGTGATAGACTGGATTAAGAAAATGTGGCACATATACACCATGGAATACTATGCAGCCATAAAATGCATGAATTAATAATGGCCTTCGTAGGGACATGGATGCAGCTGGAAACCATCTTTCTCAGCAAACTATCACAAGAACAGAAAACCAAACACCACATGTTCTCAATCATAGGTGGGAATAGAACAAGGAGATAACTTGGACACAGGAAGGGGAACATCACAGACTTGGGCCTGTTGTGGGGTAGAGGAGGGTGAAGGATAGCATTAGAAGATATACCTAATGTAAATGACGAGTTAATGGGTGCAGCACAAGAACGTGGCCCATGTATACATATGTAACAAAACTGCATGTGCACGTGTACCATAGAACATAAAGTATAATTTTAAAAAAAGAAGCTTTCTAAGAAACTTCATTGTGATTCGTACATTTACCTCATAGAGTTAAAACTTCTTTTGATTAAACATCTCATTTTGATTGACATTGGAATCTGAACAGGTATATTTGGGAGAGCACTGAAGCCTAAGGTGTCAATGTAAATATCTCCAAATAAAAACAAGAAAGAAGCATTCTGAGAAACTGCTTTCTGTTGTGTGAAATCCTTTCACAGAAATAAACCTTATTTTTAATTGTGTAGTTTGGTAACACTGTTTTTTTAGAATTTTCAAAGGGAGAAATCCAGAAACACCCTTTTGTAGAATCTGCAAAGGGATAATCAGGAGCGCATTGAGTCTATGGTGAAAAAGGAAATATCTTCAGATAAAAACTGGAGAGAACTTTTCTGAGAAAATGATATATGATGTGTAAATTCCACTCACAGAGTTGTACCTTTTTTTTTCTTGGGCAGTGTGGAATCAATGTATGTGTAAAACCTAAGAAGGGATATTTCAGAAAGCATTGAAGCCTATGGTGAAAAAGGAAATATCCTCAGAAAAAACAACAAAGAAGCTTTCTCAGAAACTGCTTTGTGACATGTGCATTCATCTCACAGAGTTAAATGTTTCTTCACATTGCACAGTTTGGAAACTCTATCTTTGACATATCCGCCAAAAGACTTTTGGGGGTGCGTTGAGGCCTTTGATGAACCAGGGAATAACTTCAGATAAAAACTAAAAAGAAGCTATCTGAGAAACTGTTTTGAAATGTGCTCGTTCATCACATAGAGTTAAACCTTTCTTTTATTGAGCAATAGGAAATCAATGTTTTTGTATCATCTGAGAAGGGATATTTTGGAATACATTGAAGCCTATAGTGAAAATGGAAATATCCTCAGATAAAAGCCAGAAAGATGCTTTCTGACAAACGGCTTCACGTTAGGTGCACTCATCTCACAGAATTAAACCTTTCTTTCCATTGCACAGTTTTTCGACTCTGTCTTAGTCGAATCTGCAAAGGGAAACTTGGGATCGCATTGAGGCCAATGGTGAACAAGGAAATATCTTCAGAGGAAAACTAGAAATAAGCTTTCTGAGAAACTGCTTCGTGATGTTTACATTCATTTCAGAGAGTTAAAATTGTGTTTCTATTGAGCAGCCTGAATTCACTTTCTTTGTGTAACCTGAGAAGACATATTTGACAGAGCATTGATGTCAATGATGAGAAAGGAAATATTCTCAGATAAAACAAAGAAGAAACTTTCCAAGAAACTGTTCCATGATATGTGCCTTCATCTCACAGAGTTAAAGCTTTCTTTACATTGTCCAGTTTGGAAACCCTGTATTTAAGGAATCCTTGTAAGGCCATTTGGGGGCGCATTGAGGTCTATGGTGAGCAATGAGTATCTTCAACTGAAAACTAGAAAGAAGCTTTCTGAGAAACTACTTTGTGATCTGTGCCTTCATCTCATAGAGTCAAAGCTTAATTTTGATTGGGCAGTTTGAAATTACACTTGTGGAATTTGAGAAGGGATATTTGAGAGAACATTGATGCATATGGTGAGAAAGGAAATATACTCAAGGGACTAGAAAGAAGCATTCCGAGAAACTGCTTTATGTTGTGTGAACTCCTCTAATAGAGATGAACTTCACTTTTTTTGCAAAGTTGGTAACACTGTTTTTGTGGAATCTGCAAAGGCATATTCAAGAGCGCTTTGAGGCCCATGGTGAAAAAGGATACATCTTCAGATAAACACGGGATAGAAGCTGTCTGAGAAACTGCTTTGTGATGTGTGCATTCCACTCACAGAGTTATACCTCTCTTTTCATTGAACAGTGTGGAATCCCTTTTTATGTAAAATCTACCATGGGGTATTTCTGAGTGCATTGAAGACTTTGGTGAAAAAGAAAATAACCTCAGATAAAAATTAGAAAGAAGCTTTCTAAGAAACTGCTTTGTGACATGTGCCTCCATCTCACTGAGTTAAACCTTTGTTTATGTTTTGCAGTTTGGAAATTATTTCTTTGACGTACCCACCGGGGGACCTTCTGGGTCTCATTGAAGCCTGTGGTGAGCAAGAAAATATCTTCAGATGAAAAATAGGAAGAAGCTTTCTGAGAAACTTCTTTGTGAAGTGTGCATTCATCTCGTAGAGTTAAAACTTTCCTTTGATTGAGCAGTTTGAAATCATTGTTTCTGTTGTACATGAGAAGGGAAACTGGGAGTGCATTTAAGCCTCTGGTGAAAAATGAAATATCAGATAAAAACTAGAAAGAAACTTTCTGGCAAACTGCTTTGTGATGTGTGAAATCACCTCACAGACATAAACCTTTCTTTACATTGAGCATTTTAGTAACACTGTTTCTGTGGAAATTGCAATGGGATATTCAGGAGTGCATGGAGCCTATGGTGAAAAAGGAAATATCCTTAGATAAAAATAACAAAGAAGCCTTGCGAGAAACTACTTCCTGATATGTGCATTCATATCACAGAGTTAAACCTTTGTTTACATTGTGCAGTTTGAAAACTCTGTCTTTGAGGAATCCACGAAAGGATATTCAGGGTCACATTGAGGTCTATGGTGAGCAAGGAAATATCTTCACATGAAAACTAGAAAAAAAACTTACTGAAAAACTGGTTTGTGATGTGCACATTCATTTCATAAAGGGCAAACTTTCTCTTGATTGAGCAGTTGAAGTCACTGCTTTTGTGGTATCTGAGAAGGGATATTGGGAGTGCATTTAAGCCTATGGTGAAAAACGAAATATCCTCACATAAAAACTAGAAAGAATATTTCCAACAAACTGCTTTGTGATGTGTGAAATCATCTCACACAGTTAAGCCTGTCTTTTCATTCAGTAATTTATTAACACTGTTTTGTCGAATCTACAAAGGGATTTTCAGGAGTGCATTGAGTCTATGGTGAAAAGGAAATATCCTCAGATAAAAACTAGAAAGAAGCTTTCTAAGAAACTGCTTTGTGATATGTGCATTCATCTCACAGAGTTAAAGCTTTCTTTACATTGTCCAGTTTGGAAACCCTGTATTTAAGGAATCCTTGTAAGGCCATTTGGGGCGCATTGAGGTCTATGGTGAGCAATGAGTATCTTCAACTGAAAACTAGAAAGAAGCTTTCTGAGAAACTACTTTGTGATCTGTGCCTTTATCTCATAGAGTCAAAGCTTAATTTTGATTGGGCAGTTTGAAATTACACTTGTGGAATTTGAGAAGGGATATTTGAGAGAACATTGATGCATATGGTGAGAAAGGAAATATACTCAAGGGACTAGAAAGAAGCATTCCGAGAAACTGCTTTATGTTGTGTGAACTCCTCTAATAGAGATGAACTTCACTTTTTTGCAAAGTTGGTAACACTGTTTTGTGGAATCTGCAAAGGCATATTCAAGAGCGCTTTGAGGCCCATGGTGAAAAGGATACATCTTCAGATAAACACAGGATAGAAGCTGTCTGAGAAACTGCTTTGTGATGTGTGCATTCCACTCACAGAGTTATACCTCTCTTTTCATTGAACAGTGTGGAATCCCTTTTTGTAAAATCTACCATGGGGTATTTCTGAGTGCATTGAAGACTTTGGTGAAAAGAAAATAACCTCAGATAAAAATTAGAAAGAAGCTTTCTAAGAAACTGCTTTGTGACATGTGCCTCCATCTCACTGACTTAAACCTTTGTTTACATTTTGCAGTTTGGAAATTATTTCTTTGACGTAACCACAGGGGGACCTTCTGGGTCTCATTGAAGCCTGTGGTGAGCAAGAAAATATCTTCAGATGAAAAATAGGAAGAAGCTTTCTGAGAAACTTCTTTGTGAAGTGTGCATTCATCTCGTAGAGTTAAAACTTTCCTTTGATTGAGCAGTTTGAAATCATTGTTTCTGTTGTACATGAGAAGGAAACTGGGAGTGCATTTAAGCCTCTGGTGAAAAATGAAATATCAGATAAAAACTAAAAAGAAACTTTCTGGCAAACTGCTTTGTGATGTGTGAAATCACCTCACAGACATAAACTTTTCTTTACATTGAGCATTTTAGTAACACTGTTTCTGTGGAAATTGCAATGGGATATTCAGGAGTGCATGGAGCCTATGGTGAAAAGGAAATATCCTTAGATAAAAATAACAAAGAAGCCTTGCGAAACTACTTCCTGATATGTGCATTCATATCACAGAGTTAAACCTTTGTTTACATTGTGCAGTTTGAAAACTCTGTCTTTGAGGAATCCACGAAAGGATATTCAGGGTCACATTGAGGTCTATGGTGAGCAAGGAAATATCTTCACACGAAAACTAGAAAAAAAATTACTGAAAAACTGGTTTGTGAAGTGTGCATTCATCTCGTAGAGTTAAAACTTTCCTTTGATTGAGCAGTTTGAAATCATTGTTTCTGTTGTACATGAGAAGGGAAACTGGGAGTGCATTTAAGCCTCTGGTGAAAAATGAAATATCAGATAAAAACTAGAAAGAAACTTTCTGGCAAACTGCTTTGTGATGTGTGAAATCACCTCACAGACATAAACCTTTCTTTACATTGAGCATTTTAGTAACACTGTTTCTGTGGAAATTGCAATGGGATATTCAGGAGTGCATGGAGCCTATGGTGAAAAGGAAATATCCTTAGATAAAAATAACAAAGAAGCCTTGCGAGAAACTACTTCCTGATATGTGCATTCATATCACAGAGTTAAACCTTTGTTTACATTGTGCAGTTTGAAAACTCTGTCTTTGAGGAATCCACGAAAGGATATTCAGGGTCACATTGAGGTCTATGGTGAGCAAGGAAATATCTTCACATGAAAACTAGAAAAAAAATTACTGAAAAACTGGTTTGTGATGTGCACATTCATTTCATAAAGGGCAAACTTTCTCTTTATTGAGCAGTTGAAGTCACTGCTTTTGTGGTATCTGAGAAGGGATATTGGGAGTGCATTTAAGCCTATGGTGAAAAACGAAATATCCTCACATAAAAACTAGAAAGAATATTTCCAACAAACTGCTTTGTGATGTGTGAAATCATCTCACACAGTTAAGCCTGTCTTTTCATTCAGTAATTTATTAACACTGTTTTTGTCGAATCTACAAAGGGATTTTCAGGAGTGCATTGAGTCTATGGTGAAAAAGGAAATACCTTCCAATAAAAACTGTCGAGAGGCTTTCTGAGAAACTGCTGTATGATGCGTGAATTCCACTCACAGAGTTATACCTCCCATTTCCTTGAGCTGTGTGGGAACACTGTTTGTGTAAAACCTAAGAAGGGATATTTCAGAGTGCATTAAATTCTATGGTGAAAAGAAAATATCGTAGACTAAAGCTGGAAAGAAGCTTTCTGAGAAACTGCATTGTGATGTGTTCATTCATCACATAGAGTTGAAAATTTGCTTTCATTGAGCAGTCTGAAATCAATGTTTTTGTGTCATCTGAGAAGGAATATGTGGGACCGCATTGAAGCCTATAGTGAAAAAGAAATATCCTCAGGTAAAAAGTAGAAAGGAACTTTCTGAGAAACTGCTTTGTGATAGGTGCATTCATCTCACCTTTACATTGCATAGTTTGTAGACTCTCTCTTTGATGAATACACAAAGGGACACTTGGGGTCGAATTGAGGTCTATGGTGAACAAGAAAATATCCTAAGAGGAAAATTATAAAGACACTTTCTGAGAAATTGCTTAAGAATGTGTACATTCATCTCATAGGGTTAAAACTTTCTGTCGATTGAGCAGTTGTAAATCACTGTTTTGTTGGAATCTGAGAAGTTATATTTGGGAGAGCATTGAAGTCTACAGTGAAAAAGGAAATATCTTCAGATAAAAACTAGAAAGAAGCTTTCTGAGGAAGTATTTTGTATTGTGTGAATTCCTCTCACTGAGCTAAACCTTTCTTTTCATTGAGTAGTTTGGTAACACTGTTTTTGTATCATCTGCAAAGGGATATTCGTGAGCACATTGAGGCCTTTGGTGAAAAAGGAAGTGTCTTTAGATAAAAACTGGAGAGAAACTTTATGAGAAAGTACTTTGTGATGTGTGCATTCCACTCCCAGAGATATACTGCTCTTTTCATTGAGCAATGTGGAAACACTATTTGTGTGAAATCTACCAAGGGATATTTCTGAACGCATTGAAGACTACAGTGAAAACGGAAATATGCTCAGATAAAAACAAGAAAGAAGCTTTCCAAGAAACTGCTTTGTGATATGTGCATTCATCTCACAGAGTTAAACCGTTCTTCACATTGTGCAGTTTGTAGACTCTGTCTTTGTGATATCTATGAAAGGACAGCTGACTGTGCATTAAAGCCTATGGTGAACAAAGAAATATCTTCCAATGAAAACTAGAAAGAAGCTTTCATTTTTTTTTTTTGAGGTGGAGTCTCACTCTGTCACCCGGACTGGAGTGCAGTGGACAGATCTCAGCTCACTGCAAGCTCCGCCTCCTGGGTTTATGCCGTTCTCCTGCCTCAGCCTCCCGAGTAGCTGGGACTACAGGAGCCTGCCACCTCGCCCGACTAGTTTTTTTTTTTTTGTATTTTTAGTAGAGACAGGGTTTCACCGTGTTAGCCAGGATGGTCTCGATCTCCTGACCTCGTGATCCGCCCATCTCGGCCTCCCAAAGTGCTGGGATTGCAGGCTTGAGCCACTGTGCCCAGCCTAGAAAGAAGCTTTCTGAGAAACTGCTTTGTGATGTGTGCATTCATCTCATAGAGTTAAACCTTTCCTTTCTTAGAGCAGTTTGAAATCATTGTTTTTGTGGAATCCGAGAAGTTATATTTGGGAGAGCATTGAAGCCTACAGTGAGAAAGGGTATATCCTCAAATAAAAACTAGAAAGAAGCTTTCCAAGAAGCTGCTTTGTGTTGTATGATATCCTCTCACTGAGTTACACCTTACTCTTTACTGAGCAGTTTGGTAACAGTTTTTGTGGAATTTTCAAGGGGATATTCGGGGGCATGTTGAGGCCTATGGTGAAATAGGAAATATCTTGAGATAAGAACTGGAGAGAAGCTTTCAGAGAAACTGCTTTTTTATGTGTGCATTCCCCTCACAGTATTATACCACAGTTTTCTTTGAGCAGTGTGGAAACACGGTTTTTCTGAAATCTACCAAGGGACATTTCAGAGTTCATTGAAGCCTGTGGTGAAAAAGGAAATATCCTCAGAAAAAAAGTAGAAGGAAGCTTTCTGAGAAAATTCTTTATGATGTGTGCATTCATTTTACAGAGTTAAACATTTCTATACATTGCATGGTTTGGAAACTCTGTCTTTTACCAATCCATAAAAAGACATTCAAAGGGACATTCAGGCTGATGGTGAGCAAGGAATTATCTGCAGACTAAAACTAGAAGGAAGCTTTCTGAGAAACTGCTTTGTGATGTGTTCATTCGTCCCATAGAGTCAAACTTACTTGTCATTGAGAAGCCTGCAATCAATGTTTTTGTGTTATCTGAGAAGGGATATTTGGGATCGCATTGGAACCGATAGTGAAAAAGGAAATATCATCAGATAAAAACTAGAAAGAATGTTTCTGAGAAACTGCTTTGTGATATGTGCATTCATCTCACAGAGACAAGTATTTCTTACAGTGTGCAGTTTGTAAACCCTGTCTTTGATGAATCTGTGAACTGACACTTGGGGGTGAGTAGAAGCCTATGGTTAATAAGGAAAGTCAAAGAAGCTTTCTAAGAAACTGCTTTGGGATATATACATTAATCTAATAGAGTTTAACCTTTCTTTTGGTTGATCTGTTTGAAATCACTCTTTTTGTGGAATCGGAGAAGGGATATTTGGGAGAGCATGGCAGTCTATGGTGGAAAGGGAAATATATTCAAATAAAAACTAGTAAGAAGCTTTCCAAGAAACTGCTTTGTGTTATGTGGCATCCTCTCACAGAGACAAAGCTTTTTTTCATTGAGCAGTTTGGTAACACTTTTTGTGAAATCTGCAAGGCGATATTCAGGAGCACATTGATGCCTATGTTGAAAGCGGAAATACGTTCAGATAATAAATGGAGAGAAATTTTCTGAAAAACTGCTTTGTTATGTGTGCATTCCACTCACAGAATTATACCTCTCTTTTCATTGAGCATTGTGGAAACACTGTGTAAAATCTATTAAGGGATATTTCAAAGCACATTGAAGCCTATTGTGACGAAGGAAATATCCTCAGATAAAAACTACAAAGAAGTTTGCAAGAAAATGCTGTTGATATGTGCATTCATATAACAGAGTTCAACATTTCTATACATTGTGCATTTTGGAAACTCCGTCTTTGACAAATCCACAAAAGGACATTCGGGGATGGATTGAGGCCTATGGTGAGCAAGGAAATATCTGCAGATGAAAACTAGAAAGAAGATTTCTGAGAAACTGCTTTGTGATGTGTGGATTCATCTCATAGAGTTAAAATGCTATTTTGATGGAGCAGTTTGAAATCACTTTCTCCGTGGAATCTGAGAAGGGATATTTTGGACAGCATGGAAGCCTATGGTGAAAAAGGAAATATCCTCAAATAAAAACTTGAAAGAAACTTTCTGAGAAACTGATTTGTGTTGTGTGAAATCCTCTCACAGAGCTAAACCTTACTTTTCATTGAGCAGTTTAATAACACTGTTTTTGTGGAATCTGCAATGGAACATTCAGGATTTCTTTGAAGATTATGGTGAAAAAGGAAATATCTTCAGATGAAAACTGGAGAGAAGCTTTCATAGAAACTGACCTTGTGATACGTGCATTACACTCACAGAGTTATACCTCACGTTTCATTGTACATTGTGTAAATACTGTTTGTCTGAAATCTACCAAGCGACATTTCTGAGCACATTGAAGAATATGGTGGAAAAGGAAATATCCTCAGATTAAAACTAGAAAGAATCTTTCCGAGAAACTTCTTTGTGATATATGCATTCACCTCATAGAGTTAAACCTTTCTTTTGGTTGAACAGTTAGAAATCACCCTTTTTGTGGAATCTGATAAGGGATATTTGGGAGAGCATTGAAGTCTATGATGAAAAAGGAAATATCCCCAAATGAAAATTAGAATGAAGCTTTCTGAGAAACTACTTTCTGTAGTGTGAAATCCTCTCACAGAGTTAATCCTTTGTTTTCATTGAGCTGTTTGTTAACACTCTTTTTGAGGAATCAGTAAGGGGATATTCAGGAGCTTGTTAAGGCCTAGGGTGTAAAAGGAAATATTTTCAGATAAAGAGTGGAGTGAAGTTCTCTGAGAAAGTGTTTGTGATGTGTATATTCCACCCACAGAGTTATACCTCTCTTTTCATTGTGCATTGTGATAAAACAAATTGACTGAAATCTTCCAAGGGATATTTCCAAACACCTTGAAGCCTATGGTGTAAAAGAGAGTATCCTCAGGTAAAAAGAATTATAAATATGCTTTCTGAGAGACTTCTTTGTGATGAGTGCGTTCATCTCACAGAATTAAACATTTCTAAACATTGTTCAGTTTGGAAAAGCTGTCTCTGACAAATCAGCAAAAGGACATTCAGGGCCCATTGAGGCCTGTGGTGAACAAGGAAATATCTTCAGGTGAAAACTAGAAAGAAACTTTCTGAAAAACTGCTTTGTGATGTGTCCATTTATCTCATAGAGTTAAACCTTCCTTTTGGCTGAGCAATTTGAAATCACTCTTTTAATGGTATCTGAGAAGGAATATTTGGGAGAGGAATGAAGCCTATGGTAGAAAAAGAAATATCCTCAATAAAAACTAGTAAGAAGCTTTCTGAGAAACTACTTTGTGTTGTGTGACATTCTCTCACAGAGATAAAGCTTTGTTTTCATTGAGCAGTTTAGTAACGCTGTTTGTGTGGAATCTGCAAGGGATATTCAGGAGCACATTGATGCCTATGTTGGAAAAGGAAATATGTTCAGATAAAAACTGGAGAGAAGTTTTCTGACAAACTGCTTTGTTATGTGTATATTTCGCTCAGAGAGTTATATCTCGTTTTTCATTGAGCATTGTGGAAACACTGTTTGTGTAAGGTCTACCAAGGGATGCTTCAGAGCACATTGAAGCTTATTGTGACAAAGGAAATATCCTCAGGTAAAGACTAGAAAGAAGCATTGTGAGAAAGTCCTTTTGCTATGTGCATTCACCTAAGAGAGTTAAACATTTCTATACATTGCGTATTTTGGAAATTCTGTCTTTGATGAATCACAAAAGGACATTTGGGGACGAATTGAGGCCTATGGTGAGCAAGGAAATATCTTCAGATGAAAACTAGGAAGAAGGTTTCGAGAGACTGCTTTGTGATGTGGATTCATCTCATAGAGTTAAAACGTTCTTTTGATTGAGCAGTTTGAAATCACGCTTTTGTGGATTATGAGAAGGAATATTTTTGAGAGCACTGAAGCTTACGGTGAAAAGGAAATATCCTCAGATAAAAACTGGAGAAGTTTTCTGAGAAACTGCTTTGTGATGTGTGCATTCCACTCACAGAGTTATACCTCACCTTTCATTGAGCAGTGTGGAAACACTGTTTGACTGAAATCTACCAAGGGATATTTTGAGCACATTGAAGCCTATGGTGAAAAGGAAATATCCTCAAATAAAAACTAGAAAGAAACTTTCTGAGAAACTGCTTTGTGATGTGTGCATTCATCTCACAGAGTTAAACATTTCTAAACATTGTTCAGTTTGGAAAAGCTGTCTCTGACAAATCAGCAAAGGACATTCAGGGCCCATTGAGGCCTGTGGTGAACAAGGAAATATCTTCAGATGAAAACTAGAAAGATGCTTTCTGAGAGACTTCTTTGTGATGAGTGCGTTCATCTCACAGAATTAAACATTTCTAAACATTGTTCAGTTTGGAAAAGCTGTCTCTGACAAATCAGCAAAGGACATTCAGGGCCCATTGAGGCCTGTGGTGAACAAGGAAATATCTTCAGGTGAAAACTAGAAAGAAACTTTCTGAAAAACTGCTTTGTGATGTGTCCATTTATCTCATAGAGTTAAACCTTCCTTTTGGCTGAGCAATTTGAAATCACTCTTTTAATGGTATCTGAGAAGGAATATTTGGGAGAGGAATGAAGCCTATGGTAGAAAAAGAAATATCCTCAATAAAAACTAGTAAGAAGCTTTCTGAGAAACTACTTTGTGTTGTGTGACATTCTCTCACAGAGATAAAGCTTTGTTTTCATTGAGCAGTTTAGTAACGCTGTTTGTGTGGAATCTGCAAGGGGATATTCGGGAGTCCATTGATGCCTATGTTGGAAAAGGAAATATGTTCAGATAAAAACTGGAGAGAAGTTTTCTGACAAACTGCTTTGTTATGTGTATATTTCGCTCAGAGAGTTATATCTCGTTTTCATTGAGCATTGTGGAAACACTGTTTGTGTAAGGTCTACCAAGGGATATTTCAGAGCACATTGAAGCTTATTGTGACAAAGGAAATATCCTCAGGTAAAGACTAGAAAGAAGCTTTCTGAGAAACTGCTTTGTGATGTGTGCATTCATCTCACAGAGTTAAACATTTCTATACATTGCGTATTTTGGAAATTCTGTCTTTGATGAATCACAAAAGGACATTTGGGGACGAATTGAGGCCTATGGTGAGCAAGGAAATATCTTCAGATGAAAACTAGGAAGAAGGTTTCGAGAGACTGCTTTGTGATGTGGATTCATCTCATAGAGTTAAAACGTTCTTTTGATTGAGCAGTTTGAAATCACGCTTTTGTGGATTATGAGAAGGAATATTTTTGAGAGCACTGAAGCTTACGGTGAAAAGGAAATATCCTCAAATAAAAACTAGAAAGAAGCTTTCTGAGAAACTGATTTGTGTTGTCTAAAATCCTCTCAAAGAGCTAAACCTTACTTTTCATTGAGTAGTTTGGTAACACTGTTTTTGTGGAATCTGCTAGGGATATTCTGGACCATTTGAGGCCTATGGTGAATAAAGAAGCTTTCAAGAAACTTCTCTGTGATGTGTGCATTCATCTCACAGAGTTAAACATTTCTATCCATGGGGCGGTTTGGAAACTCTGTCCTTGACGAATCCATGAAAGGACATTTGGGGCTACATTAAGGCCTATTGTGAGCAAGGAAATACCTTCAGATGAAATCTAGAAAGGAATTTTCTGAGAAACTGCTTTGTGATGTGTGCATTCATTTCATAGAACTGAACTTTCCTTTCCATTGAGAAGTTTGAGTTCCCTCTTTTGTGGAACCAAAGGGATATTTGTGAATGCATTGAAACTTATGTTGAAAAAGGAAATATCCTCAGATAAAAACTAGAAAGAAGCTTTCTGAAAAACTTCTTTGTGATGTCTGCATTAATCTCACAGAGTTAAACCTTACATTTCATTGAGCAGTTTGGTAACACTGTTTTTGTGGAATCTGCAAGGGATATTCAGGACCTTTTGAGGCCTATTGTGAAAAAGTAAATATCTTCAGATAAAACTTAGAGAGAAGTTTTCTGACAAACTGCTTTGTGATGTGTGCATTCATCTCATAGAGTTAAAACGTTCTTTTGATTGAGCAGTTTGAAATCACTCTTTTGTGTAATCTGAGAAGGGATATTTGGGAGAGCATTGAATCTGTTAGTAAAAGGAAATATCCTCAGATAAAAACTAGAAAGAAGCTTTCTGAGAAACTGCTTTGTGATGTGCATTCATCTCACAGAGTTAAACATTTCTATACATTGCGTATTTTGGAAATTCTGTCTTTGATGAATCACAAAAGGACATTTGGGGACGAATTGAGGCCTATGGTGAGCAAGGAAATATCTTCAGATGAAAACTAGGAAGAAGGTTTCCGAGAGACTGCTTTGTGATGTGTGGATTCATCTCATAGAGTTAAAACGTTCTTTTGATTGAGCAGTTTGAAATCACGCTTTTTGTGGATTATGAGAAGGAATATTTTTGAGAGCACTGAAGCTTACGGTGAAAAAGGAAATATCCTCAAATAAAAACTAGAAAGAAGCTTTCTGAGAAACTGATTTGTGTTGTCTAAAATCCTCTCAAAGAGCTAAACCTTACTTTTCATTGAGTAGTTTGGTAACACTGTTTTTGTGGAATCTGCTAGGGGATATTCTGGACCATTTTGAGGCCTATGGTGAATAAAGAAGCTTTCCAAGAAACTTCTCTGTGATGTGTGCATTCATCTCACAGAGTTAAACATTTCTATCCATGGGGCGGTTTGGAAACTCTGTCCTTGACGAATCCATGAAAGGACATTTGGGGCTACATTAAGGCCTATTGTGAGCAAGGAAATACCTTCAGATGAAATCTAGAAAGGAATTTTCTGAGAAACTGCTTTGTGATGTGTGCATTCATTTCATAGAACTGAACTTTCCTTTCCATTGAGAAGTTTGAGTTCCCTCTTTTTGTGGAACCAAAGGGATATTTGTGAATGCATTGAAACTTATGTTGAAAAAGGAAATACACTCTTATAAAAACTAGAAAGCAGCTTTCTAATAAACTGCTTTGTGTTGTGTGAAATCTTCCCACAAAGTTAAACCTTACATTTCATTGAGCAGTTTGGTAACACTGTTTTTGTGGAATCTGCAAGGGGATATTCAGGACCTTTTTGAGGCCTATTGTGAAAAAGTAAATATCTTCAGATAAAACTTAGAGAGAAGTTTTCTGAGAGACTGTTTTATGATGTGTGCATTCCATTCACAGAGTTATACCTCACCTTTCATTGAGCAGTGTGGAAACACTGTTTATCTGAAACCTACCAAGGGATATTTTGGAGTGCATTGAAGCCTATGGTGAGAAAGGAAATATCCTCAGATAAAAACTAGAAAGAAGCTTTCTGAAAAACTTCTTTGTGATGTCTGCATTAATCTCACAGAGTTAAACATTTCTATATATTGTGTAATTTGGAAACCCTATTTTTAACGAAGCCACCAAAGGACATTTGGGGGTGCTTTGAGGCTTATGGTGAGCAAGGAAATATCTTCACATGAAAACTATAAAGAAGCTTTTGGAGAAACTGTTTTGTAATGTGTGCATTCATCTCATAGAATTAAAACTTTCTGTTGATTGACTAGTTGGAAATCACTCTTTTTGTGTAATCTGAGAAGGGATATTTGGGAGAGCATTGAATCTGTTAGTAAAAAAGGAAATATCCTCAAATAAGTTCTAGAAAGAAGTTTTCTGAGAAACCTCTTTGCATTGTGTGAAATTCCCTCACAGTGTTAAACCTTACTTTTCATTTAGCAGTTTGGTAACACTGTTTTTCTGGAATCTGCTTGGGGACATTTGGGAGCACGTTGAGGCCTATGGTGAAAAAGGAAATATCTTCAGGTATAAAATGGAGGGAATTTTTCTGCGAAACTACTTTGTGATGTGTGCATTCCACTCACAGAGTTGTACTTCACTTTTCATTGAGCAGTGTACAAACACTGTTTGACTGAAATCTACCAAGGGATATTTCGTAGCACATTGAAGCCTATGCTGAGAAAGGAAATATCCTCAAATAAAAATTAGAAACTTTTCGAGAAATGTCTTTGTGATGTGTGCATTCATCTCACAGAGTTAAACTTTTCAATATGTTGCATAGTTTGAAAATTCTGTCTTTGATGAATCCGTTAAGGACATTCTGGGTCGCATTGAGGCTCTGGGTGAGCAAGGAGATATCTTCAGATGAAAACTAGAAAGATGCTTTCTGAGAAACTGCCTTGTGATGTGATCATTCATCTCATAGTGCTAAACTTTTCATTTCATTGAGCAGTTTGAAATCACTCTTTTTGGAGAACCTGAGAGGGAATATTTGGGAGAGTATGGAACCCTATGGTGAAAAAGGAAATATCCTGAAAGAAAAACTGGAAAGAAGCTTGCAGAGAAACTGCTTTGTGTTGTGTGAAATCATCTCACAGAGTTAAACCTTACTTTTCATTGAGCAGTTTAGGAAATATGTTTTTGTGGAATCTGCAAGGGGATATTCGGGAGAGGATTGAGGGTTATAGTGAAAAATTAAGTATCTTCAGATAAAAACTGGAGAGAAACTTTCTGAGAAACTACTTTGTGACATGTGCATTAAACTCACAGATTTATATCTCACTTTTTATTGAGCAGTGTGGAAACACTGTTTGTCAGAAATATACCAAGGTATGTTCCAGAGCAGATTGAAGCCTATGGTATAAAAGGAAATATACTCAGAAAAAAACTAGAAAGAAGCTTTCTGAGAAACTTATTTGTGATTTGTGTATTCATCACACAGAGTTAAACATTTCTCTATAGAGAGCACTTTGGAAACTCTGTCTTTGAGGAATCCACGAAAGGACATTCTGAGGCTCATTGAGCCCTATGGTGAGCAAGGAAATATCTTCAGATAAAAACTAGAAAGAAGCTTTCTGAGAAACTGTTTTGTAATGTGTGCATTCATCTCATAGAGTTAAACCTTTCTTTTCATTGAGCAGTTTGAAATCACTCTTTTGTGTAATCTGAGAAGGGATATTTGGGAGAGCATTGAAGCCTATGTTGAAAAGGAAATATCCTCAGATAAAAACTAGAAAGAAGCTTTCTGAGAAACTGCTTTGTGATGTGTGCATTCATCTCACAGAGTTAAACCTTACTTTTCATTGAGCAGTTTGGTAACACTGTTTTTGTGGAATCCACGAAAGGACATTCTGAGGCTCATTGAGCCCTATGGTGAGCAAGGAAATATCTTCAGATGAAATCTAGAAAGAAGCTTTCTGAGAAACTTGTTTTTGATGTGTTCATTTATCTCATAGAGTTAAACCTTTCTTTCATTGAGCAGTTTGAAATCACTGTTTTTGTGTAATCTGAGAAGGGATATTTGGGAGAGCATTGAAGCCTATGGTATAAAAGGAAATATCCTCAAATAAAAACTAGAAAGAAGTTTTCTGAGAAACTGCTTTGTGATGTGTGCATTCCACTCACAGAGTTAAACCTTTCTTTTCATTGAGCAGTTTGGTAACACTGTTTTTGTGGAATCTGCAAAGGGATATTTGGGAGCATTGAGGCCTATGGTGAAAAGGAAATATCTTCAGATAAAAACTAGAAAGAAGTTTTCTGAGAAACTACTTTGTGATGTGTGCATTCCACTCACAGAGTTATACCTCTCTTTTCATTGAGCAGTTTGGAAACACTGTTTTTGTGGAATCTGCAAAGGGATATTTGGGAGCACATTGAAGCCTATGGTGAAAAGGAAATATCCTCAAATAAAAACTAGAAAGAAGCTTTCTGAGAAACTGCTTTGTGATGTGTGCATTCATCTCACAGAGTTAAACCTTTCTTTTCATTGAGCAGTTTGGTAACACTGTTTTTGTGTAATCTGAAAGGGATATTTGGGAGCATTGAGGCCTATGGTGAAAAGGAAATATCTTCAGATGAAAACTAGAAAGAAGCTTTCTGAGAAACTGCTTTGTGATGTGTGCATTCATCTCATAGAGTTAAACCTTTCTTTTCATTGAGCAGTTTGAAATCACTGTTTTTGTGTAATCTGAGAAGGGATATTTGGGAGAGCATTGAAGCCTATGGTGAAAAGGAAATATCCTCAGATAAAAACTAGAAAGAAGCTTTCTGAGAAACTGCTTTGTGATGTGTGCATTCATCTCACAGAGTTAAACCTTCTTTCATTGAGCAGTTTGGAAACACTGTTTTTGTGGAATCTGCAAAGGGATATTTGGGAGAGCATTGAAGCCTATGGTGAAAAGGAAATATCTTCAGATAAAAACTAGAAAGAAACTTTCTGAGAAACTACTTTGTGATGTGTGCATTCATCTCACAGAGTTATACCTCTCTTTTCATTGAGCAGTGTGGAAACACTGTTTTTGTGGAATCTGCAAAGGGATATTCAGGAGCACATTGAGGCCTATGGTAAACAAGGAAATATCTTCAGAAAAAACTAGAAAGAAGCTTTCTGAGAAACTTATTTGTGATTTGTGTATTCATCACACAGAGTTAAACATTTCTTTTCATTGAGCAGTTTGGAAACTCTGTCTTTGAGGAATCCACGAAAGGACATTCTGAGGCTCATTGAGCCCTATGGTGAGCAATGAAATATCTTCAGATGAAAACTAGAAAGAAGCTTTCTGAGAAATTGCTTTGTGATGTGTACATTCATCTAATAGAGTTAAACCTTTCTTTTCATTGAGCAGTTTGGTAACACTGTTTTTGTGGAATCTGAGAAGGGATATTTGGGAGAGCATTGAAGCCTATGTTGAAAAAGGAAATATCCTCAAATAAAAACTAGAAAGAAGCTTTCTGAGAAACTGCTTTGTAATGTCTGAAATCATCTCACAGAGTTAAACCTTTATTTTCATTGAGCAGTTTAGTAACACTGTTTCTGTGGAATCTGCAAAGGGATATTCAGGAGCACATTGCACCTGTCGTGAAAAAGGAAATATATTCAGATACAACCTGGAGAGAGGCTTTCCGGGAAGCTGCTATATCAAGTGTGAATTCCACTCACAGTGTTATACCTCTCTTTCCCTTGAGTAGTGTGGAAACACTGTTTATGTAAAACCAAAGAAGTGATATTTCTTAATGCATTGAATCCTATGGTGAAAAAGGAGGTCCTCAGATAAAAAACTAGAAACAAACTTTGGGAGAAACTGCTTTGTGATATGTGCATTCATCTCACAGAGTTAAACGTTTCTAACATGGTGCAGTTTGGAAACTCTGTCTTTGAGGAATCCACGAAAGGACATTCTGAGGCTCATTGAGCCCTATGGTGAGCAAGGAAATGTCTTCAGATAAAAACTGCAGAGTAGCTTTATGAGAAACTGCTTTGTGATGTGTGCATTCCACTCACTGAGTTATACCTCTCTTTTCTTTGAGCAGTGTGGAAACACTGTGTAAAATCTATCAAAGGATATTTTGGAGTGCACTGAAGCCTATGGTGGAAAAGGAAATATCCTCAATAAAAACTAGAAAGAAGCTTTCTCAGAAAATTCTTCGTGATATGTGCATTAATCTCACAGAGGTAAACGTTTCTTCACATTACATACTTTGGAAACTCTGTCTTTGATGTATCCACAAAGTGGCATTTGGGGCACATTGAGAACTATGGTGAAACGGGAAATATCTTCAGATGAAAACTAGAAAGAAACTTTCTAAGAAACTGCTTTGAGATGTTTTCATTGACCCCATAGAGTTAAACCTTTCCATTCACTGAGCAGTCTGAAATCAATTGTTTTGTGTCATCTGAGAAGGGATTTTTGGGAATGCTTTGAAGTCTATAGTGAAAAAGGAAATATCCTCATATAAAAACTAGAAAGAAGCTTTCCTAGAAACTGCTTTGTGATAGGTGCATTCATCTCACAGAATTAAACTTTCCTTTACATTGTGCAGTTTTTAAACTCTGTCTTTGACGAAAACATGAAGGGACACTTGGAGTCGCATTGAGGCCTATGGTAAACAAGGAAATATCTGCAGAGGAAAAGCATAAAGAAGGTTTCTAAGGAACTGCTTTGTGATGTGTACATTCATCTAATAGAGTTAAACCTTTCTTTCAATTGAGCAGTTGAAAATCACTGTTTCTGTGGAATCTGAGAAGATAAATTTGGGAGAGAATATAAGCCTATAGTGATAAAGGAAATATCTTCAGAAAAAAACAGAAATAAGATTTCTGAGAAAGTGCTCTGTGTTGTGTGAATTCCTCTGGCAGAATTAAACCATTGTTTTCATTGAGCAGTTTGGTAACACTGTTTTTGTATAATCTGCAAAGGGATATATGCAAGTGTATTGAGGTCTATGGTGAAAAAGGAAATACCTTAAGAAAAAAGCTGAAAAGAAGCGTTCTGATAAACTGCTTTGTGATGTGCACATTCCACTCACTGAGTTATAACTCTCTTTTCATTGAGCAGTGTGACAGCACTGCTTGTATAAAACACACAAAGGGATATTTATGAGCGCATTGAAGCCTACAGTGAAAAAGGAAATATCCTCATATAAAAACGAAAAAGAAGTTTTCTGAGAAACTGCTTTCTGATATGTGCATTCACCTCCCAGTGTTAAACTGTTCTTTACATTGCACAGTTTGGAAACTCTGTCTTTGAGGAATCCACGAAAGGACATTCTGAGGCTCATTGAGCCCTATGGTGAGCAAAGATATACCTTCAAGTGAAAACTGGAAAGAAGCTTTCTGAGAAATTGCTTTGTGATGTGTGCATTCGTCTCATAGAGTTAAAACCTTCTTTTGATAAAGCAATTTCGAATTGCTTTATTTGTGGAATCTCAGGAGGGAAATTCTGGAGAGCATTTAAGCCTATGATGAAAAAGGAAATATCCTCAAATAAAAACTAGAAAGAAGCATTCTGAGAAACTGCTTCATGTTGCATGAACTCCTCTGAAAGAGATAAAACTTACTTTTCATTGCATAGTTTGGTAACACTGTTTTTGTGGACTCGAAAAGGGATATTTGCGAGCTCATTGAGTCCAAAGGTGTAAAAGGAAACATCTTCAGATAAAACTGGAGAGAAGCTTTCTGAGAAACTGCTTTGTGATGTGTGCATTCCACTCATGGTGTTATACCTCTCTTTTCATTGAGCAGTGTGGAAATATAGTTTATGAAAATTCTACAAAGGAATATTTCAGAGCATATTGAAGGCTATGGTGAAAAAAGAAATAACCTCAGATAAAAACAACAAAGAATCTTTCTGAGAAGCTTCTTTGTGCTACGTGTATGCATTTCACAGAGGTAAACCTTTTTTCACATTGCACGGTTTGAAAACTCAGTCTTTGAAGAATCCACAAAAGGACATTCAGGGGCGCATTGAGGTCTATGGTGAGCAATGAAATATCTTCAGATGAAAACTAGAAAGAAGTTTTCTGAGACACTGTTTTGTGATGTGTGCATTCATCTCATAGAGTTAAAGTTTTCTTTCAATTAGGCAATGTGAAATCACTCTTTTTGGAATCTGGGAAGGGATATTGGGAGAGGATTGAAGCCTATGGTGAAAAGGAAATATCCTCAAAAACTATAAAGAAGCTTTCTGAGAAAATATTTTGTGTTGTGAAATCCTCTCACAGAGTTAAAAATAACTTACCACTGCGCAATTTGGTACTGCACTGTTTTGTGAAATCTGCAAAGAGATATTCGGGATTGCACTGAGGCCTATAGTGAAAAGGAAATATCCTCAAAGAAAAGTTGAAAGAAACTTTCTAAGAAACAGTTTTGTGTTGCATGAAGTCCTCTCACAGAGTTAAACCTTACTTTTCATTTAGCAGTTTGGCAGCACTATTTTGTGGAATATGAAAGGGGATATTCAGCAGTGCATGGAGACCTATGCTGAAAAAGGAAATATCGTCAGATAAAAACTAGAAAGAAGCTTTCCAAGAAACTGCTTTGTGATGTGTGCATTCCACTCAGAGATTTGTAACTCCGTTTCTCTGAGAAGTATGGATACACTGTTTGTGTAATATCTACCAAAAGATATTTCAGAAAGCATTGAAGCCTAGGGTGAAAAAGGAAATATCCTCAGATAAAAGCAACAAAGAAGCTTTCAAGAAACTGTTTTGTGATAGGAGCATTCATTTCACTGAGTTAAACCTTTCTTTACTCTGTGAAGTTTGGAAACTCTGTCTTTGAGGAATCCACAAAAGGTCAATTTAGGGTGCTTTCAGGCCTACGGTGGTCAATGAATTATCTTCAGATGAAAATTGGAAAGAAGGTTTCTTACAAACTGTCTTGTGATGAGTGCATTCATCTCATAGAGTTAAAGCATTCTTTTGATTGAGCAGTTTGAAATCACTGTTTCTGTGGAATCTGAGAAGGGATATTTGGGAGAGCATTGAAGCCTAGGGTGAAAAGGAAATATCCTCAGATAAAAACTAGAAAGAAGCTTTCCAAGAAACTGCTTTGTGATATGTGCATTCATCTCACAGAGATAAACCTTTCTTTTCATTGAGCAGTTTAGTAACACTGTTTTGTGGAATCTGCAAAGGTATATTTGGGAGCACATTAAACCTATGGTGAATAAGGAAATATCTTCAGATAAAAAGTGGAGAGAAACTTTCTGAAAAAATTCTTTGTCATGTGTGAGATCATCTCACAGAGTTAAACCTTTATTTTCATTGAGCAGTTTAGTAACACTGTTTCTGTGGAATCTGCAAAGGGATATTCAGGAGCACATTGCACCTGTCGTGAAAAAGGAAATATCTTCAGATAAAAACTAGAAAGAAGCTTTCCGAGAAACTGCTCTGTGATATGTGCATTCATCTCACAGAGTTATACCTCTCTTTTGATTGAGTAGTTTGAAAGCACTCTTTTGTGGAATCTGAGATGGGATATTTGGGAGAAGATTGAAGCCTATGTTGAAAAAGGAAATATCCTCAAATAAAAACTAGAAAGAGGATTTAAATAAACTGCTTTGTGTTGTGTGAATTCCTTTCACAGAGATAAACCACACTTTTCATTGTGCAGTTTGGTAACACTGTTTTGTAAAATCTGCAAAGGGATATTCAGGAGCACATTGAAGCCTATGGTGAAAAGGAAATATCTTCAGATAAAAACTAGAAAGAAGCTTTCCGAGAAACTGCTTTATGATGTGTGCATTCCACTCACAGAGTTATACCTCTCTTTTCATTGAGCAGTTTGGAAACACTGTTTATGTAAAACCAAAGAAGTGATATTTCTTAATGCATTGAATCCTATGGTGAAAAAGGAGGTCCTCAGATAAAAACTAGAAAGAAGCTTTCGAGAAACTGCTTTGTGATATGTGCATTCATCTCACAGAGTTAAACCTTTCTTTTCATTGAGCAGTTTGGAAACTCTGTCAATAGCGTATCCGCGAGGAGACATTCGGGGCACATTGAGACCTATGGTGAACCAGGATATATCTTCAGATGAAAACTAGAAAGAAGCTTTCTGAGAAACTGCTTTATGATGTGTGCATTCATCCCATAGAGTTATACCTTTCTTTGCATTGAGCAGTCTGAAATCAATGTTTTTGTGTCATCTGAGAAGGGGCTTTTGGGAATGCATTGAAGCCTGTAGTGAAAAATGAAATATCTTCAGAAAAAAACTAGAAAGAAGCTTTCCGAGAAACTGGTTTGTGATATGTACATTCATCTCACAGAGTTAAGTGTTTCTTTACATTGCACAGTTTGTAGACTTTGACGTACTGCAAAGAGACATTTGGGGGCACACTGAGGTCTATGGTGAACTAGGAAATATCTTCAGAAGGAAACTAGAAAGAAGCATTACGAGAAACTACTTAGTGATAGGTGCATTCATCTCACAAAGTTAAACCTTTCTTTACATTTCACAGTCTGTAGACTCCGTCTTTGACATATACATGAAGGGACACTTGGGGTCATATTGAGGCCTATGGTTAACAAAGAAATATCTTCATAGGGCAAATATAAAGAAGCTTTCTGAGAAACTGCTTTGTGATGTGCACATTCATCTCAAAGAGTTAAATCTTTCTTTCAATTGAGCAGCTTGAAATCACTGTTTCTGTGGAATCTGAGAAGGTGTATTTGGGTCAGCATTGAAGCCCATAGTGAAAAAGGAAATATCCTCAGATAAAAACTAGAAAGAAGCTTCCTGAGAAGGTGCTTTGTGTTTTATGAATTCCTCTCACAGATTTAAACCTTTCTTTTCATTAAGCAGTTTGGTAACCATGTTTATGCATGATCTGCAAAGGGATATTCCTGAACACATTGAGGACCATGGTGAAAAAGGAAATATCTTAATAGAAACATTGGAGAGAAGCTTTATGAGAAACTGCTTTGTGATGTGTGCATTCCACTCACAGAGTTATACCTCTCTTCATTGAACAGTGTGGAAACACAGTTTGTGTAAAATCTACCAATGGATATTTCGGAGATCATTGAAGACTATGGTGAAAAAGGAAATATTCTCAGATAAGAACAAGAAAGAAGCTTTCCGAGAAACTGCTCTGTGATATGTGCATTCATCTCACAGAGTTCAACCTTTCTCTACAATGCACAGTTTGGAAATTCTGTCTTTGATGAATCCGCAAAAGGACATTCAGGGGCACATTGAAGCGTATGGTGATGAAGGAAATATCTTCAGATGAAAACTAGAAAGAAGCTTTCTGAGAAACTGCTTTGTGATGTGTGCATTCATCTCATAGAATTAAACCTTTCTTTCAATTAGGCAATGTGAAATCACTCTTTTTTTTGGAATCTGGGAAGGGATATTGGGGAGAGGATTGAAGCCTATGGTGAAAAAGGAAATATCCTCAAAAACTATAAAGAAGCTTTCTGAGAAAATATTTTGTGTTGTGAGAAATCCTCTCACAGAGTTAAAAATAACTTACCACTGCGCAATTTGGTACTGCACTGTTTGTGAAATCTGCAAAGAGATATTCGGGATTGCACTGAGGCCTATAGTGAAAAAGGAAATATCCTCAAAGAAAAGTTGAAAGAAACTTTCTAAGAAACAGTTTTGTGTTGCATGAAGTCCTCTCACAGAGTTAAACCTTACTTTTCATTTAGCAGTTTGGCAGCACTATTTTTGTGGAATATGAAAGGGGATATTCAGCAGTGCATGGAGACCTATGCTGAAAAAGGAAATATCGTCAGATAAAAACTGGAGAGAAACTTTACCAGAAACTGCTTTATGATGTGTGCATTCCACTCAGAGATTTGTAACTCCGTTTCTCTGAGAAGTATGGATACACTGTTTGTGTAATATCTACCAAAAGATATTTCAGAAAGCATTGAAGCCTAGGGTGAAAAAGGAAATATCCTCAGATAAAAGCAACAAAGAAGCTTTCCAAGAAACTGTTTTGTGATAGGAGCATTCATTTCACTGAGTTAAACCTTTCTTTACTCTGTGAAGTTTGGAAACTCTGTCTTTGAGGAATCCACAAAAGGTCAATTTAGGGGTGCTTTCAGGCCTACGGTGGTCAATGAATTATCTTCAGATGAAAATTGGAAAGAAGGTTTCTTACAAACTGTCTTGTGATGAGTGCATTCATCTCATAGAGTTAAAGCATTCTTTTGATTGAGCAGTTTCAGATCACTGTTTTTGTGGAATCTGAGAAAGGATATTTAGGAGAAAATTGAAACCTATGGTGAAAAAGGAAATATACTCAGATAAAAACTAGAAAGAAGCTTTCCAAGAAACTGTTTCCTGATATGTGCATTAATGTCAGGGAGTGTAACTTTTCTTCACATTGTGCAGTTTGTAGACTCTGTATTTATGAATCTGTGAAGTGACATGTGTGGGCACCATGAGGCCTATGGTGAACAAGGAGATATCCTCAGATGAAAACCATAAAGAACCTTTCTGAGAAACTACTTTGTGATCTGTGCATTCATCTCATATAGGTAAACCTTTATTTTGATTGAGTAGTTTGAAAGCACTCTTTTTGTGGAATCTGAGATGGGATATTTGGGAGAAGATTGAAGCCTATGTTGAAAAAGGAAATATCCTCAAATAAAAACTAGAAAGAGGGATTTAAATAAACTGCTTTGTGTTGTGTGAATTCCTTTCACAGAGATAAACCACACTTTTCATTGTGCAGTTTGGTAACACTGTTTTTGTAAAATCTGCAAAGGGATATTTGGGAGTCCATTGAGGCCTATGGTGAAAAAGGAAACATCTTCAGATAAAAACTACAGAGAAGCTTTTGAGAGACTGCTTTCTGATGTGTGCATTCCACTCACAGAGTTATACCTCTCTTTTCATTGAGCAGCATGAAAACACTTTGTGTAAAATCTACCAACGGATATTTTGGATGCTTTGAAGACTCTGGTGAAAAGAAAATATCTTCAGATAAAAACTACAAAGAAGCTGTCTGAGAAACTGTATTGTCATGTGTGAAATCCTCCCACAGAGTTAAATCTTACTTATGACTGCACTGTTTGGTATCACACTTTTTGTGGAATCTGCAGAGTAATATTCGGGATTGCATTGAGGCTTATGGTGAAAAAGGAAATATCCTCAGATAAAAAGTAGAAAGAAGTTTTCTGAGAAACTGCTTTGTAATTTGTGCATTCATCTCACAGAGTTAAATCTTTCTTTACATTGCACAGTTTGGAAACTCTGTCTTTGTTGTACCCACGAAAGGGCATTCTGGGGTGCATTGAGGCCTATGGTGAGCAAGGAAATATCTTCTAATGAAAACAAGAAAGTAGCTTTCTGAGAAACTGCTTTGTGATGTGTGCATTCATCTCATAGAGTTAAACCTTCCTTTGCATTGAGCCATGTAAAATCACTCTTTTTTTTGGAATCTGAGAAGGGATAATTGGGAGAGCATTGAAGCCTATGGTGACAAAAGGAATATCCTCAAGTAAAAACTAGAAAGAAGTTTTCTGAGAAACTTCTTTGTGTTGTGTGATATCCTATCACAGTTTTAAATGTGACTTTTCATTGCATAGTTTGGTAACACTGTTTTTGTGGAATATGCAAAGGGATATTCGGGAGTCCACTGAGGCTTATGGTGAAAAAGGAAATATCTTCAAATAAAAACTATAAAGGAAATATCTTGAAATAAAAACTATAAAGAAGCTTTCTGAGAAACTCCTTTGTGATATGCACATTCATCTCAGAGTTAAACTTTTCTTTACATTACGAACTTTGGAAATACTGTGTTTGACATATCTCCGAAGGGACATACAGGGCGCATTGAGGCCTATGGTGAGCAAGGAAATATCTTCAGATGAACACCACGAAGAAGCTTTCTGAGAAACTGCTTTGTGCTGTGTGCATTCACCTCGTAGGGTTAAAACTTTCTTTTGATTGCGCAGTTTGAAATCACTGTTTCTTGGTAACTAAGAAGGGATATTGGGAGTGTAGTTAAAAATAAGGTGAAAAATGAAATATCCTCAGATAAAAACTAGAGAGAAACTTTCTGAGAAACTGCTTTGTGATTTGTGAAATCATCTCATAGAGTTAAACCTTTCTTTTCATTGCACAGTTTAGTAACACTGTTTTTGTGCAATCTGCAAAGGGATATTCAGGAGTGCATTGAGCCTGTCGTGAAAAAGGAAATATCTTCTGATAAAAACGGGAGAGAAACTTTCTGAGAAACTGCTGTATGATGTGTGAATTCCACTCACAGAGTTATACCTCTCCTTAACTTGAGAAGTGTGGAAACACTGAGAAGGGATATTTTGTAGCACATTGAATCCTATGGTGAAAATGGAAATATCCTCAGATTAAAACTAGAAAATAGCTTTCCAAGAAACTGCTTTCTGATATATGCATTCATCTCATAGCTTTAAACCTTTCTTTACATTGACCAGTTTGGAAACTCTGTCTTTGAGGAATCCATGAAAGGACATTTGGTGTCGCATTGAGGCCTGTGGTGATCAAGGAAATATCTTCAGATAAAATCTAGACAGAAACTTTCTGAGGAACTGCTTTGTGATGTGTGCATTCATCTCATAGAGAAAAAACTTTCTTTTGATTGAGCAGTTTGAAATCACGCTTTTTGTGGAATCTGGGAAGGGATAATTTGTACAGCACTGAAGCCTGTGTTGAAAAAGGAAATATCTTCAAATAAAATCTTATAAGAAGCTTTCCGAGAAACTTCTTTGTATTGTGTGAAATCCTCTCACAGTTAAATCTTACTTTTCATTGAGCAGGTTGGTAACACTTTTTTTGTGTAATATGAAAGGGGATAATCAGGAACACATAGACACCTATGGTGAAAAAGAAAATATCTTCAGATACAAACTGGAGAGATTGTTTATCAGAAACTGCTTTGTGATGGTGTGCATTCTGCTCACAGATTTATACCTCTCTTTCTTTGAGCAGTATGGAAACACTGTTTGTGTAAAATCTACCAAGGAATATTTCAGAGTGCAATGAAGCCTATGGTGAAAAATGAAATATCCTCAGATAAAACCTAGAAAGAAGCTTTCTGAGAAACTGCTTTGTGATATGTGCATCTCACAGAGTTAAAACTTTCTTTACATTGTGAAGTTTGGAACTCTGTCGTTGAGGAATCAGCAAAAGGACTCATGGGCACACTGAGGCCTATGGTGGGCAAGGAAATATGTTCAGATGAAAACTAGAAAGGAATTTTCCGAGAAACTGCTTTGTGATGTGTTCATTTATCTCATAGAGTTAAACTTTTCTTTTGATTGTGCAGTTTTAAATGACTCTTTTTGTGGGATCTGACAGGTATATTTGGGACAGAATTGAAGCCTATGTTAAAAAAGGAAATATCCTCCAATAAAAACCAGAAAAAAAATTCCAAGAATATGCTTTCTGTTGGATGAGCTCCTCTCACAGAGACAAAACTTAATTTTCACTGTGCCATTTGGTAACACTGTTTTTGTGGAATCTACAAAGGGATACTCGGGAGCCCTTTGTGGCCTATGGTGATAAAGGAAACATCTTCAGATAAAAACTGGAGAAAAGATTTATGAGAAACTGCTTTGTGTTGTGTGCATTCCACTCACAGAATTATACCTCTCTTTTCATTGATTAGTGTGGAAACACTGTTTATGTCAAATCTATCAAGGGATATTTAGGAGCACATTGAAGCCTATGGAGAAAAAGGAAATATCCTCAGATAAAAACAAGAAGGAAGATTTCCGAGAAAGTACTTCATGATAGGTGTATTCATCTCACAGAGGTAAACCTTTCTTTACATTGGCCAGTTTGCAGACTCTGCATTTGAAGAAACTGTGAAGGCATACTTGGGGTCCCATTGAGGCTTATAGTGGACAAGCAATATCTTTAGAGGGAAAGTATAAATAAGCTTTCAGAGAAACTGCTTTGCGATGTGTAGATTCATCTCATAGAGTTAAACCTTTCTTTCAATTGAACAGTTTGAAATCACTGTTTTGTGGAATCTGAGAAGAGATAATTGGGATAGCATTGAAGTCTATATTGAAAAATGAAACATCTTCAGATAAAAACTAGAAAGAAGCTTTCTGAGAAAGTGCTGTGTGTTGTGTGAATTCCCCTTACAGTCAAACCTTTCTTTTCATTGAGTAGTTTGAATAACACCTTTAATGTATAATCTTCAAAAGGATATTCGTGAGTGCATTGAGGTCTATGGTGAAAAAGGAAATATCTTCAGATTAAAACTGGAGAGAAGCTTTATGAGAAACTGCTTAGTGATTTGTGCATTCCACTTACACAGTTATACTTTTCTTTTCACTGAGCAGTGTGGAAACACGGCTTGTGTAAAATCTACCAAGGGGTGTCTCGGAGTGCATTGAAGTCTATGGTGATAAAGAAAATATATTCAGATGAAAACAAAAAAGAATCTTTCGGAGAAACTCCTTTCTGTTATGTGCATTCATTTCACAGAGTTAAACCTTTTTTTACATTGCAAAGTTTGGAAACTCTGTCTTTGAGGAATCCATGAAAGCACATTTGGGAGCACATATGAGGTCTATGGTGAGCAGTGAAATATCCTCATATTAAAACTACAAAGAAGCAATCTGAGAAACTACTTTGTGATGTGTGCATTCATCTCATAGAGCTAAACATTTCTTTAGAAAGATCAGTGTGAAATTACTCTTTTTTTGGAATATGAGAAGTGATATGTGGGAGAGCATGGAATCCTAAGGTGAAAAAGGAAATATCCTCAGATATAAACTTGAAAGAAGCGTTCTGAAAAGCTGCTTTGTGATATGTGCATTATGTCACAGAATTAAACCTTTCTTTACATTGCACAGTTTGGAAACTCTATCGTTGACATATCTATTAAGGGATACTTGGGGACGCATTGAGACCTATGGTGAGTAAGGAAAAATCTTCAGATGAAAACTAGGAAGAAGCTTTCTGAGAGACTGCTTTGTGATGTGTGCATTCATCTCATAGTGGTAAAACTTTCTTTTTGATGGAGCTATTTTAAGTCACTGTTTTTTTAGTATCTGAGGAGGGATATTGGGAGGGCATTTAAGCCTATGGTGAAAAATGAAATATCCTGAGATAAAAGATAGAAAGAAGCTTTCCAAGAAACTGCTTTGTGCAGCGTTAATAGTCTCACAGAATTAAACTTTTCTTGTCATTGAGTAGTTCAGTAACACTGGTTTTGTTTAATCTGCAAAGGGATATTTGGGAGTGCATTGAATCTATGGTGAAAAAGGAAATATCTTCAGATGAAAACTGGAGAGAAGTTTTCTGAGAAACTGCTCTATGATGCTTGAATTCCACTCACAGAATTATACCTCTCTTGTCCTTGAGGAGTGTTGGAAAACTGTTCATGCAAAACCTAAGAAGGGATATTTCAGAGTGCATTGAAGCCTACAGTGAAAAAGGAAATATCCTCAGATTAAAAACTAGAAATAAGCTTTTGGAGAAGCTGCTTTGGAATATGTGCCTTCATCTCACAGAATTAAGCATCTCTTCACATTGTACAGTTTGGAAACTCTGTCTTTGACGTATCTGCTATGAGACTTTAGGGGGTGCATTGAGGTCTATGGTGAACAAGGGCCTATATTCAGATAAAAACTGGAGAGAATCTTTCTGAGAAACTGCTTTGTGATGTGTGCATTCCACTCACAGAGTTATACCTCTCTTTTCATTCAGCAGTGTGGAAATACTGCTTGTGTGAAATCTACCAACGGATACTCCGGAGCGCAGAGAAGCCTATGGTGAAAAAGGAAATATCCTAAGATAAAAACAACAAATAAGCTTTCTGAGAAACTGCTTTCTAATATGTGCATTCATCTCAGAGAATTAAACCTTTCTTTACATTGCTCAGTTTGTAGACTCTGTCTTTGACGAATCCACAGAGGGACATGTGCGGGCACCTTGAGGCTTTAGGTGAGCAAGGAAATATCTTCAAATGAAAACTAGAGAGAAGCTGTTTGAGAAACTGATTTCTGAAATGTGCATTCATCTTATGGAGTTAATCATTTCTTTTGACAGAGCAGTTTGAAATCACTGTTTTTGTGGAATCTGGGAAGGGATATTTGGGAGAGCATTAAAGCCTGTAATGAAAAATGTACTATCCTCAAATAAAAACTAGACAAAAGCTTTCTGATAAACTGCTTTGTGATATTTTAAATCATCTCACTGAGTTAAACCTTACTTCTCATTGAACAGTTGGGTAACACAGTTTTTGTGGAATATGCAAAGGGACATTCAGGAACTTATTGAGGACCATGAAGAAAAAGGAAATGTCTTCAGATAGAAACTGAACAGAAGCCTTCTGAGAAACTGCTTTGTGATGTGTGAATTCCACTCACAGAGTAGTAACCCTCTTTTCCTTGAGCAGTGTGGAAACACTGTGAAAAACATAAAAACGGATATTTGAGAGACCATTGAAACCTATAGTGAAAAAGGAAATATCCTCAAATAAAAACTAGAAAGAAGCTTTCCAAAAAACTCCTTGATGTTATTTGAAATCCCCTCAGAGATGAACCTTACTTTTCATTGCACAGTTTGAAAACACTGTTTTTGAGGAATCTGCAAAGAGATATTTGGGACTACATTGAGGCCTAGTGTGAAAAAGGAAATAGCCTCAGATAAAAACAAGAAAGAAGCTTTCTGAGAAACTGCTTCATGATATGTGCATCCATCTCACACATTTAAACCTTTCTTTACATTGCACAGTTTGGAAACACTGTCTTTGACGTATATGCAAAGGGACATTCGGAGGCACATTGAGGCCTATGGTGACTAAGGAAATATTTTCAGATGAAAACGAGGAGGAAATTGTTTGAGAAAACACTTTGAGATGTGGGCATTCATCTCGTAGAGTTAAAACTTTCTTTTGACTGAGCAGTTTGAAATCACTGTTAATGTGGTATCTGAGAAGGGATCTAGGGAGTGCATTTAAGCCCATGGTGAAAATCGAAATATCCTCAGATAAAAACTAGAAAGAAGCATTCTGAGAAACCACTTTGTGATGTGTGAAATCATCTCACAGTGATAAAACTTTCTTGTCATTGAACAGTTTAGTAATACTGTTTTTGTGGAATCTACAGAGGGATATTTGGGAGCGCAATGAACCTATGGTAAAAAGGAAATATCATCCAAAAAAAACTGGAGAGAAGTTTTCTGAGAAACTGCTGTATGATGTGTGAATTCCACTCACAGAGTTATATTTCTCTTTTACTTCAGCAGTGTGGAAACACCGTTTGTGTTTGATTTCAGAGAGTTAAAGTTTAGTTTTAATTGTGCAGTTTGGTAACACTGTTTTTGTATAATCTGTAAAGGTACTTTCAGGAGCACATTGAGGCTTACTGTGAAAAAGGAAATATCCTCAGATAAAAACTGGAGGGACATTATATGAGAAACTGGTTTGTGATGTGTGCATTCCACTCAGAAAGCTGTACGTCTCTTCTCACTGAACTGTGTGGAAACACTGCTTCTGGAAAATGTACCAAGGGATATTACAGAGTGCATTGAATACTGTGGTGAAAAAGGAAATATCCTCAGATAAAAACAACAAAGAAGCTTTCTGAGAAACTGCTTGGTGACATGTGCATTTACCTCACAGAGGTAAACCTTTCTCTTTTTTTTTAATAAATTAAAAAATTTATTTTTATTTATTTTTTTAATTTTCTTTTTTTAATATACTTTAAGTTCTAGGTTACATGTGCATAACGTGCAGGTTTGTTACATATGTATACTTGTGCCGTGTTTGTGTGCTGCACCCATGAACTCATCAGCACTCATCAATTCATCATTTATATCAGGTATAACTCCCAATGCAATCCCTCTCCCCTCCCCCCCATGATAGGCCCCGGTGTGTGATGTTCCCCTTCCCGAGTCCAATTGATCTCATTGTTCAGTTCCCACCTACGAGTGAGAACACGTGGTGTTTGGTTTTCTGTTCTTGTGATAGTTTGCTAAGAATGATGGTTTCCAGCTGCATCCATGTCCCTACAAAGGACGCAAACCCATCCTTTTTTATGGCTGCATAGTATTCCATGGTGTATATGTGCCACATTTTCTTAATCCAGTCTGTCACTGATGGACATTTGGGTTGATTTCAAGTCTTTGCTATTGTGAATAGTGCTGCAATAAACATACGTGTGCATGTGTCTTTATAGCAGCATGATTTATAATCCTTTGGGTATATACCCAGTAGTGGGATGGCTGGGTCATATGGTACATCTAGTTCTAGATCCTTGAGGAATTGCCATACTGTTTTCCATAATGGTTGAACTAGTTTACAATCCCACCAACAGTGCAAAAGTGTTCCTATTTCTCCACATCCTGTCCAACACCTGTTGTTTCCTGACTTTTTAATGATTGCCATTCTAACTGGTGTGAGATGGTATCTCATTGTAGTTTTGATTTGCATTTCTCTGATGAGAAGTGATGATGAACATTTTTTCATGTATCTGTTGGCTGTATGAATGTCTTCTTTTAAGAAATGTCTGTTCATATCCTTTGCCCACTTTTTGATGGGGTTGTTTGTTTTTTTCTTGTATATTTGTTTGAGTTCTTTGTAGATTCTGGATATTAGCCCTTTGTCAGATGAATAGATTGCAAAAATTTTCTCCCATTCTGTAGGTTGCCTGTTCACTCTGATGGTAGTTTCTTTTGCTGTGCAGAAGCTCTTTAGTTTAATTAGATCCCATTTGTCAATTTGTGCTTTTGCTGCCATTGCTTTTGGTGTTTTAGACATGAAGTCCTTGCCCATGCCTATGTCCTGAATGGTAATACCTAGGTTTTCTTCTAGGGTTTTTATGGTATTAGGTCTAACATTTAAGTCTCTAATCCATCTTGAATTAATCTTCGTATAAGGAGTAAGGAAATGATCCAGTTTCAGCTTTCTGAGCAAGATGGCCGAATAGGAACAGCTCCGGTCTCCAACTCCCAGCACTAGCGACACTGAAGACCGATGATTTCTGCATTTTCAACTGAGGTACTGGGGTCATCTCACTAGGGAGTGGGAAAACCTTTCTTTACATTGCACAGTTTGCAGACTCTGTCTTTGAAAAATACACAAAAGGACTCTCGGGGGTGCATTGTGGCCTATGGAGAACAAGGAAATATCTTCAGATGCAAATTAGAAAGAAGCTTTCTGAGAAAGTATTTTGTGATGTATGCATTCATCTCATAGAGGTAAACATTTCTTTGGGTTGAGCAGTGTGAACTCACTCCTTTTTTGGAATCTGAGATGGGATATTTGAGAGAGAATTCAGGCCTATGGTGAAAAAGAAAATACCCTCAAATAAAAACTAGAAAGAAGCTTTCCAAAAACTGCCTTGTGTTGTGTGAATCCTCTCACAGAGTTAAACCTTACTTTTCACTGCATTCTTTAGTAATACGGTTTTTGTGGGATCTACAAAGGGATAATTGGGAGCACATTGAGCCTATGGTGAAATAGGAAATACCTTCACATAAAAACTGGAGAGAAACTGTCTGAGAAACTGCTGTATGATGTATGAATTCCACTCACAGAGTTATACCTCTATTTTCCTTGAGCAGTGTGGAAATATTGTTTATGTAGTACCTAAGAAGGTGTATTTTGGAGCACATTGAAGCCTATGGTGGAAAAGGAAAAATACTCAGATAAAAACAAGAAAGAATATTTCGAGAAAATGCTTTGTAATATGTGCATTCATCTCACAGAATTAAACATTTCTTCATATTGTGCAGTTTGGAAACACTGTCTTTGACGTATCTGCAGAGAGATGTTTGGGGACGCCTTGAGGCATAGGGTGAACAAGGAAATATCTTTAGATGAAACCTAGAAAGAAGCTTTCTGAGAAATTGCTTTGTGATGTGTTCATTCATCTCTTAGAGCTAAACTTTTCCTTTCATTGAGCAGTTTGAAATCAAAGTTTTTGTGTCATCTGAGAAGGGATATTTGGGAATGCATTGAAGCCTATAGTGAAAAAGGAAATATTCTTATCCAAAACAGGAAAGAAGCTTTCCAAGAAACTGTTTCATAATAGGTGCATTCGTCTCACTGTGGTAAACCTTCCTTTATATTGTGCAGTTTGTAGACTCTGTATTTGACAGAACCGTGAAGGGACACTTTGGATTGTATTGAGGCCTATGGTGAAAAAGGAAATATCTTCCAAGGAAAACCATAAAGAAGCTTTCTGAGAAACTGCTTTGTGATGTGTACATTCATCTCACAAAGTAAAACCTTTCTTTCAATTTAGCAGTTTGAAATCACTGTTTTTGTTTCATCTGAGAAGTGATATTTGGGAATGCATTGAAGCCTATAGTGAAAAAGTAAATATCTTCAGATAAAAAATAGAAAGAAGCTTTCTGAGAGAGTGATTTCTGTTGTGTGAATTTCTCTCACAGAGATAAACCTTTTTTTATCATTGAGCAGTTGTTAATTCTGTTTTTGTTTAATCTGCAAAGGGATATTCACACATGCATTGAGGCCTATGGTGGAAAAGGAAATATCTTCAGATAAAAACTGGAGAGAAGTTTTATGAGAAACTACTCTGTCATGAATGCATTCCACTCACAGAGTTATACCTTTCTTTTCATTGAGCAGTGTGGAAACATTGCTTTTGTAAAATCTACCAGGGGATATTTTGGAGCACATTGAAGCATATGGTGAAAAAGGAAATATCCAATGATTTTCTGTCATCTGAGAAGCTATATTTGGGAACGCATTGAAGCCTATCCTGAAAAAGGAGATATCCTCAGATAAAAACCAGAAAGAACTGTTCTGGGAAACTGCTTTGTGATAGGTGCATTCATCGCCCAAATTTAAACCTCTGTTTACATTTTGCAGTTTGTAGACTCTGTCTTTGATGAATCTCTGAAGGGACAATTGGGATCACATTGAGTCTTATGATGAACAAGGAAATAGCTTCAGTTGAAAACTAGAAAGAAGCTTTCTGAGAAACTGCTTTGTGATATGTACATTCATCTCATATAGTTACCTCTTTCTTTCAATTGAGCAGTTTGATATCACTGTTTTTGTGGAATCTGAGAAGCGATATTTGGGAGATCATTGACACCTGTGGTGAAAAAGGAAATATTCTCAAATTAAAACTAGTAGGAATCATTCTGAGAAACTGCTTTAGGTTGTGTGAACTCCACCCACGGAGATAAACCTTACTATTCTTTGCACAGTTTGGTAACACTCTTTTTGTAGAAACTGCAATGGGATATTCAGGAGTGCTTTGAGGCATGTGGTGGAAAAGGACATATCTTCAGATAAAAACTGAAGAAAAGCTTCCTGAGAAGCTGATTTGTGATGTGTGTATTCCACTCATAGTGTTATACCTTTCATTACTGTCAGAACTATGGGCCACGGTTTGTGTACAACCTACGATGTTATATTTTGGAGCAACTGAAGCCTAGGGTGAAAAAGGAAATATATTCAGATAATAACTGGGAAGAAGCTTTGGAAGAAACTGCTTTGTGTTAAGTGCATTCATCTCACAGAGCTAAAGCTTTCTTCATATTGCACAGTTTGGAAACTCTGTCTTAGACATATCCATGAAGTGACATTTGGGGGAGCATTGAGGCCTATGATGAGCAAGGAAATATCTTCAGATAAAAACTAGGAAAATGCTTCCTTCAGAAACTGATTTATGATGTGTGCATTCATCTCATAGAACTAAAACTTTCTTTTGATTGAGTCATTGGAAATCACAGTTTTTGTGGTGTCTGAAAAGGAATATTGGGAGGGCATTTAAGCCTATGGTGAATAACGATATATCCTCAGATAAAAACTGAAAGAAGCTTTCCGTGAAACTGCTTTGGATGTTTGAAATCATTTCACAGAGGTAAACCTTTCTTTTCATTGAGCAGTTTTGTAACACTGTTTTTGAGGAATATTCAAAGGGATATTCTGGAGGGCATTGAGGCACATGGTGAAAAAGGAAATGTCATGAGATAAAACCTTTAGAGAAGCTTTCTGAGAAGCTGTTTTTGATGTGTACATTCCATTCAAAGTTATACTTCTCTTAGCATTGAGCAGTGGGGAAACATTGTTTGCGTAAAATCTACCAAGGGATATTTCGGAGTGCATTGAAGCCTATGGTGAAAATGGAAATATCCTCAGAAAAAAACAACAAGGATGCTTTCTGAGAAAATATTTTGTGACATATGCATTAATCTCACAGAATTTAACCTTACTTTACATTGTGCAGTTTGGAAACTCTGTCTTTGAGGGATTTGTGAAAGGACATTTGGGGGCACATGAGGCGTACGGTGAGCAAGGAAATACCTTCACATGAAAATTAGAAAGAAGCTCTCTGAGAAACTGGTTTGTGATATCTGCAGTCATCTCATAGAATTAAACATTTCTTAAATAAGATTTCATCTCACACTGCTATAGATTGTCAAAAATTAATATGCTAATATTTTAACCAAATATTTTGGCAAGGATATAGAGAAATGGTGAGAGTATTAGTGATAGTAATAAAAATTACTACAGCTATTATGACCTTTGAAAGGTATTGAAAAATGGCTGGTACCTTGTAGAATTATATAACCTCTAGATGAGTAGTATCTGTCTTGATGTGTATGCTGGGAAAAACACTCACATATATGACAAAGTAAGGAATGTTGTATTGAAGCAGTGATTGTAACAGCCAAAGTGGAATAAACTGTTTCTCAGTAAGAGAAAAAAAAAAGAATTAAACATTTCTTTTGATAGAGCAGTTTGAAATCACTGTTTTTGTGGATTCTGAGAAGGGATATTTGGGAGAGCATTGAAGCCTGTAACGAAAAAGGTAGTATCCTCAAATGACAACTAGAAAAAAGCTTTCTGGGAAACTTCTTTGTGATATGTGAAATAATCTCACAGAGGTAAACCTTACTTTTCATTGAGCAGTTTGGTAATACTGTTTTTGTGGAATCTGCAAAGGGATATTCGGGTGCACATGGAGGCCTATGGTGGAAAAGGAAACATCTTCAGATAAAAGCTGGAGAGAAGCTTTCTGAGAAAATGTTTTGTGATGTGTGAATTCCACTCAGGGAATTTTACCTCTCTTTTCCTTGAGCAGGGTGGAAACACTGTGTAAAAACTAAGAAGTGATATTTGAGAGTGCATTGAAGATTATGGTGAAAAAGCAAATATCCTCAAATAAAAACTAGAAAGAAGCTTTCCAACAACTACTTTGTGTTATTTGAAATCCTCTCAGAGATAAATCTTACTTTTCTTTGTGCAGTTTGATATCACTGTTTTAGTCGAATCTGCAAAGAGATATTCGGGAGCGCTTTGAGGCCTAAGGTGACAAAATAAATGTCTTCAGATAAAAATTGCAGGGAATCTTTCTGAGAAACTGTTTTGTGATGTGTGCATTCCAGTCATAGAGTTATACCTCTCTTTGCATTGAGCAGTGTGGAAACACTGTTTGTGTAAAATCTACCAAGGGATATTTTGAAGCGCATTGAAGTCTATGGGGAAAAAGGAAATATACTCAGATAAAAACAACGAAGAATGTATTCATGAAAATGCTTAGTGACATGGGTATTCATCTCCCAGAGTTAAGCCTTTCTTTACATTGAGCAGTTTGCAGACTCTGTCTTTGGAAAATCTGCCAAGGATCACGTGGGGTTTCCTTGACGCCTATTGGGAGGAAGGAAATATCTTTAGATGAAAACTAGGAAGATGCTTTCTGAGAAACTGCTTTATGATGTGTGCATATATACACCATGGAATACTATGCAGCCATAACAAAGGATGAGTTCGAGTCCTTTGTAGGGACATGGATGCAACTGGGAACCATCATTCTCAACACACTATTGCTAGAACAGAAAACCAAACATCACATGTTCTCACTCATAGGTGGAAACTGAACAATAAGATCACTTGGACATAGTAAGGGGAACATCACACACGGGGCCTATTGTGGGGAGGAGAGGAGGGATAGCATTAGGAGATATACCTAATGTAAATGATGACTTAATGTGTGCAGCACACCAACATGCACATGTATACATATGTCACAAACCTGCACGTTGTATACATGTATCCTTAAACTTAAATTATAATAATAATAAAAAAGAAAAATAGAAAGTTTTCTGAGAAACTGATTTGTGATGTGTGCTTTAATCTCAAAGAGTTAAACCTTTCTTTTGATTGAGCAGTTTGAAATCACTCTTTTTGGGGAATCTGGAAAGGGATATTTGGGAGATAATTGAAGCCTATGGTGAAAAAGAAAATATCCTCAAGTAAAAACTAGGAAGAAGCTTTCCGAGAAACTGCTTTGTGTTGTGTGAACTCCTCTCACGGAGATAAACCTAACTTTTCATTGCACAGTTTGGTAATACTGCTTTTGTGGAATCTGCAAGGGGATATTTTGAAGCGCATTGTGGCCTGTGGTGAAACATGAAACATCTTGAGATAAAAAGTGGAGAGAAGCTTTCTGAGAAACTGCTTTGTGATGTGCACAATCTACTCACAGAGTAATACCTCTTTTTTCATTGAGCAGTGTGAAAACACTTTTGGTGTAAAATCTACCAACAGGTATTTCAGAGCACATTGAAACCTGTGGCAAAAAAAAGGAAATATCCTCAGATAAAAACTAGAAAGAAGCATTCCAAGAAACTGCTTTGTGATATGTGTATTCATCTCACAGGGTAAAACCTTTCTTTACATTTCTCAGTTTGGAAACTCTGTTGATGAATCCGCAGAAGATCATTAGGGAACACATTGAGGTCTATGGTGAGCAACAAACTATATTCAGTTGAAAACTAGGAAGAAGCTTTCTGAAAAAAATACTTTTGGATGTGTGCATTCATCTCAATGAGATAAACCTTTTTTCTTTACTTGATTAAGAAGTTTGAAATCATGCTTTTTGTGGAATCTGAGACGGGATATTAGAGAGAGCATTGAAGCCTATTTTGTAAAAGGAAATATCCTCACATAAAAACTAGAAAGAAGCTTTCCCAGAAACTGCTTTGTGTTTTGTGAAATCCTCTCACTGAATAAAACCTTAATTTTCATTGAGCAGTTTGGTAACACTGTTTTCGTGGAATCTGAAAAGGGTTATTCCGGAATGTTTTGAGACCTGTGGTGAAAAGGAAATATCTTCAGATAAAAAATGGAGAAGACGTTAATGAGAAACTGCTTTGTGATGCATGCATTCCACTCACAGAGTTATAAGTCTCTTTACTTTGAGCCGTATGGAAGCATTGTTTGTACAAAATCTACCAAGGGATACTTCAGAGAGCATTGAAGCATAGAATGAAAAAGGAAATTTCCTCAGATGAAAACAGCAAAGAAGCTTTCAAGAAACTATTTTGTGATATGTGCATTCATTTTACAGAGTAAAATCTTTCTTTACCTTGCACAGTTTGGAAACTCTGGCTTTGAGGAATCCATGAAAAGACATTCGGGGCTGCTTTAAAGCCTATGGTCAGCGATGAAAAATCTGCTCATGAGAACTAGAAAAAGCTTTCTGAGAAACTGCTTTGTGATGTATGCATTCATCTCATAGAGTTAAAACTTCCTTTGAATTGAGCAGTGTGAAATCACTCTTTTTGGAATCTGATAAGTTATTTTGGGAGCACATTTAAGCCTATGGTGAAAAACAAAATATCCTCAGATAAAAACAAGAAACTTTCTTTCTTTTTCTTTTTTTTTTTTTTGAGACGGAGTCTTGCTCTGTGGCCCAGGCTGGAGTGCATTGGCCGGATCTCAGCTCACTGCAAGCTCCGCCTCCGGGTTTACACCATTCTCCTGCCTCAGCCTCCCAAGTAGTTGGGACTACAGGCACCCGCCACCTCGCCCGGCTCGTTTTTGTATTTTTTAGTAGAGACGGGGTTTCACTGTGTTAGCCAGGATGGTCTCAATCTCCTGACCTTGTGATCTGCCCATCTCGGCCTCCCAAAGTGCTGGGATTACAGGCTTGAGCCACCGTGCCTGGCCAAAACAAGAAACTTTCTGAGAAAGTGCTTTGTGATGTGTGCATTCATCTCAATGAGATAAACCTTTTTCTTTACTTGATTAAGAAGTTTGAAATCATGCTTTTTGTGGAATCTGAGACGGATATTAGAGAGAGCATTGAAGCCTATTTTGTAAAAGGAAATATCCTCAGATAAAAACTAGAAAGAAGCTTTCCCAGAAACTGCTTTGTGATATGTGTATTCATCTCACAGGGTAAAACCTTTCTTTACATTTCTCAGTTTGGAAACTCTGTTGATGAATCCAGAAGATCATTAGGAACACATTGAGGTCTATGGTGAGCAACAAACTATATTCAGTTGAAAACTAGGAAGAAGCTTTCTGAAAAAATACTTTTGGATGTGTGCATTCATCTCAATGAGATAAACCTTTTTTCTTTACTTGATTAAGAAGTTTGAAATCATGCTTTTTGTGGAATCTGAGACGGATATTAGAGAGAGCATTGAAGCCTATTTTGTAAAAGGAAATATCCTCACATAAAACTAGAAAGAAGCTTTCCCAGAAACTGCTTTGTGTTTTGTGAAATCCTCTCACTGAATAAAACCTTAATTTTCATTGAGCAGTTTGGTAACACTGTTTTCGTGGAATCTGAAAAGGGTTATTCCGGAATGTTTTGAGACCTGTGGTGAAAAGGAAATATCTTCAGATAAAAAATGGAGAAGACGTTAATGAGAAACTGCTTTGTGATGCATGCATTCCACTCACAGAGTTATAAGTCTCTTTACTTTGAGCCGTATGGAAGCATTGTTTGTACAAAATCTACCAAGGGATACTTCAGAGAGCATTGAAGCATAGAATGAAAAAGGAAATTTCCCCAGATGAAAACAGCAAAGAAGCTTTCCAAGAAACTATTTTGTGATATGTGCATTCATTTTACAGAGTAAAATCTTTCTTTACCTTGCACAGTTTGGAAACTCTGGCTTTGAGGAATCCATGAAAAGACATTCGGGGCTGCTTTAAAGCCTATGGTCAGCGATGAAAAATCTGCTCATGAGAACTAGAAAAAAGCTTTCTGAGAAACTGCTTTGTGATGTATGCATTCATCTCATAGAGTTAAAACTTCCTTTGAATTGAGCAGTGTGAAATCACTCTTTTTTTGGAATCTGATAAGTTATTTTGGGAGCACATTTAAGCCTATGGTGAAAAACAAAATATCCTCAGATAAAAACAAGAAACTTTCTTTTCTTTTTTTTTTTTTTTTTTTTGAGACGGAGTCTTGCTCTGTGGCCCAGGCTGGAGTGCATTGGCCGGATCTCAGCTCACTGCAAGCTCCGCCTTCCGGGTTTACACCATTCTCCTGCCTCAGCCTCCCAAGTAGTTGGGACTACAGGCACCCGCCACCTCGCCCGGCTCGTTTTTTGTATTTTTTTTAGTAGAGACGGGGTTTCACTGTGTTAGCCAGGATGGTCTCAATCTCCTGACCTTGTGATCTGCCCATCTCGGCCTCCCAAAGTGCTGGGATTACAGGCTTGAGCCACCGTGCCTGGCCAAAACAAGAAACTTTCTGAGAAAGTGCTTTGTGATGTGTGAAACCATCTCAAAGAGTTACACCTATCTTCTTCTATCTTTTCATTGAGCAGTTTAATAACACTTTTTTTTTGAATCTGTAAAGGGATACTCAGGAGCACATTGAACCTATAGTGAAAAAGGAGATATGTTCAGATAAAAGTGGAGAGAATCTTTCTGAGAAACTACTGTATAATGTGTGAATTCCACTCACAGAGCTATACCCCTCTTTTCCTCAAGCAGTATGGAAAGACTGTTTGCATAAAACCAAACAAGGGATATTTCAGAGTGCATTGACCTATGGTGAAAAAGTAAATATCCTCAGATAAAAACTAGAAAGATGCTTTCCAAAAAAATATTTTGTGATATATATATTCATCTCACAGATTTAGACATTTCTTCACATTGCAGAGTTTGGAAACTGTCTTTGACATATCTGTGAAAGACATTTGGGGACGCATTGAGGCCTATGATAAACCAGGAAATATCTTCAGAAGAAAAGTAGAAAGAAGCTTTCTGAGAAACTGGTGTGTGATCTGTTCATTCATCCCACAGAGTTCAACGTTTCTTTTCATTGAGCAGTCTGAAGTCAATGTTTTCGTGTCACCTGAGATGCAATATTTAGGAATGCATTGAAGCCGATAGTGAACAAGGAAATACCCTCAGATAAAAACTATAAAGAAGCTGCTGGAGAAACTGCTTTGTGATAGGTGTATTCATCTCACAGTTTAACTTTTCTTTACATTGTTCAGTTTGTAGACTCTGTCTTTGACAAATCCACAAAGGGAAACTTGGGGTTGCCTTGATGTCTATGGTGAACAAATAAATATTTTCAGAGGAACACTGCAAAGAAGATTTCTGGACATACACCAAGATGGTTGAATAGGAATAGCTCCAACCTTCAGCTCCCAGCTTGCGTGTCAGAGATGTGTGATTGATGCATTTCCATCTAAGGAACTGGGTTCATCTCACTGGGACTTGCTTGACAGTCAGTGCAGGACAGTGGGTGCAGCCCAAGGAGTGACAGCCAAATCAGGGTGGGGCATCGGCTCGAACAGGGAACAATAGAGGTAAGGGTATTTCCTTTCTTGCGCATTCTAAAACTGCAATTTACCAAGGGTCTTAGCAAATGTCACACCAGTAGATTAAATCCCATGCCTGGCTCAGAGGGTCCCACGCCCATAGAGCCTCCCTCATTGCTAGCACAGCAGTCTGAGATCTAACTGCAAGGTGGCAGGAAGGATAGGGGAAGGGGTGCCCTCCGTTGCTGAGGCTTACGTTGGTAAATAGAGTGTCTGGGAAGCTTGAACTGGGTGGAGTACACTGCAGCTCAAGGAGGCCTGCCTGCCTCTGTAGACTCCACCTATGGGGACAGGGCATAGCTAAATAAAAAGCAGCAGAAACCTCTGCAGATGTAAATATCCCTATCTAACAGCTTTGAATAAAGTAATGGTTCTCCCAGCAAGGAGGTTGAGATCGGAGAACGGACACACTGCCTAGTCAAATTGGTCACTGACACCCAAGTAACCTGACTGGGAGAGCCTAACTGGGAGTAGCCTAACTGGAGTTGACCTCAATCAAACTTCAACAGGCCTGCAGCTGAGGGTCCTGACTGTTAGAAGGAAACCTAACAAACAGAAAGGACATCCACACCAAAACCCTATCTGTACATCACCATCATCAAAGACAAAACGTAGATAAAACCACAAAGATGTGGGAAAAGCAGTGCAGAAAAGCTCAAAATTCAACAAATGAGAGCACCTGTCCCCTCCAAAGGAGTGCAGCTCCTCACCATCAATGGAAGAAAGCTGCACAGAGAATGACTTTGACAAGTTGAGAGAAGAAGGCTTCAGCCAATCAAACTTCTCAGAGCTAAAGGAGGAATTACAACCCCAGCACAAATAAACTAAAACCTTGAAAAAAGATTTAATGAATGGATAGCTAGAATAACCAATGCAGAGAAGTCCATAAACTACCTGACAGAGATGGAAACCATGACACGAGAACTATGTGATAAATGCACATGTTTCTGTAACTGACTCAATCAAATGGAAGAAAGAGGATCAGAGATTGAAGACCAAATCAATGAAATGAATCAAGAAGAAAATTTTGGAGAAAAAAGAGTAAAAATAAATTAAGAAATCCTCCAAGAAATATGGGATTGTGTGAAAAGACCAAATCTACATCAGATTGGTGTACCTGAAAGTGACGGGGAGAATGGAAGCAAGATGGAAAACAATCTGCAGGATACTATCCAGGAGAACTTCCCCAACCTAGCAAGGCAGGCCAATATTCAAATTCAGGAAAGACAGAGAATGCCCCTAAGATACTCATTGAGAACAGCAACTCCAAGACACATAATTATGAGATTCACCGAAGATGAAATGAAGGAAAATAAGTTAAGGGCAACCAGAGAGAAAGGCCAGCTTACCCACGAAGGGAAGCCCATCATACTAACAGCAGATCTCTCAGCAGAAACTCTACAAGCCAGAAGGAGGGGTCAGTATTCAACATTTTTAAAGAAAAGAATTTTCAACCTAGAATTTCATATCCAGCCAAACTAAGTTTCATTAGTGAAGGAGAAATAAAATCCTTTACAGACAATAAATGCTGAGAGAGTTTGTCACCACCAGGCCTGCCCTACAAAAGCTCCTGAAGGAAGCACTAAATATGGAAAGGAACAACCAGTACCAGACATTGCAAAAACATGCCAAAATGTAAAGACCATCAATGCTAGGAAGAAACTGCATCAACCAATGACCAAAATAACAAACTAACATCATAATGACAGGATCAAGTTCACACATAACAATACTAACCTTAAATGTAAATTGGCTACATGGTCCAATTAAAAGACACAGACTGGCAAATTGGATAAAGAGTCAAGACCCATCAGTTTGCTGTATTCAGGAGACCCATCTCACGTGCAGAGATACACATAGGATCCAAGTAAAGCGATGGAGGAAGATCTACAAAGCAAGTACAAAACAAAAAAAGCAGGGTTTGCAATCCTAGTCTCTGAAAATACAGACTCGAAACCAACAAATATCAAAAGACACACAGAAGGCCATGACATAATCGTAAAGGGATCAATTCAACAAGAAGAGCTAACTATTACATACATATGCACCCAATACAGGAGCACCCAGATTCATAAAGCAAATCCTTTGAGACTTACAAAGAGACTTAGACTCCCACACAATAATAATGGGAGACATTAACACCTGACTGTCAACATTAGACAGATCAGCAAGAGAGAAAGTTAACAAGGATATCCAGGAATTGAACTCAACTCTGCACCAAGCGGACCTAATAGACATCTACAGAACTATCCACCCCAAATCTACAGAATATACATTCTTCTCAGCACCACATTGCTCTTACACCAAAATTGACCACAGAGTTGGAAGTAAAGCACTCCTCAGCAAATGTTAAAGAGCAGAAATTATGACAAACTGCCTCTCAGACCACAGTGCAAACATACTAGAACTCAGGAATAGGAAACTCAAACAAAACTGCTCAACTACATGGAAATTGAACAACCTAAACCTGAATGACTACTGGGTACATAACGAAATGAAGGCAGAATTAAAGATGCTCTTTGAAACCAATGAGAACAAGGATACAACATACCAGAATCTCTGGGACACATTTAAAGCAGTGTGTAGAGGGAAATTTATAGCACTAAATGCCCACAAGAGAAAGCAGGAAATACCTAAATTTGACAACCTAACTTCACAGTTAAAAGAACTAGAGAAGCAAGAGCAAACACATTCAAAAGCTAGCAGAAGGCAAGAAGTAACTAACATCAGAGCAGAACTGAAAGGGACAGAGTCACAGAACACTCTTCAAAAAGTCAATGAATCCAGGAGCTAGTTTTTTGAAAAGATCACCAAAATTGATAGATTGCTAGCAAGACTAATAAAGAAGAAAAGAAAGAAGAGTAAAATAGACACAATAAAACATGATAAAGGGGATATCACCACCGACCCCACAGAAATACAAACTACCATCAGAGAATACTATAAACACTGCTAGGCTAATAAACAGGAAAACCTAGAAGAAACGGATAAATTAATGTACACATACACTCTCGCAAGACTAAACCAGGAAGAAGGTGAATCCCTGAGTAGACCAATAGCAGGCTCTGAAATTCAGGCAATAACAAATAGCCTACAAATGAAAAAAGTCAAGGACCTAATGGATTCAGAGCCGAATTCAAACAGAGATACAAGGAGGAGCTGGTACCATTTCTTCTGAAATTATTCCAATCAATAGAAAAAGAGGGGATCCTCCCTTACTCATTTTATGAGGAAAATATCATTCGAATACCAAAGCCTGGCAGAGACACACCACAAAAAGAGAATTTTAGACCAATATCTCTGAATAAATTCGTTTTTGATGGAATGCACCTCAAAGTAATAAGAGCTATTTATGACAAACCCACAGGCAATATCATAATGAATCAGCAAAATCTGGAAGCAATCCCCTTAAAAACTGGCACAAGATAAGGATGACATTTCTCACCACTCCTATTCAACATAGTGTTGGAAGTTCTGGTCAGGGAAATCAGGTAAGAGAAAGAAATAAAGGTATTCAATTAGGAAAAGAAGAAGTCAAATTGTCCCTGTTTGCAGATGACTTCATTGTCTGTTTGGAAAACCCCATTGTCTCAGCCCAAAATATCCTCACGCTGATAAGCAATTGCAGAAAAGTCTCAGGTTACAAAATCAATGTGCAAAATTCACAAGCATTCTTATACACCAAAACAGACAAACAGAGAGTCAAATCATGAATTAACTCCCATTCAAAAGTGCTTCAAAGAAAATAAAATACCTAGGAACCCAACTTACAAGGGAAGTGAAGGACCTCTTCAAGGAGAAATACAAACCACTGCTCAATGAAATAAATTCAAGGCTCTGTTGAAAAAGGAAATATTCTCAGATAAAAACTAGAATGATTCCACTCACTTTTCATTGAGCAGTGAAACACTGTTTGTCTGAAGTCTACCAAGGGATATTTCAGAGAGCATTCAAGACTATGGTGACAAAGGAAATACCTTCAAAAGCTAGCAGAAGGCAAGAAATAACTAAGATCAGAGCAGAACTGAAGGAGATAGAGACACAAAAACCCTTCAAAAATCAATGAATCCAGGAGCTGGTTTTTGAAAAGATCAACAAAATTGATAGATTGCTAGCAAGACTAATAAAGAAGAAAAGAAGAATCAAATAGATGCAATAAAAATGATAAAGGGATATCACCACCGACCCCACAGAAATACAAACTACCATCAGAGAATACTATAAACACCTCTATGCAAATAAACTAGAAAACCTAGAAGAAATGGATAAATTCCTGGACACATACACTCTCCCAAGACTAAACCAGGAAGAAGTTGAATCCCTGAATAGACCAATAGCAGGCTCTGAAATTGAGGCAATAACAAATAGCCTACCAACCAAAAAAGTCCAGGACCAGATGGATTCACAGCTGAATTCTACCAGAGGTACAAGGAGGAGCTGGTACCATTCTTCTGAAATTATTCCAATCAATAGAAAAGAGGGATCCTCCCTTACTCATTTTATGAGGAAAATATCATTCGAATACCAAAGCCTGGCAGAGACACACCACAAAAAGAGAATTTTAGACCAATATCTCTGAATAAATTCGTTTTTGATGGAATGCACCTCAAAGTAATAAGAGCTATTTATGACAAACCCACAGGCAATATCATAATGAATCAGCAAAATCTGGAAGCAATCCCCTTAAAAACTGGCACAAGATAAGGATGACATTTCTCACCACTCCTATTCAACATAGTGTTGGAAGTTCTGGTCAGGGAAATCAGGTAAGAGAAAGAAATAAAGGTATTCAATTAGGAAAAGAAGAAGTCAAATTGTCCCTGTTTGCAGATGACTTCATTGTCTGTTTGGAAAACCCCATTGTCTCAGCCCAAAATATCCTCACGCTGATAAGCAATTGCAGAAAAGTCTCAGGTTACAAAATCAATGTGCAAAATTCACAAGCATTCTTATACACCAAAAACAGACAAACAGAGAGTCAAATCATGAATTAACTCCCATTCAAAAGTGCTTCAAAGAAAATAAAATACCTAGGAACCCAACTTACAAGGGAAGTGAAGGACCTCTTCAAGGAGAAATACAAACCACTGCTCAATGAAATAAATTCAAGGCTCTGTTGAAAAAGGAAATATTCTCAGATAAAAACTAGAATGATTCCACTCACTTTTCATTGAGCAGTGGGGAAACACTGTTTGTCTGAAGTCTACCAAGGGATATTTCAGAGAGCATTCAAGACTATGGTGACAAAGGAAATACCTTCAGATAAAAACTAGAGAGAAACTTTCTGAGAAACTGCTTTGTGATGTGTGCATTCCACTCACACAGTTATGCCTCAATTTTAGTTGAGCAGTGTGGAAACACTGTTTCTCTGAAGTCTACCAAGGTATATTTCAGTGGGCATTGAAGCCTAAGGTAAAAAGGAAATATCCTCAGATAAATACGAGAAAGAACCTTTCTGAGAAACTTCTTTGTGACGTGTGCATTCATCTCACTGACTTAAATATTTCTATACAGAGCACAGTTTGGAAACTCTGTCATTGATGAATCCACAAAAGGATATTCAGAGGCTCATTGAGGCCTATGGTGAGCAAGAAAATATCTTCAGATGAAAACTAGAAAGAAGCTTTCTGGGAAACTGCATTGTGATGTGTGCATTCATCTCATAGAGTTAAACCTTTGCTTTGATAGAGCAGTTTGAAATCACTGTTTTTGTTGAATCTGAGAAGGGATATTTGGGAGAGCATTGAAGCCTATGACAAAAGGGGAAATACCTCAAAGAAAACCTAGGAGAAGCTTTCTGAGAAACTCTTTCGGTTGCGTGAAACCCTCTCACAGAGTTTAACCTTACCATTCATTGAGCAGTCTGGTAACACTGTTTTTGTGGAATATACAAGGGGATATTCAGGAGCACGTTGAGGCCTATGGTGAAAAAGCAGATATCTTCGGATAAAAACTGGAGTGAAGCTTTCTGAGAAACAGTTTGTGATGTGTATATTCCACTCACAGAGGAATACCTCACTTTTCATTGAGCAATGTGGAAACACTGTCTGAAATCTATCAGGGTATATTTTGGAGTGCTTCAAAGCCTATAGGAAAAAAGTAAATGTCCTCAGAAAAAACCTAGAAAGAATCTTTCCAAGAAACTACTTTGTGATGTGTGCATTCATCTCACAGAGTTAAACATTTCTCTACATTGTGCAGATTGTCTCCTTGACCAAAGAGTGAAAGAACATTCGGGGTGACATTGAGGCCTATGGTGAGCAAGGAAATATCAACAGTTGAAAGCTATAAAGAAGATTTCTGATAAACTGCTTTGTGATGGGTGCATTCATCTCATAGAGTTAAACGTTTCCTTTGATAGTGCAGCATGAAATCACCCTTTTTGTGGAATCTGAGAAGGGATATTTGGGAGAGCATTGAACCCTGTGGTGAAAAATGAAATATCCTCAAATAAAAACTAGAAAGAAGCTTTTCGAGAACCTGCTCTGTGTTGTGTGAAATCCTCTCACAGAGTTAAACATTCCTTTTCTTTGAGCTCTTCGGTAACACTGTTTTGGGATCTGTATGGGGATATTTGGGAGTGCATTGAGGCCTATGGTGAAAAAGGAAATATCTTCAGATAAAAACTGGAGAGAAGCTTTCTGAGAAACAGCTTTGTGATGTATGCATTCCACTCACAGAATTATACCTCGTTTTTCTTTGAGCCGTATGGAAACAGTGTTTGTCTGAAATCTACCAAGGGATATTCCAGAGCGCATTGAAGCCTATGGTGAAAAATGAACTATCCTCAGATAAAATCTAGAAAGAATCTTTCTGAGAAATTTCTTTGTTATACGTGCATTCTTCACACAGAAATAAACATTTCTATACATTGTGCAGTTTGGAATCTCTGTCCTTGACGAATCCATGAAAGGTCATTTGGGGATGCATTGAGGTGTACGTTGAGCAAGGAAATATCTTGAGATAGAAACAAGAAAGATGCTTTCTGAGAAACTGCTTTGCAGTGGGTGCATTTATCTCATATAGGTAAACCTTTCTTTTGATTGAGAAGTTTGAAATCCCTATATTTGTGGAATCTGAGGAGAGATATTTGAGAGAGCATTGAAGCCTATGGTGAAAAAAGAATTATACTCAAATAAAAGCTAGAAGGAAGCTTTCTGAGAAACTCCTTTGTGTTGTTTGAAATCCACTCACAGAGTGAAACCTTATTTGTAATTGAGCAGTTTGGTAACACTTGTATTGTGGAATCTGCAAAGGGATATTCAGGAGCTTGTTGAGGCCTATGGTGAAAAAGGAAATATCTTCAGATAAAAAATGGAGAGAAGCTTTCTGAGAAACTGCTTCATGATGTGTGCATTGTACTCACAGAGTTATATCTAACTTTTCACTGAGCAGTGTGAAACCACTGAATGAAATCTACAATGGGATATTTCAGAGCTCATTGAAACCTATGGTGAAAAAGGAAATAACCTCAGATAAATACTAGAAAGAAGCTTTCTGAGAAACCTCTTTGCTATGTGTGCATTCTTCTCACAGAGTCAAACATTTCTATACAATGCGCAGTTTGGAAACTCTGTCTTTGATGAATCCATGAAAGGACACTCAGGGGTGCATTGAGACTTATTCTGAGCAGTGAAATATGATCATATGAAATTGAGAAAGAAGCTTTCTGATGAACTGCTTTGTGATGGGTGCATTAATCTCACGGAGTTAAACCTTTCTTTTGATTGAGCAGTTTGAAATCACTCTTTTTTGTGGAATCTGAGAAGAAATATTTGGGAGAGATATGAAGACTATGGCGAAAAATGAAATTTCCTGAAATAAAAACTATAAAGAGGCTTTCTGAGAAACTCCTTTGTGTTCTGTTAATTCCTCTCACGGAGCTAAACCTTAGATTTCATTGAGTAGTTTGATAACACAATTTTTGTGGAATCTGCAAGGGGATATTCAGAAGCACATTGAGGCTTATGGTGAAAAAGGAAATATCTTCAGATGAAAACTGGAAAGTAGCTTTCTGAGAAACTGCTTTGTGAAGCGTACATTCCACTCACAGAGTACCTCACTTATCATTGAGCAGTGTGAAAACCCTGTTTGTCTGGTATCTACCAAAGGAAATTTAGGAATGCATTGAAGCCTACGGTGAAAAAGCAAATATTCTCAGTTCTCAGATGAAAATTAGAAAGAAGCTTTCCAAGAAATATCTTTGTGATGTATGCATTCATCTCACAGAGTTAAACATTTCTATATATTGCACAGTTTGGAAATCCTGTATTTGGCGAATATGTGAAAGGACATTCAGATGTGCCTTGACACCTATGGTGAGCAAGGAAATATCTTCAGATGAAAAGTAGAAAGAAGCATTCTGAAAAACTGCTTTGTGATGTGTACATTCATGTCGAATAGTTAAACATTTCTTTTGATTGAGCTGTGTGAAATCACTGTTTTTGTGAAATCTGAGAAGGGATATTTGGGAGAGCATTGAATCGTATGGTGAAATAAGAAATATCTTAAGATAGAAACTATAAAGAAGTTTTCTAAGAAACTGCTTTGGGTTAATCCAGTCTGTCACAGATGGACATTTGGGTTGATTCCAAGTCTTTGCTATTGTGAATAGTGCCACAATAAACATACGTGTGCATGTGTCTTTATAGCAGCATGATTTATAATCCTTTGGGTATATACCCAGTAGAGGGATGGCTGGGTCATATGGTACATCTAGAAAATGTGGCACATATACACCATGGAATACTATGCAGCCATAAAAAAGGATGAATTTGTGTCCTTTGTAGGGACATGGATGCAGCTGGAAACCATCATTCTTAGCAAACTATCACAAGAACAGAAAACCAAACACCACATGTTCTCACTCATAGGTGGAAACTGAACAATGAGATCACTTGGACTCGGGAAGGGGAACATCACACACCGGGGCCTATCATGGGGAGGGGGAAGGGGAGGGATTGCATTGGGAGTTATACCTGATATAAATGATGAATTGATGGGTGCTGACGAGTTGATGGGTGCAGCACACCCACATGGCACAAGTATACATATGTAACAAACCTGTACGTTATGCACATGTACCCTAGAACTTAAAGTATAATAAAAAATAAATAAATAAATAAAAAAGAAACTGCTTTGGGTTGCATGAATTCTTCTTGCAGAGTTAACCCTTTTTTTTTCACTGACCAGTTCGGTAACACTGATTTTGTATTATCTGCAAGGGAATATATGTGATCACTTTGAGGCCTATGGTGAAAAAGGAAATATCTTCAGATAAAAACTGGGAAGAAGCTTTCTTAGAAATTGCTTGTGATGTGTGCATTCCACTCACAGAGATTTATCTCTCTCTTCATTGAGCAGTGTGGAAACAGTGTTTGTGTAAAATATACCAATGGATATTTTGGAGCACTTTGAAGCCCATTGTTAGAAAGGAAATATCGCAGGATTAAAAACGAAAAAGAAGCTTTA
>CM058079.1:7884894-7962422 GCA_030247045.1 Colobus guereza | reverse complement strand
CCAAGAAAAGAATCATGTAAGTCTGTGAGATGAATTCACAAATCACAAAGCTCTTTCTCAGAAAGCTTCTTTTTTTTTCTGAGAATATTTCCTTTGTCACCATAAGTTTCATGTGCTCTGAAACATCCCGTTGCAGATTCCATGAAAACAGTGTTAGCAAACTGTGCAATGAAAAGGATAGTGCAACTCTGAGAGATGAATTCACACATCACAAAGCAGTTTCTCAGAAAGCTTCTTTCTACTTTTAATCTGAGGATATTTCTTTTGTCACCATAGTTTTCAATGCTGAAATATCCCGTTGCAGATTTCATGAAAACAGTGTTAGCAAACTGTGCAATGAAAAGGATAGTGCAACTCTGAGAGATGAATTCACACATCACAAAGCAGTTTCTCAGAAAGCTTCTTTCTAGTTTTAATCTGAGGATATTTCTTTTGTCACCATAAGTTTCAATGTGCTCTGAAATGTTCCGTTGCAGATTTCATGAAAACAGTGTTAGCAAACTGCTCAAGGAAAAGAACAATTTAATACTGTGAGATGATTTCACACATCACAAAGCAGTTTTTCAGAAAACTTCTTTCTAATTTTTATCTGAGGACATTTAGTTTTTCACCATATGGCTCAATGCCATCCCAAATATTCCCTTGCAGATTCCATGACAAAATGTTAGCACACGGCTCCATGAAAAGAAAGGTGTAACTCTGTGAGATGAACTCACACATCACAAAGAACTTTCTCATAACTCTTCTTTCTAGTTTTCATCTGACGATATTTCCTTTGTCAACATGGGCTTCAATGCGATCCAAAATATCCCTTCGCAGATTCACCAAAATCAGTGCTACCAAACTGCTCAATGAAAGGAACAGAGTTACTCTGGGAGCTGAATTCACACATCACAAAGCAGTTTCTCAGAGCTTCTTTCTAGTTTTATCTGAGGATATTCTTTTCACCATAAGCCTAAATGTGCTCCAAAATATCACATTGCAAATTCCAAGAAAACAGTGTTAGCAAAATGCTCCTTGAAAGAAATGTGTAACTCTGTGAGATATGAATTCACACATCACAAAGAACTTTCTCAGAAAGCTTCTTTCTAGTTTTATCTGAGGATATTTCCTTTGTCACCATAGGCTTCAATGTGATCCAAATATCCTTCTCAGATTCCAAAAAACAGTGTTAGCAAACTGCTCCATGAAAAGAAGTGTAACTCTGTGAGGAATTCACACATCACAAAGCAGTTTCTCAGAAAGCTTCTTTCTAGTTTTATCTGAGGATATTTCCTTTGTCACCATAACTCAATGCTCCAAAATATCCTTTGCAGATTCCACAAAAACAGTGTTAGCAAACTGCTCAATGAAAACAATGTAACTCTGTGAGATGAATTCACAATCACAAAGCAGTTTCTCAGAAAGCTCTTTTCTAGCTTTCGTCTGAGGATATTTCCTTTGTCACCATAACTTGATTGCATTCCAAAATATCCTATTGCAGATTCCAACAAAACAGTGTAGCAAACTCTTCAATGAAAAGAACAATGTAAATGTGTGACATGAATTCACAAAACACAATGCAGTTTCTCAGAAAGCTGCTTTTGGTTTTATCTGAGGATATTTCCTTTGTCACCATTGACTTCAATGTGCTTCAAATATCCTATTGCCAATGCCACAAAAACAGCGTTATCAAACTGATCAATGAAAAGTGCAGTGTAACTCTATGAGATAAGTTCACATATCACAAAGAACTTTCTCATAAAGTATCTTTCTAGATTTTTATCTTAGGATATTTCCTTTTCACTATAGGCCTGAATGCCCTCCCAAATATCCTTTGCAGATTCCATGAAAACAGTGTTAGTAAACTGCTCAATGAAAAGAAAGGTGTAACTCTGAGATGAATTCACACATCAAAGAACTTTCTCAGAAAGCTTCTTCTAGTTTTTATCTGAGGATATTTCCTTTGTCACCATAGACTACAATGTGATCAAAATATCCTTCTCAGATTCAAAACAGTGCTACCAAACTGATCCATGAAAAGAAATGTAACTCTGGGAGCTGAATTCACACATAAGAAAGTAGTTACTCATAAAGCTTCTTTCTAGTTTTTATCTGAGGATATTCAGTTTTTCACCATAAGCCTAAATGTGCTCCAAAATATCACATTGCAAATTCCAAGAAAACAGTGTTAGCAAAATGCTCCTTGGAAAGAAATGTGTAACTCTTTGATATGAATTCACACATCACAAAGAACTTTCTCAGAAAGCTTCTTTCCAGTTTTCATATGAGGATATTGCCTTTGTCACCATAGGCTTCAATGTGATCCAAGATATCCCTTCTCAGATTCCCCAAATAGAGTGCTACCAAGCTGCTCCATGGAAGGAAAGGTGTAACTCTGTTAGGTGAATTCGAAAATCACAAAGCAGTTTCTCAGAAAGCTCTTTTCTAGCTTTCGTCTGAGGATATTTCCTTTGTCACCATAACTTGATTGCATTCCAAAATATCCTATTGCAGATTCCAACAAAACAGTGTAGCAAACTCTTCAATGAAAAGAACAATGTAAATGTGTGACATGAATTCACAAAACACAATGCAGTTTCTCAGAAAGCTGCTTTTTGGTTTTTTATCTGAGGATATTTCCTTTGTCACCATTGACTTCAATGTGCTTCCAAATATCCTATTGCCAATGCCACAAAAACAGCGTTATCAAACTGATCAATGAAAAGTGCAGTGTAACTCTATGAGATAAGTTCACATATCACAAAGAACTTTCTCATAAAGTATCTTTCTAGATTTTTATCTTAGGATATTTCCTTTTTCACTATAGGCCTGAATGCCCTCCCAAATATCCTTTTGCAGATTCCATGAAAACAGTGATAGTAAACTGCTCCATGAAAAGAAAGGTTTAGGTATCTGAGATGAAATCACACATGACAAAGAACTTTCTTGCAAAGCTTTTTTCTAGTGTTTTTCTGTGGATATTACCTCTGTCACCATAGACTACAATGTGATACAAAATATCCCTTCTCAGAATCTTCAAAAACAATGCTACCAAACTGATCCATGAAAAATGTCATGTAACTCTTTGAGATGAATTCACACACCACAAAGAGGTTTCTCAGAAAGCTTCTTTCTAGCTTTTTCTGAGGACATTTCCTTTGTCACCATAAGCTTCAGTGCACAACGAAATATCCCATTGCAGATTCCAAGAAAACAGTGTTAGCCAACAGCTCAATGAGAAGTGCAGTGTAACTTTGTGAGATGAATTTGCACATCACATAGAAGTTTCTCAGAAAGGTTCTTTCTTGTTTTTATCTGAGGATATTACCTTTGTCACCCTAGGATTCAATGCAATGTAAAATGTCCCTTTTCAGATTCCCAAAAACAGTGCTACGAACATGATCCATGAAAAGAACCATGTATCTCTGTTAGATGAATTAACACATCAAAAATCAGTTTTTCAGAAAGCTTCTTTCTACTTTTTCTGTGAGAGTATTTCCAATGTCACAATAAGCTTCAATGCGCTCCAAAATATCAAATTGCAGAGTCCAGGAAAACAGTGTTAGCGAACTCCTCAATTAATAGGATAGTGTTACCGTGTGAAGTGAATTCACACATCAAAAAGCAGTTTCACAGAAAGCTTCTTTCTAGCTTTTATCTGAGGATATTTCCTTTTTCACTATAGGTCTCAGGGCACTCAATAACATCCCTTTGCAGATTCCACGAAAACAGTGTTTGCAAATAGCTCAATGAAAGAGTGGTGTAACTCTGTGAGATGAATTCATGCTTCATAAGAAAGTTTCTCAGAAGGCTTCTTTTTAGTTTTTATCTGAGGATATTTAGTTTTTCACCATAGGCCACAATGCGCTCTGAAATATCCCATTGCAGATTCCAAGAAAACAGTGTTAACAAACTGCTCAATGAAGAGAACAGTGTAACTATGTGAGATGAATTCACGCATCACAAAGCAGTTTCTCAGAATCCTCCTTTTGGTTTTTATTTGAGTATACTTTGTTTTTCACCATAGACATCAATGTTCTCCCAAATATCCCCTTGCAGATTCCAAGAAAGCAGTGTCATCAAACTCCTCCATGAAAAGAAAGGGGTAACACTGTGAGATGAATTCACACATCACAAAGAATATTCTCAAAAAGAATCTTTCTAGTTTAAATCTGAGGATATTTCCTTTGTCACCATAGGCTTCAATGCAATCCAAAATATCCCCTCTCAGGTTCCGCAAAAACAGTTCTACCAAACTGATCCGTGAAAAGAATCATGTAACTCTGTGAGATGATTTTACACAACATGAAGCAGTTTCTCAGAAAGCTTTCTAATTTTTATATGAAAATATTTCCTTTGTCTCCATAAGCTTCAATATGATCTGAACTACCCCATTGCAGATTCGAAGAAAATAGTGCTAGCAAACTGCTCAAAGAAAAGTAGAGTATAACTCTGTGAGGTGAATTCACACATCACAAAGCAGTCTCTCAGAAAGTTTCTTTCGAGTTTTTACCTGAGGAATTTTCCTTTGTCATCATAAGCTTCAACGTGATCAAAAATATCCCTTCTCAGATTCCACAAAAGAGTGCTACAAAACTGCTCTATAAAAAGAATCATGTAACTCTGTGAGATGAATTACCCCATCACAAATCGATTTTATATGAGGATATTTCCTTTGTGTTTTTGAGGATATTTCCTCTAGTTTCCATATGAGGATATATCCTTTGACATCAAAGGCTTCAATGTGCCCCAAAATTGCCCATTGCAGATTCCCCAAAAAGAGTGCTATGATACTGCTCAATGAAAAGAACAGTGTAACTCTGTGAAAGGAATTCACACATCAGAAAACGTTTCCTCAGAAAGCTTTTTTCTAGTTTTTATATGAGGTTATTTCCCTTCTCAGATTCCACAAATACAATCCTAGCTAAGTGCTTCATGAAAGAGTAGTGTAACTCTGTGTGATGAATTCTCACATTACAAAACAGTTTCACAGAAAGCTTCTTTCTTCTTTGTATCCAAAGATATTTCCTTTTTAAACATGGGCATCAAAGTGCTCCTGTATACCTCATTGCAGATTCTGCGAAAACAGTGTTAGCAAACTTCTCAATGAAAGAATTGGTGTAAATCTGTGAGATGAATTCACACACCACAAAGCAGTTTGAGAAGGATTATCTCCAGTTTTTATCTGAGGATATTTCATTTCTCACCATTGGATTCTATGTTATCCAAAATATCACTTCTGTGATTCCAAAAAAACAGTGCTAGAAAACTGCTCCATGAAACAGGGGTGTAACTCTGTGAGGTGAATTCAAACATCATAAAAAAGTTTCTCAGAACGTTTTTTTCTCGTTTTTATCTGAGGATATTTCAGGCCTCAATGCGCTCTCATATATCTCATTGAAGATTTCGTGAAAATGTTTTAGGAAACTTCTCAATGGAATGTGAGATGTCGCTCTGTGAGATGAATTCACACATCACAAAGCAGTTTCTCAGAAGGCTTCTCTCAAGTTTTTATCTAAGAATATTTAATTTTTCACCGTAGGACTCAATGCCCTCGGAATAACCCATGGCAGTTCCAAAAAGACAGTATTAGTAAACTGCTCAATGTAATGAAAAGTGTATCTCTGTGAGATGAATACAGTCATCACAAAGATGTTTCTCATAAAGCTTTTTCTAGTTTTATCTGAGTATATTTGCTTTGTTACCATAGGCTTCAAAATGATCCAACATATCCCTTCTCAGATTCCACAAATACAGTGCTAGCAAAACTGCTCCTTGAAAGACTAGTGTAACTCCATGTGATGAATTCACAAATCACAAAGCAATTTCTTAGAAAGCTTCTTTCTTTTTTTTATCCGAGAATATTTCCTTTTTAAACACAGGCCTCAATGCGCTCCTGCATATCTCATTAGAGATTCCATGAAAACAGTGTTAGGAAACCTCTCAATAAAAACAATGGTGTAACTCTCTGAGATGAATTCACACATCACAAAGCAGTTTCTGAGAAGGCTCCTCTCCTGTTTTTATTTGAGGATATTTCATTTCTCACCATAGGATTCTATGCTATCCAATATATCACTTCTGAGATTCCACAAAAACAGTGATACCAAACTCCTCCATTAATGAATGGTGTAACTCTGTGAGATGAATTCACACCTCATAAGGCAGTTTCTCAGAAACCTTTTTTCTAATTTTTATCTGAGGATATTTCCTTTGTCACCATAGGTTTCAAAGCAATCCAAAACATCACTCTCAGATTCCACAAAAACAGTGTAGCCAACGGCTCCATGAAAGAGTGCTGTAACTCTCTGAGATGGATTTACAAATCACAATACAGTTTCTCCGAAAGTTTCTTTCTGGGTTCTCTCTGAGTATATTTCCTTTGTCAGCATAGGCTTCAGTGTTCAAAAATATTCCTTCTCAAACTCCGCAAAGACAGTGTTAGCAAACGGCTCCATGAAAGAGTAGTGTAACTCTGTGAGATGAATTCACATATCACAAGGCAGTTTCTCAGAAAGCTTCTTTCTTGTTTTATCTGAGGATATTTCAGGCCTCAATGCACTCCTGGGTATCTCATTGCAGATGCTGCAAAAACAGTGTTAACAAACTTCTCAATGAAAGCAGTATTGTACTGACAGATGTCAGATGAATTCACACACCACCAAGCAGTTTCTGAGAAGGCTTCTTTCCAGTTTTTCTCTGAGGATATTTCATTTTTAACCATGGGATTCAATGCTTTCCAGTATATTCCTTCTGTGATTCTACAGAAAGAGTGCTCACAAACTCCTCCATGAAAGAGTGGTGTAAATTTGTGAGATGAATTTACATGTCACAAAGCACTTTCTCAGATAGTTTCTTTCAAGTTTTTGTCTGAGAATATTTCCTTTGTCACCATAGCCTTCAAAGCAATTGAGAATATCACTTCTCAGAGTCTACAAACACAGTGCTAACAAACGACTCCATGAAAGAGTTGTGTAACACTGTGAGATGAATTCACACATCACAAAGCAGTTTCTCAGAAATCTTCCTCCTGGTTTTTATCTGAGGATATTTCTTTTGTCACCTTAGGCTTCAAAGTGATCCAAAATATCCCTTCTCAGATTCCACAAAAACCATGCTAGCAAATGGATCCATGAAACAATAGTGTAATTCTGTGAGATGATTTCACACATTACAAAGCATTTTCTCAGAAAGCTTCTTTCTTGTTTTCATCTGAGGATATTTCAGGCCTCAATGTGCTAACGTATATCTCATTGCAGCTTCCGCAAAAGTATTGTTAGGAAACTTCTCAAGGAAAAGAGTGGTGTAGCTCTGTGAGATGAATTCACACATCACAAAGCAGTTTCTCAGAAGGTTCTCACTAGTTTTTATCTAAGGATATTTAATTTTTCACCATAGGACTCAATGCCCTCAGAATATCCCATTGCAGATTCCACAAAAACAGTGCTAGCAAACTGCTCAATGTAATGAAAAGTGTATCTCTGTGAGATGAATACACTCATCACAAAGCAGTTTCTCATAAGCTTTTTCCAGTTTACACTGAGGATATTTCCTTTGTTACCATAGGCTTCAATGCAATCCAAAATATCCCTTCTCAGATTCCACAAATACAGTTCAAGCAATCTACTCCTCGAAACAGTAGTGTAACTCTGTGAGATGAATTCACATATCACAAAGCAGTTTCTCAGAAAGCTTCTTTCTTGTTTTTATCTGAGAATATTTCAGGCCTCAATGTGCTCCATATATCTCATTGCAGCTTCCATGAAAGTATTGTTAGGAAACTTCTCAAGGAAAAGAGTGGTGTAGCTCTGTGAGATGAATTCACACATCACAAAGCAGTTTCTCAGAAGGTTCTCACTAGTTTTTATCTAAGGATATTTAATTTTTCACCATAGGACTCAATGCCCTCAGAATATCCCATTGCAGATTCCACAAAAACAGTGCTAGCAAACTGCTCAATGTAATGAAAAGTGTATCTCTGTGAGATGAATACACTCATCACAAAGCAGTTTCTCATAAGCTTTTTCCAGTTTACACTGAGGATATTTCCTTTGTTACCATAGGCTTCAATACAGTCCAAAATATCACTTCTCAGATTCCACAAATACAGTTCAAGCAATCTACTCCTCGAAAGAGTAGTGTAACTTTGTGTGATGAATTCACAAATCACAAAGCAGTTTCTCAGAAAGCTTCTTTCTTCTTTTTATCCAGGATATTTCTTTTTTACACATGGAACTCAATGTGCTTCCACATATCTCATTACCAATTCTGAGAAAACTGTGTAAGCAAACCTTTCAATGTTAGCAATGGTGAAACTCTCTGTGATGAATTCATACACCACAAAGCAGTTTCTGAGAAGGCTTCTCTCCAGTTATTATCTGAGGATATTTCATTTCTCACCACAGGATTCTCTGCTATCCAAGATTTCACTTTTGAGATTCCACAGAACAGTGCTAGCAAACTCCTCCATGATAAAGTGGTGTAACTCTGTGAGACAAATTCACATATCACAAAGCAGTTTCTCAGAAAAATAATTTCTAGTTTTTATCTGAGGATATTTCCTTTGTCACCATAGGCTTCAAAGCAATTTAAAACGTCACTTCTTTCTAGTTTTTATCTGAGGATATTTCCTTTGTCACCATAAGCATCATTGCACTGTTTTTATCTGAGGATATTTCCTTTTTCACCATAGGCCTCAAAGTGCTCTCAAATATCACTTTGCAGATTCCACAAGAACAATGTTATCAAACTGCCTCATGAAGATTAAGGTGTAACTCTGTGAAATGAATTTATACATCACAATGAAGTTTCTCACAGAGCTTCCTTCCAGTTATTATCTGAGTATATTTTCTTGTCACTGTAGGCTTCAATGCTATCCAATATATCCCTGCTCAGATTTCCCAAAAACAGTTCTAATAAAGTGATGCATGGAAGAAATCATGTAACTCTGGGATATAAATTCACACACCAAAAGTAGTTTCTCAGAAAGCTTCTTTCGATTTTTACCTGAGGATATTTCCTTTGTCACCATATTCTTCAAGGCACTCTCAAATATCCTAATGCAGATTCCCCAAAAACAGTGTCAGCAGACTGCTCAATGAAAAGAATGGTGTAACTCTGTGAGATGAATTAACCCACCACAAAGCAGTTTCTCAGAAAGCTCCTTTCTGGTTTTTATCTGAGGCTATTTCCCTTGTCACCATAAGCTTCATTGCGCTAAGAAATATCCCATTGCAGATTCCAAGAAAACAGTGTTAGCAAATTGGTCAATGAGAAGAACAGTGTAACTCTGTGAGATGAATTAACACATCAGAAAGCAGTTTCTCAGATACCTTCTTTCTAGTTTTTGCTAAGGATATTTCCTTTTTCACCATAGGCCTCAATGCGCTCTAAAATATTCCTTTGCAGATTCCACGAAAACAGTGTTAGAAAATGGCTTCATGAGAAAAAGGTGTAATTATGTGAGATGAATTCACACATCACAAAATAGTTTCTCAGAAATCTTCTTTCTAGTTTTTATCTGAGGATATTTCCTTTGTCAGCATAGGCTTCAATGCTATCCAAAATATCCCATCTCAGATTTCCTAAAAATAGTGTTAAAAAACTGCTCCATGTTAGGAAAGTGTAACTCTGTGAGATGAATTCACACATCAGATATCAGATTCTCAGAAATCTTCTTTCTAGTTTTTCTCTGAGGATATTTCCTTTGTCACCATAAGCTTCAATGTGTTGCAAAATATACCTTTATGCATTCTAAGAAAACAGTGCTATCAAAGTGCTCAATGAAAAGAACACTGTAACTCTGTAAGATGTATTCACACATCACAAAACAGTTTCTCAGAAGGATTCTTTTTGGTTTTTAACTGAGGATAATTCCTTTGTCACCTGAGGCTTCAATGCCTTCCTAAACCTCGTATTGCATTTTTCACAAAATCAGTGAGAGCAAATTAATGTATGAGAAGAACAGCGTAACTCTATGAGATGAATTCACACAACCAAAGCAGTTTCTCAGAAAGTTTCTTTTCGGTTATATTCTGAGGATATTTCCTTTGTCACCATAGGCTTCAATGCACTCCAAAATATCCTAATGCAGATTCCACAAAAACATGGATAGCAGACTGCTCAATGAAAAGAACGATGTAATTCTGTGGGATGAAATAACCCATCACAAAGCAGTCTCTCAGAAACCTTCTTTCTAGTTCGTCTCTGAGGATACTTCCTTTGTCACCATAGGCTTCAATGCACTACAAAATATCCTAATGCAGATTCCACGAAAGAGTGTTAGAAGACTGCTCAATGAAAAGAACGATGTAACTCTGTGAGATGAATTCACACATCACAAAGCAGTTTCTCAGAAGGATTCTTTTGGTTTTTAACTGAGGATATTTCCTTTGTCACCTGAGGCTTCAATGCCTTCCTAAACCTCGTATTGCATTTTTCACAAAATCAGTGAGAGCAAATTAATGTATGAAAGAACAGTGTAACTCTGTGAGATGAATTCACACAACCAAAGCAGTTTCTCAGAAGGTTTCCTTTGGTTTTTATCTGAGGATATTTCCTTTGTCACCATAGGCTTCAATGCACTCCAAAATATCCTAATGCAGATTCCACAAAACAGTGGATAGCAAACTGCTCAATGAAAAGAACGATGTAATTCTGTGGGATGAAATAACCCATCACAAAGCAGTCTCTCAGAAACCTTCTTTCTAGTTCGTCTCTGAGGATACTTCCTTTGTCACCATAGGCTTCAATGCACTACAAAATATCCTAATGCAGATTCCACGAAAGAGTGTTAGAAGACTGCTCAATGAAAAGAACGATGTCACTCTGTGAGATGAATTAACCCATCACAATGCAGTTTCTCAGAAAGCTTCTTTGTTGTTTTTATCTGAGGATATTTCTTTTTTCACCATAGGCCTCAATACGCTAACAAATATACCCATGCAGATTCCACGAAAACAGTGTTAGCAAACGACTTCATGAAGAGAAAGGTGTAACTCTGTTAGAAGAATTCTCATATCACAAAGAAGTTTCTCAGAAAGATTCTTTCCAGTTTTTATCTGAGGATATTTCGTCATCATAAGCTTCACTGCACTAAGAAATATCCCATTGCAGATTCCAAGAAAACAGTGTTAGCAAACTGCTCAATGAAAAGAACAGTGTAACTCTGTGAGATGCATTCACATGTCACAATGCAGTTTCTCAGAAAACTTCTTTCCATTTTTCATCTGAGGATGTTTACTTTTTCACCATAGGCCTCAATGCACTCCAAAATATCACTTTGGAGATTCCACGAAAACAGTGTTAGCAAACTGCTCAATGAAAAGAACAGTGTAACTCTGTTAGAAGAATTCTCATATCACAAAGAAGTTTCTCAGAAAGATTCTTTCCAGTTTTTATCTGAGGATATTTCGTCATCATAAGCTTCACTGCACTAAGAAATATCCCATTGCAGATTCCAAGAAAACAGTGTTAGCAAACTGCTCAATGAAAAGAACAGTGTAACTCTGTGAGATGCATTCACATGTCACAATGCAGTTTCTCAGAAAACTTCTTTCCATTTTTTATCTGAGGATGTTTACTTTTTCACCATAGGCCTCAATGCACTCCAAAATATCACTTTGGGGATTCCACGAAAAAAGTATTAGCAAACTGCTTCATGAAGAGAAAGCAGAAACACTGTGAGATGAATTCACACATCACAAAGAAGTTTTTCAGAAAGCTTCTTTCCAGGTTCTATTGGAGTATATTCCCTTGTCACCATAGGCTTCAATGTGATCCAAAATATCCCTTTCCAGATTCCCCCAAAAAGTGTAAACAAAGTGATCAATGAAAAGAATCGTGTAACTCTGTGAGGTGAAATCACACACCACAAAGAAGTTTCTCAGAAAGCTTCTTTCTAGTTGTTATTTGAGGATATTTCCTTTGTCAGCATAGGCTTCAATGTGATCCAAAATATCCGTTATCTGATTCTTCAAAAACAGTGATAACAAACTGCTCCATGGAAGGAATGTGTAACTTTGTCAGGTGAATTCACACATCACAAAGAAGTTTCTCAGAAACTTTCTTTCTAGTTTGTTTCTTAGAGTATTTCCTTTGTCACCATAAGCTTCAATGCACTCTGAAATATCCCTTTGGGGATTCCAAGAAAACACTGTTAGCAGACTGCTGGATAAAAAGAACATTATAACTCTGTGAGATACATTCACACATCACAAAGCAGTTTCTCAGAAGGTTTCCTTTTGGTTTTTATCTGAGGATATTTCCTTTGTCACCATCTGCTTCAAAGCGATCCAAAATATCCCTTCTCAGATTCCCCAAAAACAGTGCTAGCAAAGTGATCCAAGAAAAGAATCATGTAACTCTGTGAGATGAATTCACACATTCAAAGCAGTTTCTCTGAAAGCTTCATTTCAATATTTATCTGAGTTTATTTCTTTTGTCACCATTAGCTTCAATATGCTCTGAAATATCCCTTGTGGACTCCAAGGAAACAGTGTTAGCAGATTCCTCAATGAAAAGAACACTGTAACTCTGTGAGATGAATTAACCCATCACAAAGCAGTTTCCAGGAAAGATTCTTTCCAGTTTTTACCTGAGGATATTTCTTTTGTCATCCTAAGCTTCATTGCACTAAGAAATATCCCATTGCAGATTCCAAGAAAACAGTGTTAGCAACCTGATCAATGAAAAGAACAGTGTAACTGTGTGAGATGCATTCACACATCAGAATGCAGTATCTCAGAAAACTTTTTTCTAGTTTTTATCTGAGGATATTTAATCTGTCAGTGTAGGATAGCATGCGATCCAAAATGTCCCTTCTTCTTTCCCCAGAAACAGTGATTACAAACTGCTCCAAGAAAGGACAGTGTAACTCTGTGAGATGAATTCACACATCAGAAAGCAGTTTCACAGAAACCTTCTTTCCAGTTGTGATCTGAGGATATTTCCTTTGTCACCATAACCTTCATTGTGCTAAGAAATAAACCATGCAGATTCCAAGAAAACAGTGTTAGCCATCATGTCCACGAAAATAACAGTGTAACTCTGTGAGATGCATTCACACAACACAATGCAGTTTCTCAGAAAGCTTCTTCCTAGTTTTTATCTGAGGATGTTTCCTCTTTCACTATTAGCAAACTGCTTCAAGAAGAGAAATGTGTAACTCTGCAAGATGAATTCACACATCACAAAGAATTTCTCAGAAAGCTTCTTCTAGTTTTTATCTGAGGATATTTCCTTTGTCACCATCTGCTTCAAAGCGATCCAAAATATCCTTCTCAGATTCCCCAAAAACAGTGTTAGCAAACTGATCAATGAAAAGAACAGTGTAACTCTGTGAGATGAATTCACACATCACAAAGCAGTTTCTCAGAAAGCTTCTTTCTAGTTTTTATCTGAGGATATTTCCTTTGTCACCATAGGCTTCAATGCTCCAAAATATCCTTTGCAGATTCCAAAACAGTGTTAGCAAACTGCTCCATGAAAAGAATGTAACTCTGTGAGATGAATTCACATCACAAAGCAGTTTCTCAGAAAGCTTCTTTCTAGTTTTTATCTGAGGATATTTCCTTTGTCACCATAGGCTTCAATGCTCCAAAATATCCCTTTGCAGATTCCAAGAAAACAGTGTTAGCAAACTGCTCAATGAAAAGAACAGTGTAACTCTGTGAGATGAATTCACACATCACAAAGCAGTTTCTCAGAAACTTCTTTCTAGTTTTTATCTGAGGATATTTCCTTTGTCACCATCTGCTTCAAAGCGATCCAAAATATCCTTCTCAGATTCCCCAAAAACAGTGCTAGCAAAGTGATCCAAGAAAAGAATCATGTAACTCTGTGAGATGAATTCACACATTCAAAGCAGTTTCTCAGAAAGCTTCTTTCTAGTTTTTATCTGAGGATATTTCTTTTGTCACCATTAGCTTCAATATGCTCTGAAATATCCCTTGTGGATTCCAAGAAAACAGTGTTAGCAAACTGCTCAATGAAAAGAACACTGTAACTCTGTGAGATGAATTAACCCATCACAAAGCAGTTTCTCAGAAAGCTTCTTTCTAGTTTTTATCTGAGGATATTTCTTTTGTCATCCTAAGCTTCATTGCACTAAGAAATATCCCATTGCAGATTCCAAGAAAACAGTGTTAGCAAACTGCTCAATGAAAAGAACAGTGTAACTCTGTGAGATGAATTCACACAACACAATGCAGTTTCTCAGAAACTTCTTTCTAGTTTTTATCTGAGGATATTTAATCTGTCAGTGTAGGATAGCATGCGATCCAAAATATCCTTCTTCTTTCCCCAGAAACAGTGATTACAAACTGCTCCAAGAAAGGACAGTGTAACTCTGTGAGATGAATTCACACATCACAAAGCAGTTTCTCAGAAACCTTCTTTCCAGTTGTGATCTGAGGATATTTCCTTTTATTAATTGCGTGAGATGAATTCCTCTTGTGATTATTGTGATGTTCTCAAGTGATCTTCACTTATGAGTGAGAATATGCAGTGTTTGGTTTTCTGTTCTTGTGATAGTTTGATAAGAATGATGGTTACATCATCCAAAGCAGTTTCTCAGAAAGCTTCTTCCTAGTTTTATCTGAGGATATTTCCTTTGTCACCATAACCTTCATTGTGCTAAGAAATAAACCATGCAGATTCCAAGAAAACAGTGTTAGCAAACTGCTCAATGAAAAGAACAGTGTAACTCTGTGAGATGAATTCACACATCACAAGCAGTTTCTCAGAAACTTCTTTCTAGTTTTTATCTGAGGATATTTCCTTTTTCACATATGGCACATCAATTTCTAGATCCTAGAGGAATCGCCATACTGTTTTCCATAATGGTTGAACTAGTTTACAGTCCCACCAACAGAGTAAAAGTGTTCCTATTTCTCCACATCCTCTCCAGCACCTGTTGTTTCCTGACTTTTTAAAGATTGCCATTCTAACTAGTGTGAGATGGTATCTCATTGTGGTTATGATTTTCTTTTCTCTGATGGCCAGTGATGACGAGCATTTTTTCATGTGTCTGTTGGATATATGAATGTCTTCTTTTGAGAACTGTCTGTTCATATCCTTTGCCCACTTTTTGATGGGGTTGTTTGTTTTTTTCTTGTAAATTTGTTTGAGTTCTTTGTAGGTTCTGGATATTAGTCCTTTGACAGGTGAGTAGATTGCAAAAATTTTCTCCCATTCTGTAGGTTGCCTGTTCAGTCTGATGATAGTTTCTTTTGCTGTGCAGAAGCTCTTTAGTTTAATTAGGTACCATTTGTCAATTTTGGCTTTTGCTGCCATTGCTTTTGGTGTTTTAGACGTGAAGTCCTTGCCCCTACCTATGTCCTGAATGGTACTACCTAGGTTTTCTTCTAGGGTTTTTAGGGTATTAGGTCTAGATTTAAGTCTCTAATCCATTTTGAATTAATTTTCGTATAAGGAGTAAGACAAAGATCCAGTTTCAGCTTTCTACTTATGGCTAGCTAATTTTCCCAGCACCATTTATTAAATAGGAAATCCTTTCCCCATTTCTTGTTTCTCTCAGGTTTGTCAAAGATCAGATGGCTGCAGATGTGTGGTATTATGTCTGAGGACTCTGTTCTGTTCCATTGGTCTATGTCTCTGTTTTGGTACCAGTACCATGCTGTTTTGCTTACAGTAGCACATTCATAAATCAATAAACATAATCCAGCATATAAACAAAACCAAAGACAAGAACCACATGATTATCCCACATGATTATCTCAATAGATGCAGAAAAGGCTTTTCACAAAATTCAACAGCCCTTCATGCTAAAAACGCTCAATAAATTCGGTATTGATGAAACGTACCTCAAAATAATAACAGCTTTTTATGACAAACCCACAGCCAATATCATACTGAATGGGCAAAAACTGGAAAAATTCCCTTTGAAAACTGGCACAAGACAGGGATGCCCTCTCTCACCACTCCTATTCAACATAGTGTTGGAAGTTCTGGCTAGGGCAATCAGGCAAGAGAAAGAAATCAAGCGTATTCAGTTAGGAAAAGAAGAAGTCAAATTGTCCCTGTTTGCAGATGACATGATTGTATATTTAGAAAACCCCATCGTCTCAGCCCAAAATCTCCTTAAGCTGATAAGCAACTTCAGCAAAGTCTCAGGATACAAAATTAATGTGCAAAAATCACAAGCATTCTTATACACCAGTAACAGACAAACAGAGAGCCAAATCAGGAATGAACTTCCATTCACAATTGCTTCAAAGAGAATAAAATACCTAGGAATCCAACTTACAAGGGATGTAAAGGACCTCTTCAAGGAGAACTACAAACCACTGCTCAGTGAAATCAAAGAGGACACAAACAAATGGAAGAACATACCATGCTCATGGATAGGAAGAATCAATATCGTGAAAATGGCCATACTGCCCAAGGTTATTTATAGATTCAATGCCATCCCCATCAAGCTACCAATGAGTTTCTTCACAGAATTGGAAAAAACTGCTTTAACGTTCATATGGAACCAAAAAAGAGCCCGCATTGTGAAGTCGATCCTAAGTCAAAAGAACAAAGCTGGAGGCATCATGCTACCTGCCTTCAAACTATACTACAAGGCTACAGTAACCAAAACAGCATGGTACTGGCACTGAAACAGAGATATAGACCCATGGAACAGAACAGACTCCTCAGAAATAATACCACACATCTATAGCCCTCTGATCTTTGATAAACCTGAGAGAAACAAGAAATGGGGAAAGGATTCACTATTTAATAAATGGTGCTGGGAAAATTGGCTAGCCATAAGTAGAAAGCTGAAACTGGATCCTTTCCTTACTCCCTATACAAAAATTAATTCAAGATGGATTAGAGACTTAAATGTTAGACCTAACACCATAAAAACCCTAGAAGAAAACCTAGGTAGTATCATTCAGGACATAGGCATGAGCAAGGACTTCATGTCTAAAACAGCAAAAGCAACTGCAACAAATGCCAAAATTGACAAATGGGACATGATTAAACAAAAGTGCTTCTGCACAGCAAAAGAAACTACCATCAGAATGAACAGGCAACCTACAGAATGGGAGAAAACTTTTGAAATCTACTCATGTGACAAAGGGCTAGTATCCAGAACCTACAAAGAACTCAAACAAATTTACAAGAAAAAAACAAACAACCCCATCAAAAAGTGGGGAAAGCATATGAACAGGCATTTCTCAAAAAAAGACATTCATACAGCCAACCGACAAATGAAAAAATGCTCATCATCACTTGCCATCAGAGAAATGCAAATCAAAAGCACAATGAGATACCATGCCTCACCAGTTAGAATGGCAATCATGAAAAAGTCATGAAACAACAGGTGCTGGAGAGGATTTGTAGAAATAGGAACACTTTTACACTGTTGGTGGGATTGTAAACTAGTTCAACCATTATGGAAAACAGTATAGCAATTCCTCAAGGATCTAGAAGTAGATGTGCCATATGACCCAGCCATCCCATTACTGGGTATATATCCAAAGGATTATAAATCATGCTGCTATAAAGACACAAGGACACATATGTTTATTGCGGCACTATTCACAATAGCAAAGACTTGGAATCAACCCAAATGTCCATCAGTGTCAGACTGGATTAAGAAAATGTGGCACATATATACCATGGAATACTATGCAGCCATAAAAAAGGATGAGTTTGTGTCCTTTGTAGGGACATGGATGCAGCTGGAAACCATCATTCTTAGCAAAATATCACAAGAACAGAAAACCAAACACCGCATGTTCCCACTCATAGGTGGGAACTGAAAAATGAGATCACTTGGACTAGGGAAGAGGAACATCACACACCAAGGCTTATCATGAGGAGGGGGGAGGGAGGAGGGATTTATTTGGGAGTTATACCTGATATAAATAATGAATTGATGGGTGCTGACGAGTTGATGGGTGCAGCACACCAACATGGCACAAGTATACATATGTAACAAACCTGCACGTTATGCACATGTACCCTAGAACTTAAAGTATAATAATAAATAAATAAATAAAAAGAGTGTTAGCAAACTACTCCATGGAAAGAATGGAGTAACTCTGTGAGATGAATTCACACATCTCAGACAGCTTTCTCAGAAAGCTTCTTTCCTGTTTTTATCTGAGTATATTTCCTTGGTCACTGTGGGCTTCAATGCGATCCTGTATATTCCTCTCAGATTCCCCAAAAAGAGTTCTAAAAAGTGATCCATGAAAGAAATCATGTAACTCTGTGAGATGAATTCATATATCCCAAGCAGTTTTTCAGAAAACTTCTTTTTCATTTTTATCTGAGGATAATGCCTTTGTCCCTATAGGCTTCAAAGCGCTCCCAAATATGCTAACACAGTTTCCACGAAAATAGTGTTACCAGATCACTCCATGAAAAGAACGGTGTAACTCTGTGAGATAAATTAACCCATAACAAAGCAGTTTTTCAGAAAGCTTCATTCTAGTTTTTATGTGAGGATATTTTGTTGTCACCATAAGCTTCATTGAGCAAAGAAACATCCCATTGCAAATTCCAAGAAAACAGGGTTAGCAAACTGCTCAATGAGAAGAAATGTGTAACTCTGTGAGATGCATTCAAGCAGCACAATGCAGTTTCTCAGAAAGCTTCTCCCTAGTTTTTATCTGAGGATATTTCCTTTTTCAATATAGGCCCCAAAGTGCTCCCAAGTATCCCTTGGCAGATTCCACAAAATGAGTGTTAGCAAAGATCTCCATGAAAAGAAAGGTGCAACTCTGTGAGATGAATTCACACATCACAAAGGACTTTCTCAGAAAGCTTTTTTCCATTTTTTATCTCGGAATATTTCCTTGTCACCAAAGGATTCAAATGCAATCCAAAGTATCCTTTCACAGATTCGTCAAAAACAGTGCTAACAAAGAGATCCATGAAAAGCATCGTGTAACTCTGTGAGATGAATTCACACAACCAAAGCAGATTCTCAGAAAGCTTCTTTTTGATTTTTATCTGAAGATATTTCCTTTGTCCCCATGGGCTTCAATGCACTCCCAAATATTCTGATGCAGATTCCACGAAAGCAGTGTTAACAGACTGCTCAATGAAAAAAAAAGGTGTGTCTCTGTGAGATGAATTAATCCATCACAAAGCAGTTTCTCACAAAGCTTCTTTCCATATTTTATCTGAGGATATTTCCTTTGTCACCATAATCTTCATTGGGCTGAGAAATATCCCATTGCAGATTACAAGAAAACAGTGTTACAAACCTGATCAATGAAAAGAACAGTGTAACACTGTGAGATGCGTTCACACATCACAAAGCACTTTCTCCGAAAGCTTCTCTCTAATTTTTACCTGAGGATATTTCCTTTTTCACCATAGACCTCAAAGCGCTCCCAAATATCACTTTGCAGATTCAATGAAAAGAGTGTTAGCAAACGGCCTCTTGAATAGAAAGGTGTAACTCTGTGAGATGAATTCAGCCATCACAAAGTAGTTTCCCAGAAAGCTTCTTTCCAATTTTTATCTGAGGTTATTTCCTTGTCACCATAGGCTTCAATGCGATCCAAATATCCTTTCTCAGATTCCCCAAAAACAGTGCTAATAAACTGATCCATGAAAAGAATCATGTAACTCTGTGAGATGAATTCACACATCGAAAGCAGTTTTTCAGAAAGCTTCTCTTCAGTGTTTAACTGAGGATATTTCCTTTGTCACCAGAGGCTTCAATGCACTCCCAAATATCCTAATGCAGATTCCATGAAAACATTGTAAGCAGACTGCTGTATGAAACAAACATTGTAACTCTGTGATGTGAATTAACCCATCGAAAAGCAGTTTCTCAGAAAGTTTCTTTCTAGTTTTATCTGAGAATATTTTCTTTTCCACTATATTCCATAAAGTGCTGCCAAATATCCCTTGGCTGATTCCACAAAAACAGTGTTAGCAAACTACTCCATGGAAAGAAAGGTGTAACTCTGTGACATGAATTCACTAATCAGAAATAACTTTCTCAGAAAACTTCTTTCCAGTTTTTATCTGAGAATATTTCCTTTTTCACCATAGGCCTCGATGTGCTCCCAAATATCACTTGCAGAATCCACGAAAACAGTGTTAGCAAACTGTTTCATGAAGAGAAAGGTGTAACTCTATGAGATGAATTCACACATCACAAAGAAGTTTCTCAGAGAGCTTCTTTCTAGTTTTTATTTGAGGATATTTCCTTTGTCAGCATTGACTTCAATGCGATACAAAATATCCCTTCTCAGATTCCCCAAAAACAGTGTTGACCGACTGCTCCATGAAACAAAAGTGTAACACTGTGAGGTGAATTAGCACATCACAAAGTGGTTTCTCAGAAAGTTTGTTTTTGGTTTTATCTGAGGATATTTTCTTTGTAAACATAGGCTTCAATATGCTGACAAACATCCCTTTTCATATTGCACAGAAACAGTGTGAGCAAACTGCTCAATGGAAAGTACTGTGTAACACTGTAAGATTAATTCACACATCACAAAACAGTTTCTCAGAAAGATTCTTCCTAATTTTTATCTGAGGATATTTCCTTTGTCACCATAGGCTTCAATGCAATCCAAAATATCCCTTCTCAGATTCCAAAAACAGTGTTTGCAAACTGCTCCATGAAAAGAAAGTGTAACTCTGTGAGATGAATTCACATCACAATGCAGTTTCTCAGAAAGTTTGTTTTTGGTTTTATCTGAGGATATTTTCTTTGTAAACATAGGCTTCAATATGCTGACAAACATCCCTTTTCAGATTCCAGAAAACAGTGTTAGCAAACTGCTCAATGAAAAGAAAGTGTAACTCTGTGAGATGAATTCACACATCACAAAACAGTTTCTCAGAAAGATTCTTCCTAATTTTTATCTGAGGATATTTCCTTTTTCACTATAAGCCTCAATGTGCTCCCAAATATCCCTTTGCAGGTTAAACAAAAACAGTTTTAACAAACTGCTGCATGATAAGAAAAATGTAAATCTGTTAGATGAATTCACACATCACCAGCAATTTTCTCAGAAAGCTTCTCTCTAGTTTTTATCTGATGATATTTCCTTAGTCACCTTATACTTCGATGCAATACAAAATATCCCTTCTCAAATTCCCCAAAAAGAGTGCTACTGAACTTTTGCATGAAAACAATGGTGTAACTCTGTGAGATGAACTCAGACATCACAAAGCAGTTTCTCAGAAAGGTTCTTTCTAGTCTTTATCTGAGGATATTTCCTTTTTCATCATAGGCCTCAATGCACTCAGAAATATCCCTTTGCAGATTCCAGGGAAACAGTGTTTGCAAACTGCTCCATGAAAATAAAGGAGTAATTCTGTGAGATGAATTAACACATGAGAAAGTACTTTCTCAGAAAGCTTCTTTCTAGTTTTTATCTGAGGTTATTTCCTTTGTTATCATAGGCTTCAGTATGATACAAAATATCCCTTCTCATATATCCCAAAATACTGCTACCAAGATGGTAATTGCAAAGGACCGTATAACACTTTGAGATGAATTAAAACATCACAAAGCGGTGTCTCAGAAAGCTTTTCTCTAGTTTTAATATGATGATAGTTTCTTTGTCACCATAAGCTTCAATGCGATCCAAAGTATCCCATTGCAGATTCCAAGAAAGCAGTGTTCATAAACTGCTCAATGAAAAGGACAATGTCACTCTGTGAAACGAATTCACACATCACAATGCAGTTTCTCAGAAAGGTTCTTTCTAGTTTTTATCTGAGGATATTTCCTTTTTCACCTTAGGCCTCAATGCGCTCCCAAACATTCCTTTGCAGAAACCTCTTAAACAGTGTTAGCGAACTACTCTTTAGAAAGAAAGGTGTAACTCTTTGAGATGAATTAACATGTCAGAAAAAAGTTTTCCAGAAACCTCCTTCCTAGTTTTTACCTGAGGATATTTCCTTTGTCACCGTAGGTTCAATGCAATCCAAAATATTCCTTCTCAGATTACCCAGAAACAGTGCTACCAAACTGATCCATGAAAAGGATCATGTAACCCTGTTAGATAAATTAACACATCACTAATCGGTTTCTCAGAAAGCTTTTTCTACTTTTTATATGATGGTATTTCTGTTGTCACTAAAAGCTTCAATGTGCTACGAAATATCCCATTGAAGATTCCAAGAAAACTGTGTTAGCACACCGCTCTATGAAAGCAACAGTGTAACTCTGTGAGACTGGTTCACTCAACACAAAGAAGTTTCTGAGAAAACTTCTTTTTGGTTTTTATCTGAGGATATTTCCTATGTCTTCATAGGCTTCAATGTGTTCCCAAATATCCTATTACAGATTCCATGAAAACAGTGTTAGCAAACTGCTCAATGAAAAGAAATGTAACTCTGTGAGATGAATTCACACATCACAAAGCAGTTTCTCAGAAAGCTTCTTTCTAGTTTTTATCTGAGGATATTTCCTTTTCACCTTAGGCCTCAATGCGCTCCCAAATATCCTTTGCAGATTCCAAAAACAGTGTTAGCAAACTGCTCCATGAAAAGAAAGGTGTAACTCTGTGAGATGAATTCACACATCACAAAAGTTTCTCAGAAAGCTTCTTCTAGTTTTTATCTGAGGATATTTCCTTTGTCACCATAGGTTCAATGCAATCCAAAATATCCTTCTCAGATTCCAAAAACAGTGTTAGCAAACTGCTCCATGAAAAGAATGGTGTAACTCTGTGAGATGAATTCACACATCACAAAAGTTTCTCAGAAAGCTTCTTCTAGTTTTTACTGAGGATATTTCCTTTGTCACCATAGGTTCAATGCAATCCAAAATATCCCTTCTCAGATTCCAAAAACAGTGTTAGCAAACTGCTCATGAAAGCAACAGTGTAACTCTGTGAGATGAATTCACACATCACAAAACAGTTTCTCAGAAAGCTTCTTTCTAGTTTTTATCTGAGGATATTTCCTTTGTCACCATAGGCTTCAATGTGCTCCCAAATATCCCTTTGCAGATTCCAAAAACAGTGTTAGCAAACTGCTCAATGAAAAGAAAGTGTAACTCTGTGAGATGAATTCACACATCACAAAGGAGTTTCTCAGAATGATTCTTTCTAGTTTTTATCTGAGGATATTTCTTTTTCACCACAGTCCTCAATGCTCCCAAATATCCCTTTCAGATTCCATGAAAACAGTGTTAGCAAACTGCTAAATGAAAAGAAAGCTGTAACTCTGTGAGATGAATTCACAACACAAAGAAGTTTCTGAGAAAACTTCTTTTTGGTTTTTATCTGAGGATATTTCCTATGTCTTCATAGGCTTCAATGTGTTCCCAAATATCCTATTACAGATTCCATGAAAACAGTGTTACAAACTTCTCAATTAAAAGAACGGTGTATCTCTGTGATATGAATTCACACATCACAAAGGAGTTTCTCAGAATGATTCTTTCTAGTTTTTATCTGAGGATATTTTCTTTTTCACCACAGTCCTCAATGCGCTCCCAAATATCCCTTTTCAAATTCCACGAAAACAGTGTAAGCGAACTGCTAAATGAAAAGAAAGCTGTAACTCTGTGAGATGAATTTACACATCACAAAGAACTTTTGCAGAAAGCTACTTTCTAGTTATTATCTGATGGCATTTTCTTTCTCAACTTATGGTTCAATGTGGTCCAGAATATCCCTTCTCAGATTCACCAAAATGTGGAGCTACCAAACCGCTCCATGAAAAGAATCATGTAAATGTGTGAGACAAATTAACACATCAGAAAGAGGTTTCTCAGAAAGCTTCTTTCTAGTTTTTATATGAGGATATATCCTTTGTCACCATAAGCTTCAATATGCTCCAAAATATCAGAATGCAGATTCCAAGACAACAGTGTAAGAAACTGCTCAATGCAAAGAAAAGTGTGTCTGTGAGCTGAATTCACACATCACAAAGAAGTTTCTCTGAAATCTTCTTTCTAGTTTTTATCTGAGGATATTTCCTTTTTCACCATTGGTCTCAATGCACCCAAATATCCCTTTACAAATTCCATGAGAACAATGCTGGTAAACACCTCCATTTAAAAAATCGTGCAACTCTGTGAGATAAATTCCTGCATAACAAAGAAGTTTCTCAGAAAGCTTCTTTCTGGTTTTTCTCTGAGGGTATCTCCTTTGTTACCCTTGACTTCAATACAATCCAACATGTGCCTCCTCAGATTCCCCAAAAGCAGTGCTACCAAACTGCTTCATGAATAGAATGGTGTTACCCAGTGAGTTGAATTCAAACATCACAAAACTGTTTTTCAGAAAGCTTCTTTCTAATTTTTATCTGAGGATGATTCCTTTTTCACCATTTGCCTCAAGGTGCTGATGAATATCCCATGGTATATTCCCCCCCAAAAAGTGTTAACAAACTTCCCAATGAAAAGTATGGTGTAATTCTGTGACATGAATTCACACATCACAAAGAGTTTTCTTTGACAGTTTCTTTCTAGATTTTATCTGAGGATATTTTATTTGTTACCATAGGCTTCAATGTGATACAAAATATCCCTTTTAAGATTAACTAAAAACAGTGCTACAAACTGCTCCCTGGGGAAAATCATGTAACTCTGTGAGATAAATTCACAAATAACAAAGCAGTTTCTCAGAAAGGTTCTTTCTAGTTTTTGTCTGAGGATATTTCCTTTTTCACCATTTGCCTCAAGATGCTAGTGAATATCACTTTGCAGATCCCATGAAAACAGTGTTAGCAAACAGCTCCATGAAAAGAAAGGTGTAAACATGTGATATGAATTCACAAATCACAAAACAGTTTCTCAGAAAGTTATTTTTGGTTAATGTCTGAGAATATTTCTTTTTCTCCATAAGCTTCAATGCACTCTGAAATATCCCAATGCAGTTTCCAAGAAAACAGTGTTAGCAAACTGCTCAATGAAATGAACAGTGTAACTCTGTGAGATGAATTCACACACCACAAAACAGTTTCTCATAAATTTTCTTTCTAGTTTTCATCTGAAGATATTTCCCTTTTCACTATAGGCCTCAATACACTCTCAAATATCCCTTTGCAGATTCCATGAAAACAATGTTAGCAAGGTGCTCTGTGGAAAGTAAGGTGTAACTCCATGAGATGAATTCACACATCACAAAGAACTTTGTCAGAAAGCCTCTTTCTGGTTTTTATTTGAGAATATTTCCTTTGTCACCATACTTCTTTGTAATCCAAAATATTCCTTCTCAGATTCCTCAAAAACAGTGCTACCAAACTGATGCATGAAAGGATCTTGTAACTCTGTGAGATGAATTAAGACATCACAAAGCGTTTTCTCAGAAACCTTCTTTCTAGTTTTTGTCCGAGGATATTTCCTTTGTCACCATAAGCTTCAAAGCGCTCTGAAATATCCATTGCAGATTCCAAGAAAACAGTGTTAGCAAACTGCTCAATGAAATGAACAGTGTAACTCTGTGAGATGAATTCACACATCACAAAGCAGTTTCTCAGAAAGCTTCTTTCTAGTTTTTATCTGAGGATATTTCCTTTTCACTATAGGCCTCAATACACTCTCAAATATCCCTTTGCAGATTCCATGAAAACAATGTTAGCAAGGTGCTCTGTGGAAAGTAAGGTGTAACTCCATGAGATGAATTCACATCACAAAGAACTTTGTCAGAAAGCCTCTTTCTAGTTTTTATCTGAGGATATTTCCTTTGTCACCATACTTCTTTGTAATCCAAAATATTCCTTCTCAGATTCCTCAAAAACAGTGCTACCAAACTGATGCATGAAAGGATCTTGTAACTCTGTGAGATGAATTCATACATCACAAAGCTGTTTTTCAGAAGGCTTCTTTCTAGTTTTGTCTGAGGATATTTCCTTTGTCACCATAAGCTTCAAAGCGCTCTGAAATATTCCATTGCATATTCCACAAAACTGTGTTAGCAATCTGCTACATGAAAAGAACGGTGCAACTCTGTGAAATGAATTCATACATCACAAACAACTTTCTCAGAAAGCTTCTTTCTAGTTTATATCTGAGGACATTTCCTGTTTCACCATTTGCCTCAATGTGCTCATGAATATCCCTTTGCAGATGCCAGGAAAATAGTGTTAGCACACTGCTCCATATAAAGAAACGTGTGAATCTGTGAGATGAATTCACACATTGCAAAGCAGTTTCTCAGAAAGCTTCTTTTTGGTTTCTGTCAGAGGATATTTCCTTTTTCAACAGAGGCTTCAATGCTCTCCCAAATATCCTATTGCAGATTCCATGAAAACAATGTTATCAGACTGCTCAATGAAAACCACTGTGTTACTCTGTGAGATGAATTCACACATGATGAAGAAGTTTCTCAGAAATCCTCTTTCTAATTTTTAATTGAGGATATTTCCTTTGTCACCATAAGCTTCAATGTGACCCAAAATATCCCTTATCAGATTCCCCAAAACAGTGCTACCAAACTGTTACATAAAAAGAATGGTGTAACTCTGTGAGATGAATTCACATCACAAAGAGTTTCTCAGAAAGCTTCTTTCTAGTTTTATCTGAGTATATTTCCTTTTTCACCAGAGGCTTCAATGCTCTCCCAAATATCCTATTGCAGATTCCATGAAAACAGTGTTATCAAACTGCTCAATGAAAATCACAGTGTTACTCTGTGAGATGAATTCACACATGATGAAGTAGTTTCTCAGAAATCCTCTTTCTAGTTTTTAATTGAGGATATTTCCTTTGTCACCATAAGCTTCAATGTGACCCAAAATATCCCTTATCAGATTCCCCCAAAACAGTGCTACCAAACTGTTACATAAAAAGAATGGTGTAACTCTGTGAGATGAATTCACGTATCCCAAAGGTGTTTCTCAGAAAACTTTTTCTAGTTTTTATCTGAGTATATTTCCCTTTTCACCATATTAATCAATTTGCTCCCCAATATCCTATAACAGATTAATCGAAAAAAGTGTTAGCAAACTTCTCAATGAAAAGAAAGGTGTAACTCTGTGAAATGAGTTCACACATCACAAAGCAGTTTCACAGAAAGCTTCTTTTTGGACATTTATCTGTGGATATTTCCTTTGTCACCATAGGCTTCGATGCACTCCCAAATATCCTAGTGCAGATTGCACGAAAACTGTGATATAATACTGCTCAATGAAAAGAATTGTGAAACATTGTAAGATGAATTCATACATCACAAAGCTGTTTTTCAGAAGGCTTCTTTCTAGTTTTTATCTGAGGAAAGTTCATTTTTTACTATAGGCATCAAAGGGCTCCTGAATATCCCATTGCAGATTCCATGAAAACAGTGTTAGCAAACTGCTCCAGGAAAAGAAAGGTGTTACTCTGTGAAGTGAATTCACACATCACAAAGAGCTTTCCCAGATAGCTTCTTTCTAGTTTTTATCTGAGGATATTTCATTTGTCAACATAGGCTTCAATGCGATCCAAAATATCCCTTCTCAGGTTCCCCAAAAACACTGCTAAGAAACTGTTCCACGAAGAAAATCGAGAAACTCTGTGAGATGAATTAACACTTCAGAAAGTGATTTCTCAGAAAGCTTCTTTCTAGTTTTTATATGAGGATATTTCCTTTGTCACCATATGTCTCAAAGCACTCTCATTATCCATTTGCAGATTCCAAGAAAACAGTGTTGTCAGACAGCCCAATGAAAAGAACAGTGTAACTTTGTGAGATGAATTCACACATCACAAAGCAGTTTCTCAGTAAGTTTCTTTGTAATTTATATCTGATTATACTTCCCTTGCCACCATAGGCTTCAATGCAATAGAAAATATCCCTTCTCAGTGTCCCCACAAACAGTGCTACCAAACTGCTCCATGAAAAGAATCATGTAACTCTGTAAGGTGAATTCACAAATTACATAGCAGATTCTCAGGAAGCTTCTTTCTAGTTTTTCTCTGAGGATATTTCCTCTGTCACCATAGGCTTCAATGTGATCTGAAATATCCCATTGCAGATACCACAAAAACAGTATAAGCAAACTGCTCAATGAAAAGAACAGTGTAACTCAGTGAGATAAATTCACACATTTAAAAGCAGTCTCTCAGAAAGCTTCCTTTTGGATTTGTCTGAAGATATTTTCTTTGTCACCATAGGCTTCAATGACATCCCAAATATCCTGTTGCAGTTTCCAGGAAGACAGTGTTATCAAACTACTAAATGGAGAAAATGTTCTACATCTTTGAGATGAATTCACAAATCACAAAGAACTTTCTCAGAAAGTTTCTTTGTAGTTTTTGTCTGAGGATATTTCCTTTGTCACCATATGCTTTACTGTGAGACAAACTATCCCTTCTCAGATTCCCCAAAAACAGGGCTCCCAAACTGATTCATGAAAACAATCATGTAACTCTATTAGATGAAATCACAAATCACAAAGCTGTTTGTAAAGAAGATTCTTTCTAGGTTTTATCTGAGGATATTTTCCTTGTCATCATGGGCTTCAATGTGCTCCCAAATATCCTATTGCAGATTCCATGAAAACAGTGCTATGCAACTGCTCAATGAAAAGTACAGTGTAACTCTGTGAGATCAATTCACATATCACAAAGCATTTACTCAGAAAGCTTCTTTCTAGTTTTGATCTAAGGGTGTTTCCTTTTTCACCCTAGGCCTCAAAGCTCTCCCAATTATCCCATTGCAGATTCAATGACAACAGTGTTAGCAAACTGCTCAATGGAAAAAAGGTGTAACTCTATGAGATGAATTCACAAATCACGAAGCAGATGCACAGAAGGCTTCTTTCTAGTTTTTGTCTGAGGATATTTCTTTTGTCACCATAGGCTTCAATGCACTCCCAAATATCCTACTGCAGGTTTGACAAATACAGTGTTTTCAAACTGCTCAATGAAAGGAATGGTGTAAGTATGGAAGATGAGTTCACACATCACAAAGAATTTTCTCAGAAAGCTTTTTTCTAGTTTTTATCTGAGTATATTTCCTTTCACACATGCTTTGATGCAATCCCAAATATCCCTTCTCAGATTCTCCAAAAAGAGTGCTACCTAAATGATCCATGAGAAGAATTGTGTAACACTCTGAGATGAATTCACAAATCACAAAGCAGTTTCTCAGAAAGATTCTTTCTAGTTTTTGTCTGAGGATATTTCCTTTGTCACCATAAGCTTCAATGTGCTCCAAAAGTCCCATTGCAGATTCCACAAAACAGTGTTAGCAAACTGCTCAATGAAAAGAACAGTGTAACTCTGTGAGATAAATTCACACATTTAAAAGCAGTTTCTCAGAAAGCTTCCTTTTGGATTTGTCTGAAGATATTTTCTTTGTCACCATAGGCTTCAATGACATCCCAAATATCCTGTTGCAGTTTCCAGGAAGACAGTGTTATCAAACTACTAAATGGAAAAATGTTCTACATCTGTGAGATGAATTCACAAATCACAAAGAACTTTCTCAGAAAGTTTCTTTCTAGTTTTTATCTGAGGATATTTCCTTTGTCACCATATGCTTTACTGTGAGACAAATATCCCTTCTCAGATTCCCCAAAACAGTGCTACCAAACTGTGCAATGAAAAGAATCGTGTAACTCTGTGAAATGAAATCACAAATCACAAAGCTGTTTGTAAAGAAAGTTTCTTTCTAGTTTTTATCTGAGGATATTTCCTTGTCATCATGGGCTTCAATGTGCTCCCAAATATCCTATTGCAGATTCCATGAAAACAGTGCTATGCAACTGCTCAATGAAAAGTACAGTGTAACTCTGTGAGATCAATTCACATATCACAAAGCATTTCTCAGAAAGCTTCTTTCTAGTTTTGATCTAAGGGTGTTTCCTTTTTCACCCTAGGCCTCAAAGCTCTCCCAATATCCCATTGCAGATTCAATGAAACAGTGTTAGCAAACTGCTCAATGGAAAAAGGTGTAACTCTATGAGATGAATTCACACATCACAAAGCATTTCTCAGAAAGCTTCTTTCTAGTTTTTGTCTGAGGATATTTCTTTGTCACCATAGGCTTCAATGCACTCCCAAATATCCTACTGCAGATTCCAAAAACAGTGTTTTCAAACTGCTCAATGAAAAGAATGGTGTAAGTATGGAAGATGAATTCACACATCACAAAGAATTTTCTCAGAAAGTTTCTTTCTAGTTTTTATCTGAGTATATTTCCTTTCACACATGCTTTGATGCAATCCCAAATATCCCTTCTCAGATTCTCCAAAAAGAGTGCTACCTAAATGATCCATGAGAAGAATTGTGTAACACTCTGAGATGAATTCACAAATCACAAAGCAGTTTCTCAGAAAGATTCTTTCTAGTTTTTGTCTGAGGATATTTCCTTTGTCACCATAAGCTTCAATGTGCTCCAAAAAGTCCCATTGCAGATTCCACAAAAACAGTGCTATCAATTTGTCCAATGAAAGGTACGGTGTAACTCTGTGAGATGAATTCACAAGACACAAACCGGTTTCTCACAAAGCTTCTTTCTAATTTTTATACAAAGACATTTGCTTTGTCACCATGAGCTTCAATGGACTCCAAAATATCCATTTGCAGATTCCAAGGAAACAGTGTTAACAAACTTCTCAGTGAAAACAGCATTGTAACTCTCTGAGATGAATTCACAACTCAAAAAGCAGTTTCTCAGAAAGATCCTTTCTAGCCTTTATGTGTGCATATTTGCTTTTTCACCTTAGAACCCAATGCATTCCCAAATATCCCTTTACAGATTCCATGAAAGCAGTGTTATCAAACTGCTCCATGAATAGAAACGTGTAACTCTGTGAAATGAAATCACAAATCATGAGGAAGATTCTCAGAAAGTTTCTTTCTAGTTTTGATCTGAAGATATTTCCTTTGTCACCATAGGCTTCAATGTGATCCAAATTATCCCTTCACAGATTTCCCAAAAATAGTGCTACCAAACTGTGCAATATAAAGAATCGTGTAACTCTGTGACATGAATTCACAAATCACAAAGCAGTTTCTCAGAGAGCTTCCTTCTAGTTTATCTCTGAGGATATTTCTTTTTTCATCATAAGACTCAATGCGCTCGTGATATACCTTTGAAGATTCCAAGAAAAGAGTTTTAGCAAACTGCTCCATGAAAAGAAAGTGTAAATCTGTGAGATGCATTCACACATCACAAAGCAGTTTCTCAGAAAGATTATTTCTACTTTTTATCTAACGATATTTCTTTTTCACCATAGGCCTCAATTCGCTCCCAAATATCCATTTGCAGATTCCAAAAACAGTGTTATCAAACTGCTCCATGAAAAGAAACGTGTAACTCTGTGAAATGAAATCACAAATCATGAGGAAGATTCTCAGAAAGTTTCTTTCTAGTTTTGATCTGAAGATATTTCCTTTGTCACCATAGGCTTCAATGTGATCCAAATTATCCCTTCACAGATTTCCCAAAAATAGTGCTACCAAACTGTGCAATATAAAGAATCGTGTAACTCTGTGACATGAATTCACAAATCACAAAGCAGTTTCTCAGAGAGCTTCCTTCTAGTTTATCTCTGAGGATATTTCTTTTTTCATCATAAGACTCAATGCGCTCGTGATATACCTTTGAAGATTCCAAGAAAAGAGTTTTAGCAAACTGCTCCATGAAAAGAAAGTGTAAATCTGTGAGATGCATTCACACATCACAAAGCAGTTTCTCAGAAAGATTATTTCTACTTTTTATCTAACGATATTTCTTTTTTCACCATAGGCCTCAATTCGCTCCCAAATATCCATTTGTTGATTCCACGAAAACAGTGTTACCAAACTGCTCCATTTAAAAGAAAGGTGTTACTCTGTGAGAGTAATACACACATCACAAAGAAGTTTCTCAGAAAGATTCTTTCTAGTTTTTAATCTGAGGATATTTTCTTTGTCTCCATAGGCTTCAATGTGATCCAAAATATCTCTTCTCAGATTCCCCTAGAACAGTGCTACCAAACTGCTCCTGTAAAAGAAAGGTGTAACTCCCTGAGTTAAATTCACAAATCACAAAGTAGTTCCTCATAATCTTTTCTTCTATTTTTTGTGTGATGATATATCTTTGTTACCATAAGCTTCAATGCACTCCGAAACATCCCATTGCACATTCCAAGAAAACAGTTTTAGAAAACTTCTCAATGAAAACAACAGTGTTACACTGTGAGATGAATTCACACATCACAAAGAAGTTTCTCAGAAAGATTCTTTCTAATTTTTATCTAATTATATATCCTTTATCACCATAATATTCAATGTGATATAAAATATCCCATTACAGATTCCCCAAAAACAGTGCTACCAAAGTACTCCATAAAAGAAAGGTAGAACTTCTCTGAGATGAATTCACAAATTAAAAAGTAGTTTGTCAGAAATCTACAATGCTATGGTTTTGAGCGCATTGATGCTTATGGTGACAAAAGAAATATCCTCATATAAAATTAGAAAGAAGGTTTCTGAGAAACCGTTGTGATGTGTTAGTTATCTCACAGAGTCACACAATTCTTTTCATAAATCAGTTTGACAGCACTGTTTTTGGGGAATCTAAGAAGGATAATTTCGACTACTTTGAAGCCTATGGTGACAAAGGAAATATCCTCAGATAAAATCTAGAAAGAAGGTTTCTGAAAATGCTTTGTGATGTGTGAATTCATCACAGAGTTACACTTTTCTTTTCATGGAGCTGTTTGTTGGCACTGTTTTTGGGAAATCTGAGAAGGGATATTTTGGATCGTCTTGAAGCTTATGGTGACAAAGGAAATATCCTCAGATAAAACTAGAAAACGCTCTCTGAGAGAATTTCTTGTGATCTGTGAATTGTTCCCATACAGTTGCACCTTTTTTTTCGTAGAGCAGTTTGCTGACACTGTTTTTGTGGAATCTGCAAACGGATATTTGGGATCACATTGAGGCCTATAGTGAAGAAGGGTATATCCTCAGATAAAACTAGAAAACGCTCTCTGAGAGAATTTCTTGTGATCTGTGAATTCTTCCCATACAGTTGCACCTTTTTTCGTAGAGCAGTTTGCTGACACTGTTTTTGTGGAATCTGCAAACGGATATTTGGGATCACATTGAGGCCTATAGTGAAGAAGGTATATCCTCAGATAAAAGTATAAAGAAGCTTTCTGAGAAACTGCTTTGCGATCTGTGAGATCAATTCACATATCACAAAGCATTTCTCAGAAAGCTTCTTTCTAGTTTTTAATCTGAGGATATTTCCTTTGTCACCATAGGCTTCAATGACATCCCAAATATCCTATTGCAGATTCCAAGAAAACAGTTTTAGAAAACTTCTCAATGAAAACAACAGTGTTACACTGTGAGATGAATTCACATCACAAAGAATTTTCTCAGAAAGCTTTTTCTAGTTTTTAATCTGAGGATATTTCTTTGTCTCCATAGGCTTCAATGTGATCCAAAATATCCTTCTCAGATTCCAAAAACAGTGTTAACAAACTTCTCAGTGAAAACAGCATTGTAACTCTGTGAGATGAATTCACACATCACAAAGAATTTTCTCAGAAAGCTTTTTCTAGTTTTTAATCTGAGGATATTTCCTTTGTCACCATAGGCTTCAATGACATCCCAAATATCCTATTGCAGATTCCAAAAACAGTGTTAGCAAACTGCTCCATGAAAAGAATCGTGTAACTCTGTGAGATCAATTCACATATCACAAAGCATTTCTCAGAAAGTTTCTTTCTAGTTTTTAATCTGAGGATATTTTCTTTGTCACCATAGGCTTCAATGTGCTCCCAAATATCCTATTGCAGATTCCAAGAAAACAGTTTTAGAAAACTTCTCAATGAAAACAACAGTGTTACACTGTGAGATGAATTCACATCACAAAGAATTTTCTCAGAAAGCTTTTTCTAGTTTTTAATCTGAGGATATTTCCTTTGTCACCATAGGCTTCAATGACATCCCAAATATCCTATTGCAGATTCCAAGAAAACAGTTTTAGAAAACTTCTCAATGAAAACAACAGTGTTACACTGTGAGATGAATTCACATCACAAAGAATTTTCTCAGAAAGCTTTTTCTAGTTTTTAATCTGAGGATATTTTCTTTGTCACCATAAGCTTCAATGTGCTCCCAAATATCCCTTTACAGATTCCCCAAAAACAGTGCTACCAAACTGCTCCTGTAAAAGAAAGGTGTAACTCTGTGAGATGAATTCACACATCACAAAGCAGTTTCTCAGAAAGATTCTTTCTAGTTTTTAATCTGAGGATATTTCTTTGTCTCCATAGGCTTCAATGTGATCCAAAATATCTCTTCTCAGATTCCCCAAAACAGTGCTACCAAACTGCTCCTGTAAAAGAAAGGTGTAACTCCTGAGTTAAATTCACAAATCACAAAGTAGTTCCTCATAATCTTTTCTTCTATTTTTGTGTGATGATATATCTTTGTTACCATAAGCTTCAATGCACTCGAAACATCCCATTGCAGATTCCAAGAAAACAGTTTTAGAAAACTTCTCAATGAAAACAACAGTGTTACACTGTGAGATGAATTCACATCACAAAGAAGTTTCTCAGAAAGATTCTTTCTAATTTTTATCTAATTATATATCCTTTATCACCATAATATTCAATGTGATATAAAATATCCCATTACAGATTCCCCAAAACAGTGCTACCAAAGTACTCCATAAAAGAAAGGTAGAACTTCTGAGATGAATTCACAAATTAAAAAGTAGTTTGTCAGAAATCTACAATGCTATGGTTTTGAGCGCATTGATGCTTATGGTGACAAAAGAAATATCCTCATATAAAAATTAGAAAGAAGGTTTCTGAGAAACCGCGTTGTGATGTGTTAGTTTATCTCACAGAGTCACACAATTCTTTTCATAAATCAGTTTGACAGCACTGTTTTTGGGGAATCTAAGAAGGGATAATTTCGACTACTTTGAAGCCTATGGTGACAAAGGAAATATCCTCAGATAAAATCTAGAAAGAAGGTTTCTGCGAAAATGCTTTGTGATGTGTGAATTCATCTCACAGAGTTACACTTTTCTTTTCATGGAGCTGTTTGTTGGCACTGTTTTTGGGAAATCTGAGAAGGGATATTTTGGATCGTCTTGAAGCTTATGGTGACAAAGGAAATATCCTCAGATAAAAACTAGAAAAACGCTCTCTGAGAGAATTTCTTGTGATCTGTGAATTCTTCCCATACAGTTGCACCTTTTTTTTCGTAGAGCAGTTTGCTGACACTGTTTTTGTGGAATCTGCAAACGGATATTTGGGATCACATTGAGGCCTATAGTGAAGAAGGGTATATCCTCAGATAAAAGTATAAAGAAGCTTTCTGAGAAACTGCTTTGCGATGTGTGAAATCACCTCACATAGTTGCACCATTCTTTCCTTGTATCAGTTGGCAGCACTGTTTTTGGGGAATCTGAGAAGGATATCTTTGATTGCATCACATTCTATGTTGACAGAGGAAATATACTCAGATAAAAGCTGGAAAGAATCTTTCAGATAAACTGCCCTGTGATGTGTGTATTCATCTCACAGAGTAGCATGATTCTTTCCTTGGAGTAGTTTGGTAAAACTGTGTTCATGGAATCTTCAATAGGATATTTGGAAGCCCATTGAAGCTTATGGTGACAAAGGAAATATCCTCAGATAAAAACTAGAAAGAAGCTTTATGAGAAACTGCCTTCTAATGTCTGAATTCATCTCAGAGAGGTACAATGTTGTTTTCATTGAGCAGTTTGTGAACACTGTTTTCTTGGAATCTGCAATTGGATTGGATATTTTGGAGTGCAATGAAGCTTATGGTGACAAAGGAAATATTCTCTTACAAAAACTAGAAAGAAGCTTCCTGAGAAACCGCTTTGTGATGTTATAATTCATCTAACAGAGTTACACGATTATTTTCATGGATCATTTTGGTAGCATTGTTTTTGGGGAATCTACAATATGATATTTGGGAGTGAATTGAATCCTATGGTGACAAGGGAAATATTGTCAGAAAAAAAACAAAAAGTAACTTTTTATAGAAACCGCTTTGTGATGTGTGAATTCCTCTCAAAGAGATTTACACCTTTATTTTCATGGAGCTCTTTGCTAACACTATTTTCGTGGGATCTCCAAAGAGATATTCATGAGTTCATTGAGGCCTTTTTCAGAAAGCAAAAATATCCTCAGACTAAAACTAGAAAGAAGCTTTATGAGAAACTTTTTTGTGATGTGTGAATTCATCTCAGAGAGTTACAATGTTATTTTCACTGAGTGGTTTGCAAACACTGTTTTCTTGGAATCAACAATTGGATCAGATATTTCAGAGTGCATTTAAGCTTATGGAGACAAAGGAAATATCCTCGTATAAAAACAAGAAAGACGCCTTCTGAGAAACTGCTGTGTGATGTGTTAATTGATCTCACAGAGTTACATGATTCTTTTCATGTATGAGTTGTGTAGCACTGTTTTTGAGGAATGTGCAGTATGATATTTGGGAGTGCATTGAAGCATATGGTGACAAAGGAATTATCCTCAGACAAAAATGAAAAAGAAACTTTCTGAGAAACTACTTTGTGATGTGTGAATTCATCTCAGAGATTTACACCTTTCTTTTCATGGAGCAGTTTTCTAAAACTATTTTCATGGAATCTCCAAAGGGATATTTGCAAGCACATTGAGACCTATTTTGAAAAAGGAAATATCCTCACACAAAAACTAGAAAGAATCTTTCTGAGAAACTGCTTTGTGATGTGTCAATTTATCTCAGAGAGTTACACAGTTCTTTTAATTGAGCAGTTTGCTAACACTGTTTTCTCGGATCTGTAATGAGATATTTCTTATGAGAATTCATTTCACAGAGTTACACAATTCTTTTCATGGAGAAGTTTGTTAGCACTGTTTTTGGGGAATTTGAAAAGGGATATTTTGGATCGGGTTGAAGCCCATGGGGAGCACATTGAGGAATATAGAGAAAAAGGAAATATCCTCAGCTAAATAATAGAAAGAAGCTTTCTGAGAATCTACTTTGTGATGTGTGAATTCATCTCACAGAGTTACACACCATTCTTGTCATAGAGCAGTTTGCTAACTCTGTTTTGTGGAATCTGCAATAGGATGTTTGGGATTGCATTGAAGACTATGGTGAAAAAGGATATATCCCCAGTTAAAAACCAAAAAGAAGCCTACAGAGGAAATGCTTTGTGATGTGTGAATTCACCTCACAGATTTACACTGTTCTTTTCATTGAGCAGTTTGCTAACACTGTTTTCTTGTGATCTGCAATGGGATATTTCAGAACGCAGTAAACCTCATGGTGACAAAGGAAATATACACATATAAAAACTAGAAAGAAGCTTTCTGAGAAGCCGCTTTGTTATGTGTTAATCCTACTCACAGAGTTACATGGTTATTTTCATGAATCAGTTTGGTAACAAGGTTTTTTGGGAATCTGTGAAGTAATATTTTAGAACTCAGTGAAGCCTATGGTGACAAAGAAAATATCCTCAGGTAAAAACCAAAGAGAACTTTCTGAGGAACTGCTTTGTGATTTGTGAATTCATCTCACAGAGTTACACTGTTCTTTTCATTAAGCAGTTACTTAACACTGCTTTCTTGGAATCTGCATTGGGGTATTATGGAGCTCACTGAGTCCCATGGTGAAAAAGGAAATATCCTTTGTCAACATAAGCTTCAATGCACTCTGAAATATCCTACTGCAGATTCCAACAAAACAGTGTTATCAAACTGATCAATGAAAAGAGCAGTGTAACTCTGTGAGATGAATTCACACATCACAAAGCAGTTTCTCAGAAAGCTTCTTTCTAGTTTTTATCTGAGGATTTTTCCTTTGTCACCCTAGGCTTCAATACAATCCGAAATATCCCTTCTGAGATTCCCCAAAAACAGTGCTACCAAACTGCTCCATGAAAAGAATCGTGCAACTCTGTGAGAGGAATTATTACATCACAAAGTAGTTTCTCAGAAAGCTTCTTTCTTGCATTAATATGGTATTTCCTTTGTCATCATAATGTTCAATGTGCTCCAAAATATCCCATTTTAGATACCAAGGAAATAGAGTTAGCAAACTGCTCATGATAAGAACAGTGTAACTCAGTGAGATGAATTCACATATCACAAAGCAGTTTCTCTGAAGGCTTCCTTTTGTTTTTATCTGAGAATATATCCTTTGTCACCATAGTCTTCAATGCACTCCCAAACATCCTATTGCAGATTCCACAAAAACAGTGTTAACAGACTGCTCAATGAAAACAACATTGTAACTCTCTGAGATGAATTCACACATCACAACGAACTTTCTCAGAAAGTTTCTTTCTAGTTTCAGTCTGAGGATATTTTCGTTTTTCAAAAAAGACCTCACTGCGCTCATGAATATCCCTTTGTAGATCCCACGAAAATAGTGTTAGGAAACAGCTCCATGAAAATAAAGGTGTAAATCTCTGAGAGGGATTGACACATCACAAAGCAGTTTCTCAAAACCTTTTTTTTCTGAGTATATTTCTTTTGTCACCATAGGCTTCAATTCATTCCCAAATATCCTTTTTTTATTTTTATTTTTTTTAATTTTCTTTTTTTTTATTTTTATTATACTTTAAGTTCTAGGGTACATGTGCATAATATACAGGCTTGTTACATAAGTATACTTGTGCCATGTTGGTGTGCTGCACCCATCAACTTGTCAGCACCCATCAACTCGTCATTTACATCAGATATAACTCCCATTGCCATCCCTCCCCTGTCCCCCGTCCCCATGATAGGCCCTGGTGTGTGATGTTCCCCTTCCCGAGTCCAAGTGATCTCATTGTTCAGTTCCCACCTATGAGTGAGAACATGCGGTGTTTGGTTTTCTGTTCTTGTGATAGTTTGCTAAGAATGATGGTTTCCAGCTGCATCCATGTCCCTACAAAGGACACAAACTCATCCTTTTTTATGGCTGCATAGTATTCCATGGTGTAGATGTGTCATATTTTCTTAATCCAGTCTGTCACTGATGGACATTTGCACTCCCAAATATCCTATTGCAGATTCTCCAAAAACAGTGCTACCAAACTGATCCATGAAAACAATTGTGTAACTTGGTTAGATGAATTATCACATCACAAAGCGATTTCTCAGAATGCTTCTGTCTAGTTTTTATAAGAGAATATTTCTTTGTCACCATAAGCTTCAATGCACTTTGAAATATCTGATCCGATTGCGGATTCCAAGAAAACAGTGTTCACAGACTGTGCAATGTAAACAACATTGTACCTCTCTGAGATGAATTCAGACATTAGAAAGCACTTTCTCGGAAAACTTCTTTCTAGTTTTTATCTGAGGATATTTCCTTTGTCACTACAGGTTTCAATGCAATTCAAAATATTCCTTCTCAAGTTCCCCCAAAACAGTACTCCCACACTGCTTCATGAAAATTGTTGTGTAACTCTGTGAGATGAATTCTCATATCACAAAACTGTTTCTCAGAAGGCTTCTTTCTAGTTTTTATCTGAGGATGTTTCCTATTTCACCATATTCCTCAATGCATTCCTGAATATCCCTTTGCAGATATCATGAAAACAGTTTTAGCAACCTGCTCCAAGAAAAGAATTGTGCTACTCTGTGAGATGAATACCCACATCACAAAGCAGTTTCTCGGAAAGGTTCTATCTAGTTTTTAACTGAGAATATCCACTTTGTCACCATAGGCTACAATGCGACCCAAAATAGCCCTTCTCAGATTCTCCAAAAAGAGTGCTACCAAGATGCTCCATATAAAGAATTGTGTAAATCTGTGAGATGAATTCACAAATCAGAAAGTAGTTTCATAGAAAGTTTCTTTCTAATTTTTGTCTGAGGATATTTACTTTTTCACCACCAGCCTCATTGTGCTCGTGAATAACCCTTTGAAGATTCCATGAAAATGGTGTTAGGAAATTGCTCCATGAAAAGAAAAGTGTACATCTGTGAGATGAATTCACACAACATAAATCAGTTTCTCAGAAAGCTTCTTTTTGGTTTTTTGTCTGAGGATAATTCCTTTGTCACCATAGGCTTCAATGCGCTCCAAAACATCCTATTGCAGATTCCACAAAAACAGTTTTACCAAACTGCTCCAAGAACAGAGTCGTGCTACACTGTGAGATGAATACACACACCACAAAGAAGTTTCTCAGAAAGCTTCTTTCTAGTTTTTATCTGAGGATATTTTCTTTTTCACCATAGGCTTTAATCCGATCCAAAATATTCCTTCTCAGATTCCTCACAAACAGTGCTACTAAACTGCTCCATGAAAAGAATGGTGTAAAACTGTGAGATGAATTCACAAATCACAAAGCAGTTTCACAGAAAACTTCTTTCTAGTTTTTGTATGATGATATTTCCTTTGTCACCATAGGCTTCAATAGGCTCCGAAATATCCAATTGCAGATTCTAAGAAAACAGTTTTAGCACACTGTTAAATGAAAACAACAACATTGTAACTCTCCAAGATGAATTCTCACATCAAAAACAAATTTCTCAGAAAGATTCTTTCTAGTTTTTGTCTTAGGATATTTCCTTTCTATCCATAAGCTTAAATGTGCCCTGAAATATCCCATTGCAGATCCCAAGAAAGCAGTGTAATCAAACTTCTCAATGAAATGAACAGTGTAACTCTGTGAGATGAATTAACACATCACAGATCAGCTTCTTGAAAGCTTCTTTCTAGATTTGTCTGAGGATATTTCCTTTTCACCATAGGCCTCAATGAACTCGTGAATATCCCTTTGCAGATGACATGAAAATAGTGTTAGCAAACTTCTCAAAGAAAAGAATGGTTAAGTCTGTGAGATGAATTCACATCACAAAGCAGATTCTCAGAAAGATTTTTGCTTCTTATCTAAGGAGATTGCCTTTGCCACCACAGGCTTCAATGCAATCCAAAATATCCTTTCTCAGATCCCCACAAATGGTGCTACTGAACTGTTCCATTAATAGAATGGTATAACTCTATGAGATGAATTCACATCAAAACCTGTTTCTCACAAAACATATCAAAGCTGTTTATCCAATAGCTTCTCTACAGTTTTATCTGAAGCTATTTCCTTTTATACCAACAGCCTCTAGAAACTCCCCAATATCCCTTTGCAGATTACCTTAAAACAATGCTACCAAACTACTCAAGGAAAAAAAGGTTTACCTCTGTGTGATGAATTCTCACATCACAAATAAATTTCTCAGAAACCTTCTTTCTAGTATTTATCTCAGGATATTTCCTTTTCCACCATCAGTTTCCATGTGCTCCCAAATATCCCTTATCAGACATGACAAAAAAGTGCTAACAAAGGGCTCAATGAAAAGAATCGTGTAAGTCGGTGGGATTAATTGACATATCACAAAGCAATTTCTCAGATAGCTTCTTTCTAATTTTTGTCTGAATATATTTCCTTACTCACCCTAAACTTCAATGCATTCCCAAATATAATATTAATATTGCAGATTCCACGAAAACAGTGTTATCAAACTGCTCCATGAAAAGAAAGGTGTAACTCTGTGAGATGAATTCACACATCACAAAGAAGTTTCTCAGAAAGCTTCTTTCTAGTTTTTATCTGAGGATATTTTCTTTTTCACCATAGGCTTTAATCCGATCCAAAATATTCCTTCTCAGATTCCTCACAAACAGTGCTACTAAACTGCTCCATGAAAAGAATGGTGTAAAACTGTGAGATGAATTCACAAATCACAAAGCAGTTTCACAGAAAACTTCTTTCTAGTTTTGTATGATGATATTTCCTTTGTCACCATAGGCTTCAATAGGCTCCGAAATATCCAATTGCAGATTCTAAGAAAACAGTTTTAGCACACTGTTAAATGAAAACAACAACATTGTAACTCTCCAAGATGAATTCTCACATCAAAAACAAATTTCTCAGAAAGATTCTTTCTAGTTTTTGTCTTAGGATATTTCCTTTCTATCCATAAGCTTAAATGTGCCCTGAAATATCCCATTGCAGATCCCAAGAAAGCAGTGTAATCAAACTTCTCAATGAAATGAACAGTGTAACTCTGTGAGATGAATTAACACATCACAGATCAGCTTCTTGGAAAGCTTCTTTCTAGATTTGTCTGAGGATATTTCCTTTTTCACCATAGGCCTCAATGAACTCGTGAATATCCCTTTGCAGATGACATGAAAATAGTGTTAGCAAACTTCTCAAAGAAAAGAATGGTTAAGTCTGTGAGATGAATTCACACATCACAAAGCAGATTCTCAGAAAGATTTTTGCTTCTTATCTAAGGAGATTGCCTTTGCCACCACAGGCTTCAATGCAATCCAAAATATCCTTTCTCAGATCCCCACAAATGGTGCTACTGAACTGTTCCATTAATAGAATGGTATAACTCTATGAGATGAATTCACATCAAAAACCTGTTTCTCACAAAACATATCAAAGCTGTTTATCCAATAGCTTCTCTACAGTTTTTATCTGAAGCTATTTCCTTTTATACCAACAGCCTCTAGAAACTCCCCAATATCCCTTTGCAGATTACCTTAAAACAATGCTACCAAACTACTCAAGGAAAAAAAAGGTTTACCTCTGTGTGATGAATTCTCACATCACAAATAAATTTCTCAGAAACCTTCTTTCTAGTATTTATCTCAGGATATTTCCTTTTCCACCATCAGTTTCCATGTGCTCCCAAATATCCCTTATCAGACATGACAAAAAAAGTGCTAACAAAGGGCTCAATGAAAAGAATCGTGTAAGTCGGTGGGATTAATTGACACATCACAAAGCAATTTCTCAGATAGCTTCTTTCTAATTTTTGTCTGAATATATTTCCTTACTCACCCTAAACTTCAATGCATTCCCAAATATAATATTAATATTGCAGATTCCACGAAAACAGTGTTATCAAACTGCTCAATGAAAAGAATGGTGTAAATCGGTGAGATGAATTCACACATCAGAAAGCAGTTTCTTTGAGAGCTTCTTTCTAGTTTTTATCTGAGGATACTTCCTATTCACTGTAGGCTTCAATGTGCTCCCAAATATCCCTTTGGAGATTCCACAAGAACAGTGTTATCAAACTGCTCCAAGAAAAGAAAGGTGTAACACTCTGAGATGAAGTCACACATCACAAAGCAGATTTTCAGAAATCTCCTTCTGAGGATATTCCCTTTCTCACACAGGCTTCAATGCACTCCCAAATATTACTTTGCAAATTCCAAAAAAAGAGTGTTAGAAAACTGTTCTACCAAACTGCTCCAGGAAAAGAATCTTGTAACTCTGTGAGGTGAATTCACAAATCACAATGCAGTTTCTCAGAAAGCTTCTTTTTGGTTTTTGTCTGACGATATTTCCTTTGTCACCATAGGCTTCATTGTGTTCCAAAATTTCATGTTGCAGATACCTCGAGAACAGTATTAGCAAACTCTTCCATGAAAAGAATCGTGTAACTCTGTGAGGTGAATTCAAAAATCACAAAGAAGTTTCCTGGAAAGTTTCATTCTAGTATTTACCTGAGGATATTTGCTTTGTCAACCTAGGCTTCAATGAGACCTGAATTATCTCTTCTCAGATACCAATAAAACAGTGCTATTAAACAGCTCCATAAAAAGAATGGTGTTACACTGTAAGATGCATTTACACATCCCAAAACTGTTTCTCAGAAAGCTTCTTTCTAGTTTTCATCTGCAGACGCAAAGGACTCTGTCTGACAGCTTTTAAGAGAGCAGTGGATCTTCCAACATGGAGGTTGATATCTGAGAAGGGAGAGATTACCTGCTCAAGTGGGTCCCTGACCCCTGAGTAGCCTAACTGGGAGACATCCCCCACTAGGGGCAGACTGACACCCCACACCTCACACGGTGGAGTACATCCCTGAGAGGAAGCTTTCAAAGCAAGAATCGGACAGGCACACTCGCTGTTCAGCAATATTCTATCTTCTGCAACCTCTGCTGCTGATACCCACGCAAACAGGGTCTGGAGTGGACCTCAAGCAATCTCCAACAGAACTAGAGCTGAGGATCCTGACTGTTATAAGGAAAACTGTCAAACAAGAATGACACCCACAACAAAACCCCATCAGTATGTCACCATCATCAAAGACCAGAGGCAGATAAACCAAAAATATGGGGAAAAAACATGGCAGAAAACCTGGAAATTCAAAGAATAAGAGCGCATCTCCCCCTGCAAAGGAGCACAGCTCATCGCCAGCAACGGATCAAAGCTGGATGGAGAATGACTTTGACGAGATGAGAGAAGAAGGCTTCAGCCCATCAAACTACTCAGAGCTAAAGGAGGAATTACGTACCCAGCGCAAAGAAACTAAAACTCTTGAAAAGAGAGTGGAAGAATTGATAGCTAGAATAATTAAAGCAGAGAAGGTCATAAACGAAATGACAGAGATGACATGGGAAATACGTGACAAATCCACAAGCTTCAGTAACTGACTTGATCAACTGGAAGAAAGAGTATCAGTGATGCAAAATTCCTCCGTAAAATACTGGGAAACCGGATTCGGCAGCACATCTAAAAGCTTATACACCATGATCAAGTGGGCTTCATCCCTGGGATGGAAGGCTGGGTAAACGTTCACAAATCAATAAACGTAATCCAGCATATAAACAGAACCAAAGACAAGAACCACATGATTATCTCAATAGATGCACAAAAGGCTTTTGACAAAATTCAACAGCCTTTCATGCTAAAAACACTCAATAAATTCGGTATTGATGGAACGTACCTCAAAATAATAAGAGCTATTTATGACAAACCCACAGCCAATATCATACTGAATGGGCAAAAACTGGAAAAATTCCCTTTGAAAACTGGCACAAGACAGGGATGCCCTCTCTCACCACTCCTATTCAACATAGTGTTGGAAGTTCTGGCTAGGGCAATCAGGCAAGAGAAATAAAGGGTATCCAGTTAATGAAAGAAGAAGTCAAATTGTCCCTGTTTGCAGATGACATGATTGTATATTTAGAAAACCCCATTGTCTCAGCCCAAAATCTCCTTAAGCTGATAAGCAACTTCAGCAAAGTCTCAGGATACAAAATTAATGTGCAAAAATCACAAGCATTCTTATACACCAGTAACAGACAGAGAGCCAAATCGGGAATGAACTTCCATTCACAATTGCTTCAAAGAGAATAAAATACGTAGGAATCCAACTTACAAGGGATGTAAAGGACCTCTTCGAGGAGAACTACAAACCAATGCTCAGTGAAAGAAAAGAGGACACAAACAAATGGAAGAACATACCATGCTCCTGGATAGGAAGAATCAACATTGTGAAAATGGCCATACCGCCCAAGGTAATTTACAGATTCAATGCCATCCCCATCAAGCTACCAATGAGTTTCTTCACAGAATTGGAAAAAACGGATTTAAAGTTCATATGGAACTAAAAAAGACACCGCATTGCCAAGACAATCCTAAGTCAAAAGAACAAAGCTGGAGGCATCACGCTACCTGACTTCAAATTATTCTACAAGGCTACAGTAATCAAAACAGCATGGTACTGGTACCAAAACAGAGATATAGACCAATGGAACAGAACAGAGTCCTCAGAAATAATACCACACATCTACAGCCATCTGATCTTTGACAAACCTGAGAGAAAGAAGAAATGGTGAAAGGATTCCCTATTTAATAAATGGTGCTGGGAAAATTGGCTAACCATAAGTAGAAAGCTGAAACTGGATCTTTACCTTACTCCTTATATGAAAATTAATTCAAGATGGATTAGACACTTAAATGTTAGACCTAATACCATAAAAACCCTAGAAGAAAACCAAGTTAGTACCATTCAGGACATAGGCATGGGCAAGGACTTCATATGTAAAACACCAAAAGCAATGGCAGCTAAAGCCAAAATTGACAAATGGGATTTAATTAAACTAAAGAGCTTCTGCACAGCAAAAGAAACTACCTTCAGAGTGAACAGGCAACCTACCGAATGGGAGAAAATTTTTGCAATCTACTCATCTGGCAAAGGGCTAATATCCAGAACCTACAAAGAACTCAAAAAATTTACAAGAAAAATACAAACAACCCCATCAAAAAGTGGGCAAAGGATATGAACAGACATTTCTCAAAAGAAAACATTCATACAGCCAACAGACAGTTGAAAAAATGCTCATCATCACTGGCCATCAGAGAAATGCAAATCAAAACCACAATGAGATACCATCTCACACCAGTTAGAATGACAATCATAAAAAAGTCAGGAAAAAACAGGTGCTGGAGAGGATATGGAGAAATAGGAACACTTTTACAGGGTTGGTGGGATTGTAAACTAGTTCAACGACTATGGAAAACAGTATGGTGATTCCTGAAGGATCTAGAACTAGATGTACCATATGATGCAGACATCCCATTACTGGGTATATACCCAAAGGATCATAAATCATGCTGCTATAAAGACACATGCACATGTATGTTTATTGCAGCACTATTTACAATAGCAAAGACTTGGAATCAACCCAAATGTCCATCAGTGACAGACTGGATTAAGAAAATGTGGCACATATACACCATGGAATACTATGCAGCCATAAAAAAGGATGAGTTTGCGTCCTTTGTTGAGACATTGATGCAGCTGGAAACCATCATTATTAAGTATCACAAGAAGAGAAAACCAAACACCGTATGTTCTCACTCATAGGTGGAAACTGAACAATGAGATCAGTTGGACTCGGGAAGAGGAACATCACACACTGGGGCCTATCATGGTGACGGGAGAGGGGGGAGGGATTGCTTTGAGAGTTATACGTGATGTAAATGACGAGTTGATGTGTGCTGATGAGTTGATGGGTGCAGCACACCAACATGGCACAAGTATACATATGTAACAAACATGCACGTTATGCACATGTACCCTAGATCTTAAAGTATATTAACAATAATAATAAAAGAAATTTTAAAAATCTGTTGTATGAATTCACACATCACAAAGCAGTTTCTCAGAAAGGTTCTTTTTGGTTTTTTTCTGAGGATATTTCCTTTGTCACCATAAGTCTCAATGTGCTCCAAAATATCCCAATGCAGATTGGAAGAGAACAGTGTTAGCAAACTGGTCAATCAAGTGACACTGTGAGAGGAATTCGCACGTCACAAAGCAGTTTCTCAGAAGGCTTCTTTCTAGTTTTATCTGAGAGTATTTCCTTTGCACCATTGTCTTCAATGCAATCCAAAATATCACTTCTCAGATTCCCCAAAAACAGCTACCAAACTGCTCCATGAATAGAATCATGTAACTCCGTGAGATGAATTCACAAATCACAAAGCAGTTTCTCAGAAAACTTCTTTCCATTTTTTATCTGAGGATATTTCCTTTTTCACCATATGCTTCAATGCAATCCGAAGTATCCATTCTCACATCCCTCTAAAACAGTGCTACCTAACTGTTCCATGAAGAGAAAGGTGTAACACTGTGAGAGGAATTTACACATCATGAAGAACATTCTCAGAAAGCATCTTTCTGGTTTCTTTCTGAGGATATTTCCTTTATCACCATAGGCTTCAATGTGATCGAAAATATCCCTTCTTAGATTCCCCAAAAACAGTGCTATCAAACTGCGCCATGAATAGAATCATGTAACTCTGTGAGATGAATTCAGAAATCACAGAGCAGTTTCTCAGAAAGTTTCTTTCTAGTTTTTGTCTGAGGATATTTCCTTTGTCACCCAAAGCTTCACAGCACTCCAACATATTCCATTGCAGATTCCAAGAAAACAGTGTAAGCAAACTGGTCATTGAAACGAACAGTGTATTTCTGTGAGATGAATTCACACAACACAAGGCAGTTTCTCAGTAAGCTTCTTTCTAGTTTTTATCGGAGAATATTTCCTTTTACACTATAGGCCTCAATTGGCTCCAGAATATTATATTGCAGATTACAGAAAAACAGTGTTGGCAAACTGCTCCATGAAAATAAAGGTGTAACCTGTGTGTCGAATTTACTCGTCACAAAGAAGTTTCTCAGAAAGCATCTTTCTAGTTTTTATGTAAGAATATTTCCTTTGTCACCATAGTCCTCAATGTGATAAAAAGTATACCTTCTCAGATTCCAGAAAAACACTGTTACTAAGGTGATCTATGAAAAGAATCATGTAAATCTGAGATGAGTTCACATATCACAAAGTGGTTTCTCAGAAATCTTCTTTCTAGTTTTCTTTTTTGAGGATATTTCCTTTGTCTCCCTAAGCTTCAATTGGCTCTCAAATAATCTATTGCAAATTCCTAGAAAAGAGTGTTAGCCAACTTCTCAATGAAAAGAACAGAGTAACTCTGTAAGATGAATTCACACATCACAAATCAGTTTGTCAGAATGCTTCTTTCTAGGTTTTTTTTATCTTTTTCATTATTTTTATTGTTATACTTTAAGTTCCAGGGTACAGGTGCATAATGTGCAGGTTTGTTACATATGTATACTTGTGCAATGTTGGTGCGCTGCACCCATCAACTCCTCAGCACCCATCAATTCATCATTTATATCAGGTATAACTCCCAATGCAATCCCTCTCCCCTCCCCCCACATGATAGGCCTCGATGTGTGATGTTCCCCTTCCTGAGTACAAGTGATGCCATTGTTCAGTTCTCACCTATGAGTGAGAACATCCGGTGTTTTGTTTTCTGTTCTTGTGATAGTTTGCTAAGAATGATGGTTTCCAGCTGCATCCATGTCCCTACAAATGATGCCAACTCATCTTTTTTATGGCTGCATAATATTCCATGGTGTATATGTGCCACATTTTCTTAATCCAGTCTGTCACAGATGGACATTTGGGTTGATTCCAAGACTTTGCTATTGTGAATAGTGCTGCAATAAACATACATGTGCATGTGTCTTTATAGCAGCATGATTTACAACCCTTTGGGTATATACCCAGTAGTGGGATGGCTGGGTCATATGGTACATCTAGATCTAGATCCTTGAGGAATTGCCATATTGTTTTCCATAATGGTTGAACTAGTTTACAGTCCCACCAACTGTGTAAAAGTGTTCCTATTTCTCCACATCCTCTCCAACACCTGTTGTTTCCTGACTTTTTAATGATTGCCATTCTAACTGGTGTGAGATGGTATCTCATTGTGGTTTTGATTTGCATTTCCCTGATGGCGAGTGATGATGAGTATTTTTTCATGTGTCTGTTGGCTGCATGAATGTCTTCTTTTGAGAAATGTCTGTTCATATCCTTTGCCCACTTTTTGATGGGGTTGTTTGTTTTTTTCTTGTAAATTTGTTTCAGTTCTTTGTAGATTCTGGATATTAGCCCTTTGTCAGATGAATAGATTTCAAAAATTTTCCCCCATTCTGTAGGTTGCCTGTTCACTCTGATGGTAGTTCATTTTGCTGTGCAGAAGCTCTTTAGTTTAATCACATCCCATTAGTCAATTTTGGCTTTAGCTGCCATTGCTTTTGGTGTTTCATACATTAAATCCTTGCCCATCCCTATGTCCTGAATGGTACCACCTAGGTTTTCTTTTGGGGTTTTTATGGTATTAGGTCTAGCATTTAAGTCTCTAATCCATCTTGAATTAATTTTTGTATAAGGAGTAAGGAAAGGATCCAGTTTCAGCTTTCTACTTATGGCTGTAATTTCCCAGCACCATTTATTAAATAGGGAATCCTTTCCCATTTCTTGTTTCTCTCAGGTTTGTCAAAGATCAGATGGCTGTAGATGTGTGGTATTATTTCTGAGGACTCTGTTCTGTTCCATTGGTCTATATCTCTGTTTTGGTACCAGTACCATGCTGTTTTAGTTACTGTAGCCTTGTAGTATAGTTTGAAGTCAGGTAGCGTGATCCCACCAACAGTGTAAAAGTGTTCCTATTTCTCCACATCCTCTCCAACACCTGTTGTTTCCTGACTTTTTAATGATTGCCATTCTAACTGGTGTGAGATGGTATCTCATTGTGGTTTTGATTTGCATTTCTGATGGCGAGTGATGATGAGCATTTTTCATGTGTCTGTTGGCTGCATGAATGTCTTCTTTGAGAAATGTCTGTTCATATCCTTTGCCCACTTTTTGATGGGGTTGTTTGTTTTTTCTTGTAAATTTGTTTCAGTTCTTTGTAGATTCTGGATATTAGCCCTTTGTCAGATGAGTAGATTGCAAAAATTTTCTCCCATTCTGTAGGTTGCCTGTTCACTCTGATGGTAGTTTCTTTTGCTGTGCAGAAGCTCTTTAGTTTAATGAGATCCCATTTGTCAATTTTGGCTTTAGCTGCCATTGCTTTTGGTGTTTTAGACATGAAGTCCTTGCCCATGCCTATGTCCTGAATGGTACTACCTAGGTTTTCTTTTAGGGTTTTTATGGTATTAGGTCTAACATTTAAGTCTCTAATCCATCTTGAATTAATTTTGTATAAGGAGTAAGGAAAGGATCCAGTTTCAGCTTTCTACTTATGGCTAGCCAATTTTCCCAGCACCATTTATTAAATAGGGAATCCTTTCCCATTTCTTGTTTCTCTCAGGTTTGTCAAAGATCAGATGGCTGTAGATGTGTGGTATTATTTCTGAGGACTCTGTTCTGTTCCATTGGTCTATATCTCTGTTTTGGTACCAGTACCATGCTGTTTTGGTTACTGTAGCCTTGTAGTATAGTTTGAAGTCAGGTAGCGTGATGCCCAGCTTTGTTCTTTTGACTTAGGATTGTCTTGGCAATGCGGGCTTTTTTGGTTCCATATGAACTTTAAAGCAGTTTTTTCCAATTCTGTGAAGAAACTCATTGGTAGCTTGATGGGGATGGCATTGAATCTATAAATAACCTTGGGCAGTATGGCCATTTTCACGATATTGATTCTTCCTATCCATGAGCATGGTATGTTCTTCCATTTGTTAGTGTCCTCTTTGATTTCACTGAGCAGTGGTTTGTAGTTCTCCTTGAAGAGGTCCTTTACATCCCTTGTAAGTTGGATTCCTAGGTATTTTATTCTCTTTGAAGCAATTGTGAATGGAAGTTCATTCCTGATTTGGCTCTCTGTTTGTCTGTTACTGGTGTATAAGAATGCTTGTGATTTTTGCACATTAATTTTGTATCCTGAGACTTTGCTGAAGTTGCTTATCAGCTTAAGGAGATTTTGGGCTGAGACAATGGGGTTTTCTAAATATACAATCATGTCATCTGCAAACAGGGACAATTTGACTTCTTCTTTCCTAACTGGATACCCTTGATTTCTTTCTCTTGCCTGATTGCCCTAGCCAGAACTTCCAACACTATGTTGAATAGGAGTGGTGAGAGAGGCATCCCTGTCTTGTGCCAGTTTTCAAAGGGAATTTTTCCAGTTTTTGCCCATTCAGTATGATATTGGCTGTGGGTTTGTCATAAATAGCTCTTATTATTTTGAGGTACGTTCCATCAATACCGAATTTATTGAGCGTTTTTAGCATGAAGGGCTGTTGAATTTTGTCAAAAGCCTTTTCTGCATCTATTGAGATAATCATGTGGTTCTTGTCTTTGGTTCTGTTTATATGCTGGATTACGTTTATTGATTTGTGAATGTTGAACCAGCCTTGCATCCCAGGGATGAAGCCCACTTGATCATGGTGGATAAGCTTTTTGATGTGCTGAATCTTTGCCAGTATTTTATTGAGGATTTTTGCATCGATGTTCATCAGGATATTGGTCTAAAATTCTTTTTTTTGTTGTGTCTCTGCCAGGCTTTGGTATCAGGATGATGTTGGCCTCATAAAATGAGTTAGGAGGATTCTCTTTTCTATTGATTGAATAGTTTCAGAAGGAATGGTACCAGCTCCTCCTTGTACCTCTGGTAGAATTCAGCTGTGAATCCATCTGGTCCTGACTTTTTGGTGGTAGGCTATTAATTGTTGCCTCAATTTCAGAGCCTGCTATTGGTCTATTCAGGATTCAACTTCTTCCTGGTTTAGTCTTGGGAAGAGTGTAAGTGTCCAGGAAATTATCCATTTCTTCTAGATTTTCTAGTTGATTTGCGTAGAGGTGTTTATAGTATTCTCTGATGGTAGTTTGTATTTCTGTGGGTCGGTGGTGATATCCCTTTATCATTTTTTATTGCATCTATTTGATTCTCTCTCTTTTCTTCTTTATTAGTCTTGCTAGCGGTCTGTCAATTTTGTTGATCTTTTCAAAACCAACTCCTGGATTCATTGATTTTTGAGGGTTTTTGTGTCTCTATCTCCTTCAGTTCTGCTCTGATCTTAGTTATTTCTTGCCTTCTGCTAGCTTTTGAATGTGTTTGCTCTGCCTCTCAGTTCTTTTAATTGTGATGTTAGAGTGTCAATTTTAGATCTTTCCTGCTTTCTCGGGCATTTAGTGCTATAAATTTCCTCTACACACTGCTTTAAATGTGTCCCAGAGATTCTGGTATGTTGTATCTTTGTTCTCATTGGTTTCAAAGAACATCTTTATTTCTGCCTTCATTCCGTTATGTACCCAGTAGTCATTCAGCAGCAGGTTGTTCAGTTTCCATGTAGTTGAGCGGTTTTGATTGAGTTTCTTAGTCCTGAGTTCTAGTTTGATTGCACTGTGGTCTGAGAGACAGTTTGTTATAATTTCTGTTCTTTACATTTGCTGAGGAGTGCTTTACTTCCAATTATGTGGTCAATTTTGGAATAAGTGATGTGGTGCTGAGAAGAATGTATATTCTGTTGATTTGGGGTGGAGAGTTCTATAGATGTCTATTAGGTCCGCTTGGTGCAGAGATGAGTTCAATTCCTGGATATCCTTGTTAACTTTCTGTCTCGTTGATCTGTCTAATGTTGACAGTGGAGTGTTGAAGTCTCCCATTATTATTGTATGGGAGTCTAAGTCTCTTTGTAAGTCTCTAAGGACTTGCTTTATGAATTTGGGTGCTGCTGTATTGGGTGCATATATATTTAGGATAGTTAGCTCTTCCTGTTGAATTGATCCCTTTACCATTATGTAATGGCCTTCTTTGTCTCTTTTGATCTTTGATGGTTTAAAGTCTATTTTATCAGAGACTAGGATTGCAACCCCTGCTTTTTTTTGTTCTCCATTTGCTTGGTAGATCTTCCTCCATCCCTTTATTTTGAGCCTATGTATGTCTCTGCATGTGAGATGGGTCTCCTGAATACAGCAGACTGATGGGTCTTGATGCTTTATCCAGTTTGCCAGTCTGTGTCTTTTAATTGGAGCATTTAGTCCATTAACATTTAAGGTTAATATTGTTGTGTGAACTTGATCCTGCCATTATGATATTAACTGGTTATTTTGCTCGTTAGTTGATGCAGTTTCTTCCTAGCCTCGATGGTCTTTACATTTTGGCATGTTTTTGCAATGGCTGGTACCGGTTGTTCCTTTCCATGTTTAGGGCTTCCTTCAGGGTCTCTTGTAAGGCAGGCCTGGTGGTGACAAAATCTCTAAGCATTTGCTTATCTGTAAAGTTTTATTTCTCCTTCACTGATGAAACTTAGTTTGGCTGGATATGAAATTCTGGGTTTAAAATTCTTTTCTTTAAGAATGTTGAATATTGGCCCCCTCTCTTCTGGCTTGTAGAGTTTCTGCGAGAGATCTGCTGTTAGTCTGATGGGCTTCCCTTTGTGGGTAACCCGACCTTTCTCTCTGGCTGCCCTTAAGATTTTTCCTTCATTTCAACTTTGGTGAATCTGGCAATTATGTGTCTTGGTTGCTCTTCTGGAGGAGTATCTTTGTGTTCTCTGTATTTCCTGAATTTGAATGTTGGCCTGCCCTACTAGGTTGGGGAAGTTCTCCTGGATGATATCCTGAAGAGTGTTTTCCAACTTGGTTCCATTTTCCCTCACTTTCAGGCACCCCAATCAGACGTAGATTTGGTCTTTTACATAATCCCATACTTCTTGCAGGCTTTGTTCATTTCTTTTCTTCTTTTTTTCTTTTGGTTTCTCTTCTCACTTCATTTCATTGATTTGATCCTCAATCGCTGATACCCTTTCTTCCAGTTGATCAAGTCGGTTACTGAAGCTTGTGGATTTGTCACGTATTTCCTGTGTCATGGTTTTCATCTCTGTCATTTCATTTATGAACTTCTCTGCATTAATTATTCTAGCTATCAATTCTTTCACTCTGTTTTCAAGATTTTTAGTTTCTTTGCACTGGGTACGTAATTCCTCCTTTAGCTCTGAGAAGTTTGATGTACTGAAGCCTTCTTCTCTCATCTCGTCCAAATCATACTCTGTCTAGCTTTGTTCTGTTGCTGGCGATGAGCTGTGTTCCTTTGCAGGGGGATATGCTTTCTTATTTTTTGAATTTCCAGATTTTCTGCCTTGCTTCCTCCCCATCTTTGTGGTTTTATCTGTTTCTGGTCTTTGATGATGGTGACATACTGATGGGATTTTGGTATAGGTGTTCTTCCTGTTTGATAGTTTTCCTTCTAGTAGTCAGTACTCTCTGCTGTAGGTCTGTTGGAGATTGCTTGAGGTCCATTCCAGACTCTGTTTGCCTGGTTATCAGCAGCAGAAGTTGCAGAAGATACAATATTGCTGAACTGCGAGTGTAACTGTCTGATTCTTACTTTGAAAGCTACCTCTCTGGGGTGTACTCCACCCTGCGAGGTATGGGGTGTCAGACTGCCCCTAGTGCGGGGTGTCTCCCAGTTAGGCTACTCAGGGGTCAGGGACCCACTTGAGCAGGCAGTCTGTCCGTTCTCAGATCTCAACCTCCGTGTTGGGAGATCCACTGCTCTCTTCAAACCTGTCAGACAGAGTCGTTCTGGTCTGCACAGGCCTCTGCTGCTTCCCCTGTGGTTTTTTTAGCTGTGCCCTGTCCCCAGAGGTGGAGTCTACAGAGACAGGCAGGTTTCATTGAGCTGCTGTGAGCTCCACCCAGTTCGAGCTTCCCAGTGGCTTTGTTTACCTACTTAAGCCTCAGCAATGGCGAGCGCCCCTCCCCCAGCCTCGCTGCTGCCTTGTGGTTACATTGACGACTGCTGTGCTAGCAATGAGGGAGGCTCCGTGGCCGTGGACCCTCCGGGCCAGATGTGTGTATAGTGTCCTGGCATGCCCGTTTCCTTGAAGCGCTGTATTTGAGTGAGGATTACCTGATTTTCCAGGTGTTGTGTGACTCACTTCCCCTGGCTAGGAAAATGGATTCCCTTCCCCCTTGCACTTCCCATGTGAGGCAATGCTTCGCCCTGCTTCAGCTCTTGCTGGTCGGGCTGCAGCGGCTGACCAGCACAGATTGTCCAGCACTCCCTAGTGAGATTAACCCAGTACCTCAGTTGAAAATGCAGAAATCACCAGTCTTCGCACCGGGAGTTGGAGACTGGCGCTGTTCCTATTCGACCATCTTGCTCTGCCCTCTTCTTTCTAGTTTTTATTTGACGATATTTCCTTTCTCACCATAGGCCTCATGTCCTCCAAAATATACCTTTGCAGACTCCAGGAAAAGAGGTTCACCAAACTGCTACATAAACAGAAAGGTGTAACTCTGTGAGACAAATTCCCACATCAAAAGCAAGTTTCTCAGAAAGCTTCCTTCTGGTTTTTAATCTGAGGATATTTCATTTGTCACCATAGGTTTCAATGTGATCCAAGGTATCCCTTCTCAGATTCCCCAAAAACACTGCTACCAAATTGATCCATGTAAAGAATGGTGTAACTCTGTGAGATGAATTCACAAATCACAAAGCAGTTTCTCAGAAAGCTTCTTTCTAGTTTTTCTGTGAGGACATTTCCGTTGTCACTGTAAGCTTTGATGTGCTCTGAAGTATCCCATTGGAGATTCCAAGAAAACAGTGTTAACAAACTGCACCATGAAAAAGAAGGTGTATCTCTGTGAGATGAATTCACACTTCACAAAGAAATTTCTCAGAAAACTTCTTTCTAGTTTTTATCTGAGGATATTTGCTTCATCATCATAACCTTCAATGTGATCCAAAATACTCCCTCAGATTCGCCATAAACAGTGCTACCAAACTGTTCCATGAAAAGAATCATGTAATGCTGTTAGAAGTATTAACACATCACAGTATTGTCTCAGAACGCTTCTCTCTGGATTTTATATCTGGCTATTTCCTTTTCCACCATAGGCTTCAATGCCTCAGAAATATTCCTTCTCAGACACCACAAAAATAGTGATGCCAAAGTACTCCCTCTGCAGAAATGTTTATCTCTATGAGATGAATGCACACATCACAAAAGAGTTTCTCAGAAAGCTTCTCTCCAGTTTTTACCTGAAGAATTTTCTTTTTTCACCTTATACCTCTAGGCGATCTCAAATATCCCTCTGCATATTCCACACAAACAGTGCTATCTCACTTCCGAATGAATAGAAAGGTTTATCTCTGTGAGATAAATTCACACTTCACAAAGCAGTTTCTCAGGAAGCTTCCTTCTAGTTTTTATCTAAGGATATTTCCTTTTCTGCCTTAGGTTTCAATGTGCTCCCTAGTATCCCTTCTCAGACACCATAAAAGCAGTGATGTGAAAGTGCTCCCTCAGCAGAAACGTTTATCTATGAGTTGAATGCACAAATCACAAAGAAATTCCTCAGAAAACTTCTTTCCAGTTTTTAGTTGAAGATATTTCCTTTTTTGCCATTGGACTCTATGGGCTCCCGAATATCCCTTTGGAGATTTCACAAAAACAGTGTTACCAATCTGCTCAATGAAAAGAAAGGTTTAGCTCTGTGAGATGAGTGCACACATCACAAAGCAGTTGCTCAGAAAGTTTCTTTCTAGTTTAAATATGAGGATATTTCCTTTTCACCATAGGCTTCAATGTGCTCCCAAATATCTCTTCTTAGATACCATACAAACAGCGAAGCCAAACTGCTCAATCAACAGAAAGTTCACACACTATGAGATGAATGTACACATCACAAAATCATTTCACAAAAGCCATCTCTCCAGTTTTTATCTGAATTGGTTTCCCTTTTTACCGTAGGTCTCTAGGAGCTCCCAAGTATCCCTTTGCAGATTCCATAAAAACAGTGCTACCATACTGATCCATGAAAAGAATGATGTAACTCCTTGAGATGAATTAACTCATCACAAATCCATTTCTCAGGAAGCTTGTTTCTATTTTTTATCTGAGGATAATTCCTTTTTCACTGTAAGACTCAGTGTGTGCCGAAATATCTGAGGATATTTCCTTTGTCACCTTAAGCTTCAATGAGCTCCAAAATATCCCATTTCAGATATCAAAGAAACAGTGTTAGCAAATTGCTCAATGAAAAGAACAGTGTAACTCTGTAGTTAAATTCAAGCATCACAAAGTAGTTTCTCAGAAAGTTTCTTTCTACTTAATATCTGAGGACTATTTTTTTAATACAGGCCTCAATACACTCCCAAATATCACTTTGCAGATTTCACGAAAACAGTGCTAGCAAATGGCTCCATGAAAACAAAGGTGTATCTCTGTGATATGAATTCACACATCACAAATAAGTTTCTCAGAAAACTTCTTTCTAGTTTATATCTGAGGATATTTCCTTTGTCACCATAGGCCTCAAGACGATCCAAAATTTCCATTCTCAGATGCCCCAAAAACAGTGCTACCAAATTACTCCATGAGAAGCAAGGTGTTAGTCTGTGAAATGAATTCAGAAATCAGAAATCAGTTACTCTGAAAGCTTCTTTCTAGTTTTTGTCTGAGGATATCTCCTTTGTCACCATAAGCTTCAATGCCCTCTGAAATATCCCACTATGGATTACAAGGAAACAGCATTAGCAAATTGCTCAATGAAATGAACAGTGTAACTCTGTGAGGTGAATGCACAGATCACAAAGCAGTTACTCAGAAGGCTTCCTTCTGGTTTTTATCCGAGAATATATCCTTTTTCACTATAGGCCTCAATGTGCTCCAAAATATCCCATTACAGATCCCTCAAAAACTGCGTTAGCAAACTGCTTCATGAAAGAAAGGTGTTGCTCTGTGAGATGAAATCACATAACACAAAGAACTTACTCAGAAAGCTTTTTTCTAGTATTGATCTGAGGATGTATCCTTGGTCACCATAGGCTTCAATGTGATCCAAAATATTCCTTCTTAGATTTCCCAAAAACTGTGTTGCCAAACTGCTCCATGAAAAGAATATTTTATCTCTGTGAGATGAATTAACACTTCACAAGTGGTTTCTCTAGAGCTTTGTCTACTTTTTATCTGAGGATATTTCCTTTTCACTATAGGCCTCAATGCACTCCGAAATATCCCTATGTAGATTCCATGAAAACTGCGTTAGCAAACTGCTTCATGAAAGAAAGGTGTTGCTCTGTGAGATGAAATCACATAACACAAAGAACTTACTCAGAAAGCTTTTTTCTAGTATTGATCTGAGGATGTATCCTTGGTCACCATAGGCTTCAATGTGATCCAAAATATTCCTTCTTAGATTTCCCAAAAACTGTGTTGCCAAACTGCTCCATGAAAAGAATATTTTATCTCTGTGAGATGAATTAACACTTCACAAGTGGTTTCTCTAGAGCTTTGTCTACTTTTTATCTGAGGATATTTCCTTTTTCACTATAGGCCTCAATGCACTCCGAAATATCCCTATGTAGATTCCATGAAAACAGTGTTAGCAAACTGCTCCATGAAAAGAAAGGCGTAAATCAGTGAGATGAATTCACACATCACAACGAACTTTCTCAGAAAGCTTCTTTCTAGATTTTATCTGATGATAATCCCTTTGTCACCATAGGCATCAATAGGATCCAAAATATCTCTTCTCAGATTCCCCCAAAACAGTGCTACCAAACTGAACCAGGAAAGGAATCGTGTAAATCTGTGAGATGAATTCACGAATCACAAAGTGGTTTCTCACAAAGCTTCTTTCTAGTTTTTGTCTGTGGATACTTCCTTTGTCACCAAAAGCATCAATACACTCCAAAATATCCCATTGCAAATTCCAAGAAAACAGGGTTAGCAAACTGCTCAATGAAAAGAACAGTGTAACTCTGTGAGATGAATTCACATCACAAAGTAGTTTCTCAGAAAGCTTCTTTCTAGTTTTTATCTGAGGATATTTCCTTTTCACCATAGGCCTCAATGTGCTCCCAAATATCCCTTGATATTCCATGAAAACAGTGTTAGGAAACTGCTCCATGAAAAGAAAGGTGTAACTCTGTGAGATGAATTCACACATCACAAAGAAGTTTCTCAGAAAGATTCTTTCTAGTTTTTATCTGAGGATATTTCCTTTGTCACCATAGGCTTCAATGTGCTCCCAAATATCCCTTTGCAGATTCCACAAAACAGTGTTAGCAAATTGCTCAATGAAAAGAACAGTGTAACTCTGTGAGATGAATTCACAAATCACAAAGCAGTTTCTCAGAAAGCTTCTTTCTAGTTTTTATCTGAGGATATTTCCTTTGTCACCATAGGCTTCAATGTGATCCAAAATATCTCTTCTCAGATTCCCCAAAAACAGTGCTACCAAACTGCTCCATGAAAAGAATCGTGTAACTCTGTGAGATGAATTAACACATCACAAAATGGTTTCTCAGAAAGCTTCTTTCTAGTTTTTATCTGAGGATATTTCCTTTGTCACCATAGGCTTCAATGTGCTCCAAAATATCCCATTGCAGATTCCAAGAAAACAGTGTTAGCAAACTGCTCAATGAAAAGAACAGTGTAACTCTGTGAGATGAATTCACATCACAAAGTAGTTTCTCAGAAAGCTTCTTTCTAGTTTTTATCTGAGGATATTTCCTTTTTCACCATAGGCCTCAATGTGCTCCCAAATATCCCTTTGCAGATTCCATGAAAACAGTGTTAGCAAACTGCTCCATGAAAAGAAAGGTGTAACTCTGTGAGATGAATTCACACATCACAAAGTAGTTTCTCAGAAAGCTTCTTTCTAGTTTTTATCTGAGGATATTTCCTTTGTCACCATAGGCTTCAATGTGCTCCCAAATATCCCTTTGCAGATTCCACAAAACAGTGTTAGCAAATTGCTCAATGAAAAGAACAGTGTAACTCTGTGAGATGAATTCACACATCACAAAGAAGTTTCTCAGAAAGCTTCTTTCTAGTTTTTATCTGAGGATATTTCCTTTGTCACCATAGGCTTCAATGTGATCCAAAATATCTCTTCTCAGATTCCCCAAAAACAGTGCTACCAAACTGCTCAATGAAAAGAATAGTGTAACTCTGTGAGATGAATTCACACATCACAACGAACTTTCTCAGAAAGTTTCTTTCTAGTTTTTATATGAGTATATTTCTTTTGTCAGCATAGGCTTCAATGTGCTCCAAAATATCCCATTGCAGATTCCAAGAAAACAGTGTTAGCAAGTTGCTCATTGAAAAGAACCATTTAACTCTGTCAGATGAATTCACACATCACAAATCAGTTTCTCAGAAAGTTTCTTTCTAGTTTTTATCTGAGGATATTTCCTTTGTCACCATAAGCTTCAATGCCCTCTGAAATATCCCATTGCAGATTCCAAGAAAACAGTGTTAGCAAACTGCTCAATGAAAAGAACAGTGTAACTCTGTGAGATGAATTCACACATCACAAAGTAGTTTCTCAGAAAGCTTCTTTCTAGTTTTTATCTGAGGATATTTCCTTTGTCACCATAGGCTTCAATGTGATCCAAAATATCCTTCTCAGATTCCCCAAAAACAGTGCTACAAAACTGAACCATGAAAAAATCGTGTAACTCTGAGATGAATTCACACATCACAAAGCAGTTTCTCAGAAAGAAAGTTTCTTTCTAGTTTTTATCTGAGGATATTTCCTTTTCACTATAGGCCTCAATGCACTCCCAAATATCCTTTGCAGATTCCAAGAAAACAGTGTTAGCAAACTGCTCAATGAAAAGAACAGTGTAACTCTGTGAGATGAATTCACACATCACAAAGTAGTTTCTCAGAAAGCTTCTTTCTAGTTTTGTCTGAGGATATTTCCTTTGTCACCATAGGCTTCAATGTGATCCAAAATATCCTTCTCAGATTCCCCAAAAACAGTGCTACCAAACTGTTCCATGAAAAGAAAGGTGTAACTCTGTGAGATGAATTAACACATCACAAAGCAGTTTCTCAGAAAGTTTCTTTCTAGTTTTTCTGTGAGGACATTTCCGTTGTCACTGTAAGCTTTGATGTGCTCTGAAGTATCCCATTGAGATTCCATGAAAACAGTGTTAGCAAACTGCTCAATGAAAAGAACAGTGTAACTCTGTGAGATGAATTCACATCACAAAGCAGTTTCTCAGAAAACTTCTTTCTAGTTTTTATCTGAGGATATTTCCTTTTCACCATAGGCTTCAATGCACTCCAAAATATCCCTTTGGATATTCCATGAAAACAGTGTTAGCAAACTGCTCCATGAAAAGAAAGGTGTAACTCTGTGAGATGAATTTATTAATTTCAAAGAAGTTTCTAAGAAATCTTCTTTCTAGTATTTATCTGAGGATATTTCTTTTGTCACCATAGACTTCAATGTGATCCAAAATATCCTTCTCAGATTCCAAAAACAGTGCTACTAAATTGCTCCATGAAAAGAAAGGTGTAACTCTGTGAGATGAATTCACAAATCACAAAGCAATTTCTCAGAAGGTTCTTTTGGTTTTATCTGAGGATATTTCCTCTGTCACCATGGGCCTCAATGTGATTAAATATCCTTCTCAGATTCCCCAAAAACAGTGCTACAAACTGAACCATGAAAAAATCGTGTAACTCTGTGAAATAAATTAACATATCACAAAATGCCTTCTCAGAAAGCTTCTTTCTAGTTTTTATATGAGGGTATTTTCTTTGTCACCATTAGCTTAAATGTGCTCCAAAATATCCCATTGCGGATTCCACGAAAACAGTGTTAGCAAATTGCTCAATGAAAATAAAAGTGTAACTCTGTGGGATGAATTCACACATCACAAAGCAGTTTCTCAGAAAGTTTCTTTCTAGTTTTTATCTGAGGATATTTCTTTTGTCACCATAAGCTTCAATGAGCTCCAAAATATCCCATTGCAGATTCCAAGAAAACAGTGTTACAAACTGCTCAATGAAAAGAACAGTGTAACTCTGTGAGATGAATTCACACATCACAAAATAGTTTCTCAGAAAGCTCTTTGTGTTTTTTCCTGAAGATATTTCCTTTGTCAATATAGGCTTTAAGCGATCCAAAATATCCTTCTCAGATTCCAAAAACAGTGTTAGCAAACTGCTCCATGAAAAGAATCGTGTAACTCTGTGAGATGAATTCACATCACAAAATAGTTTCTCAGAAAGCTTCTTTCTAGTTTTTATCTGAGGATATTTCCTTTGTCACCGTCAGCTTAAAATGCGTTCTGAAATATCCCTATGTAGATTCCATGAAAACAGTGTTAGCAAACTGCTCAATGAAAAGAACAGTGTAACTCTGTGAGATGAATTCACACATCACAAAGCGGTTTCTCAGATAACTTCTTCCTAGTTTTTATCTGAGGATATTTCCTTTTTCACCATAGGCTTCAATGCACTCCCAAATATCCCTTTGGATATTCCATGAAACGAGTGTTAGCAAACTGCTCCGTTAAAAGAAAGGTGTAACTCCGTTAGATGAATTTATTAATTTCAAAGAAGTTTCTAAGAAATCTTCTTTCTAGTATTTATCTGAGGATATTTCGTTTGTCACCATAGACTTCAATGTGATCCAAAATATCCCTTCTCAGATTCCCCAAAAACAGTGCTACCAAATTGCTCCATGAAAAGAAAGGTGTTACTCTGTGAAATGAATTCACAAATCAGAAAGCAGTTTCTCAGAAAACTTCTTTCTAGTTTTATCTGAGGATATTTCCTTTGTCACCATAGACTTCAATGTGATCCAAAATATCCCTTTGCAGATTCCATGAAAACAGTGTTAGCAAACTGCTCCATGAAAAGAATCCTGTAACTCTGTGAGATGAATTTACACATCACAAAATGGTTTCTCAGAAAGCTTCTTTCTAGTTTTATCTGAGGATATTTCTTTGTCACCATTAGCTTAAATGTGCTCCAAAATATCCCATTGCAGATTCCAAGAAAACAGTGTTTGCAAACTGCTCAATGAAAAGAACAGTGTAATTCTGTGAGTTGAATTCACACATCACAAAGCAGTTTCTCAGAAAGCTTCTTTCTAGTTTTTGTCTGAGGATATTTCTTTGTCACCATAAGCTTCAATGCCCTCTGAAATATCCCATTGCAGATTCCAAGAAAACAGTGTTAGCAAACTGCTCAATGAAAAGAACAGTGTAACCCTGTGAGACGAATTCACATCACAAAGCAGTTTCTCAGAAAACTTCTTTCTAGTTTTTGTCTGAGGATACTTCCTTTGTCACCATAGGCTTCAATGTGATCCAAAATATCCCTATTCAGATACCCAGAAAACAGTGCTACAAAACTGACCCATGAAAAGGGTTGTGTAACTCTATGAGATGAATTAACACATCACAAAATGGTTTCTCAGAAAACTTCTTCCTGGTTTTTATATGAGGGCATTTCCTTTGCCACCATAAGCATAAAATGCGTTCTGAAATATCCCATTGCATATTCCAAAAAAATAAAAGAGTTTATAAACTGCTCAATGAAAATAGCACAGTAACTGTGTGAGATGAATTCACACATCACAAATCAGTTTCTGAGATAGCTTCTTTCTAGTTTTTATCTGAGGATATTTCCTTTTCACTATAGGCCTGAATGTTCTCCCAAATATCCCTTTGCAGATTCCAGGAAAACAGTGTTAGCAAACTGCTCAATGAAAAGAACAGTGTAAATCTGTGAGATGAATTCACAAATCAGAAAGCAATTTCTCAGAAGGTTCTTTTGGTTTTATCTGTGGATACTTCCTTTGTCACCAAAAGCATCAATACACTCCAAAATATCCCATTGCAAATTCCAAGAAAACAGGGTTAGCAAACTGCTCAATGGAAAGAATAGTGTAGATCTGAGATGAATTCATTAATCACAAACTAGTTTCTCAGAAAGCTTCTTCATAGTTTTTATCAGGATATTTCATTTATCACCATAGACCTCAATGTGCTCCCAAATATCCCCTTGGATATTCCATGAAAACAGTGTTAGCAAACTGCTCCATGAAAAGGAAGCTGTAAGTCCATGGGATGAATTCACACGTCACAAAGAGTTTCTTAGAAAGCTTTTTTCTTATTTTATCTGAGGGTATTTCTTTTGTCTCCATAGTCTTCAATGCAATCCAAAATATCCCTTTTCTGATTCCCCCAAAACAGTGCTACTAAATTGCTCCATGAAAAGAGATGTGAGATGAATTCACAAATCAGAAAGCAATTTCTCAGAAGGTTCTTTTTGGTTTTTATCTGAGTATATTTCCTCTGTCACCATGGGCCTCAATGTGATTAAATATACGTCTTCTCAAATACCCCCAAAACAGTGCTACAAAACTGAACCATGAAAAAAATCGTGTAACTCTGTGAAATAAATTAACATATCACAAAATGCCTTCTCAGAAAGCTTCTTTCTAGTTTTTATATGAGGGTATTTTCTTTGTCACCATTAGCTTAAATGTGCTCCAAAATATCCCATTGCGGATTCCACGAAAACAGTGTTAGCAAATTGCTCAATGAAAATAAAAGTGTAACTCTGTGGGATGAATTCACACATCACAATGCATTTTTCAGAGAGTTTCTTTCTAGTTTTTTCTGTGAGGATATTTCTTTTGTCACCATCAGTTTCCATGCTTCGTGAAACATCCCATTGCAGATTCCAAGAAAACAGTGTTGGCAAACTGCTCAATGAAAAGAACAGTGTAACTCTGTGAGATGAATTCACACATCACAAAATAGTTTCTCAGAAAGCTCTTTGTGTTTTTTCCCTGAAGATATTTCCTTTGTCAATATAGGCTTTAAGCGATCCAAAATATCCTTTCTCAGATTCTCCAAAAGTAGTTCTACAAAACTGACACAGATGTATTAACACATCGTAAAATTCTTTCTCAGAAAGAAAGTTTCTTTCTAGTTTTTATATGAGGGCATTTCCTTTGTCACCGTCAGCTTAAAATGCGTTCTGAAATATCCCTTTTTAGATTCCAGGAAAAAGTGTTTGCAAACTGCTCAATGAAAAGAACAGTGTAAATCTATGAGATTAATTCACACATCCCAAAGCAGTTTCTCAGAAAGTCTTTTTTGGTTTTTATCTGAGAATATATCTTTGACCCATAGGCTTCAATGTGTTCCCAAATATCCTCTTTCAGATTACACAAAAACCGTGTTATGAAACAGCTCAATGATAAGGAAGGTGTAACTGTGTGAGTTGAATTCACACATCACAAAGCACTTTTCAGAGAGCTTCTTTGTAGTTTTTATCTGAAGATACTTCCTTTTTCACTGTGGGCCTGAATGCATATGCAAGTATCTCTTTGCGATTTCCAGAAAACCAGTATTAGCAAACTACTCCATGAAAAGAAAGGTGTGACACTGTGAGATGAATTCACACATCACAAAGAACTTTCTCAGAAAGAAAGTTTCTTTCTAGTTTTATATGAGGATATTTCTTTGTCACTGTCAGCTTAAAATGCGTTCTGAAATATCCCTTTTAGATTCCAGGAAAAAGGGTTAGTAAACTCCTCAATGAAAATATCAGAGTAACTCTGTGTGATGAATTCACACATCACAAAGCAGTTTCTCAGATAACTTCTTCTAGTTTTTATCTGAGGATATTTCCTTTTCACCATAGGCTTCAATGCACTCCCAAATATCCCTTTGCAGATTCCAAAAACAGTGCTACAAACTGCTCCCTGAAAAGAAAGGTGTAACTCTGTGAGATGAATTAACACATCACAAAGAAGTTTCTCAGAAATCTTCTTTCTAGTTTTTATCTGAGGATATTTCCTTTGTCACCATAGACTTCAATGTGATCCAAAATATCCCTTCTCAGATTCCCCAAAACAGTGCTACCAAATTGCTCCATGAAAAGAAAGGTGTTACTCTGTGAAATGAATTCACAAATCAGAAAGCAATTTCTCAGAAAATTCTGTTAGATTTTCATCTGAGGATATTTCCTCTGACACTGTAGATCTCAATGTGACTAAAAATATCCCTTCTCAGATTCCTCAAACACAGTGCGACCATACTGACCCATGAAAAGAATCCTGTAACTCTGTGAGATGAATTTACACATCACAAAATGGTTTCTCAGAAAGCTTCTTCTAGTTTGTATATGAGCTGATTTTCTTTGTCACTGTCAGCTTAAAATGCACTCCAAAATATCTCATTGTGGATTCCAAGAAAATAGTGTTAGAAAACTCCTCAAAGAAAGAACAGTGTAACTCTGTGAGATGAATTCACACATCTCAAAGCAGTTTCTCAGAGAGCTTCTTTCTAGTTTTTGTGTGATGATATTTTCTTTGTCGCCATCAATTTCAAGGCATTCGGAAATACTCAATTGCAGATTTCAAGAGAACAGTGTTGGGAAACTGCTTAATTAAAAAAGTGTAACTCTGTGAGATGAATTCACACATCACAAAGAATTTTCTTAGAAAGCTTCCATCTTTTTTTATCTGAGGATATTTCCTTTGTCACAATAGGCTTCAATGCCATCTTAAATATCCCTTCCGAGATTCCCCAAAAGCATTGCTACCAAACTGAGGTGTAACTCTGTGAGATGAATTCACAAATCTGAAAGCAGTTTCTCAGAAAGCTTCTTTATAGTTTTTGTCAGGATATTTCCTTTGTCAGTATAAACTTCAAAGAGCTCTGAAACATCCCATTGCGGATTCCAAGAAAACAGTGTTAACAAACTAGACAATGAAAGGAAGAGTGTAACTCTGTGAGAGGAATTCTTACATCACAAAGCAGTTTCTCAGAACACTTCTTTTTGGTTTTTATCTGGGGATATATGATTTGTCACCATTGGTTTCAATACGGTCCCAAACAAACTATTGAAGATTCCATGAACACAGTGTTATCAAACTGCTCTGTGAGATAAATTGACACAACACAAAGAACTCTCTCAGAAATCTTCTTTCTAGTATTTGTCTGAGGATATTTACTTTTTCAGTATAGGCCTGAAGGCACTCGCAAATATTGCTTTGTCGCTTCCATGAAAACAGTGTTAACAAACTGCTCCATGAAAAGAAAGTGTAACTCTGTGAGATGAATTCACACATCACAAAGAAGTTTCTCAGAAAGCTTCTTTTTGGCTTTTGTCTGAAAATATATCCTTTGTCACCACAGGCTTAAATGTGCTCCTAAATTTCCTATTGCAGATTCCATGAAAACAGTGTTATCAAACTCTTCATGAAAAGAACAGTGTACCTCTGTGAGATTAATTTCCACATCACAAAACAGTTTCTCAGAAAGCTTGTTTCTAGTTTTTATCTCAGGATATTTCCTTTTTCACTATAGGCCTGAATGTTCTCCCAAATATCCCTTTGCAGATTCCAGGAAAATAGTGTTAGCTAACCGTTCCATGAAAGACAGGCTTAAGTCTGTGTGATGAATTCACACCACTGAAAGAACTTTCTCTAAAAGCTGCTTTCTAGTTTTTGTCTGAATATATATCCTTTGTCACCATAGCCTTTTATACGATATAAAGTATCCCTTCACAGATTCCCCAAAAACAGTGCTACAAAACTGCTCCCTGAAAAGAAAGGTGTAACTCTTTGAGATGAGTTCAAAAATCATAAAGAAGTTTCTCATAAAGCTTCTTTCTAGTTTTTGTCTGAGGATATTTCCGTTGTCACCATAAGTTTCAATGCACTTCAAAATATCCCATTGCAGATTCCAAGAAAACAGTGTTTGCAAACTGCTCAATGAAAAGAACAGTGTAAATCTATGAGATTAATTCACACATCCCAAAGCAGTTTCTCAGAAATCTTTCTAGTTTTTATCTGAGGATATTTCCTTTGTCAACATAAGCTTCAATGCACTCTAAAATATCCCTCTGCAGATACCAAGAAAACAGTGATAGCAAAGTGCTCATGAAAAGTAGAGTGTAACACTGTGAGTTGAATTCACACATCACAAAGCACTTTCTCAGAGAGCTTCTTTGTAGTTTTATCTGAAGATACTTCCTTTTCACTGTGGGCCTGAATGCATATGCAAGTATCTCTTTGCGATTTCCAGAAAACCAGTATTAGCAAACTACTCCATGAAAAGAAAGGTGTGACACTGTGAGATGAATTCACACATCATGAAGAACTTTCTCAGAAAGCTGCTTTCTATTTTTTATCTGAGAATGTATCCTTTGTCAACATAGGCTTCAAAGCGATAAAAAATATCCCTTCTGAGATTCCCCAAAAACAGTGCTGCCAAACTGCTCCAGGAAAGGTATTGTGTGAGACGAATTCATCTGTGAGATGAATTTACACATCCCAAAGTGGTTTCTCAGAAATCTTCTTTCTAGTATTTATATGAGGGTATTTCCTTTGTTACCATAAGCTTAAAATATGGTCTGAAATATCCCATTGCAGATTCCAAGAAAATAATGTTAGCAAAGTGCTTAATTAAAAAAAAAGTGTAACTCTGTGAGATGAATTCACACATCACAAAGCAGTTTCTCAGAACACTTCTTTTGGTTTTATCTGAGGATATTTCCTTTGTCACCATAGGCTTCAATGCCATCTTAAATATCCTTCCGAGATTCCCCAAAAGCATTGCTACCAAACTGAGGTGTAACTCTGTGAGATGAATTCACAAATCTGAAAGCAGTTTCTCAGAAAGCTTCTTTATAGTTTTTGTCAGGATATTTCCTTTGTCAGTATAAACTTCAAAGAGCTCTGAAACATCCCATTGCAGATTCCAAGAAAACAGTGTTAACAAACTAGACAATGAAAGGAAGAGTGTAACTCTGTGAGATGAATTCACAAATCTCAAAGCAGTTTCTCAGAACACTTCTTTTGGTTTTATCTGGGGATATATGATTTGTCACCATTGGTTTCAATACGGTCCCAAACAAACTATTGAAGATTCCATGAACACAGTGTTATCAAACTGCTCTGTGAGATAAATTGACACAACACAAAGAACTCTCTCAGAAATCTTCTTTCTAGTATTTGTCTGAGGATATTTACTTTTTCAGTATAGGCCTGAAGGCACTCGCAAATATTGCTTTGTCGTTTCCATGAAAACAGTGTTAACAAACTGCTCCATGAAAAGAAAGATGTAATTCTGTGAGATGAATTCACACATCATAAATAACTTTCTAAGAAAGCTGCTTCGAAGTTTTTATCTGAGGATATATCTTTTTTCACCATAGACTTCAATGCAATCAACAATATCAATTCTGAGATTCCACAAAAACAATGCTACCAAACTGCTCCATAAAAGTGTCGTGTAACCCTGTGAGATGAATTATCACTTCACAAAGTGGTTTCTCAGAAATCTTTCTAGTTTTTATATCAGGGCATTTCTTTTGTCATTATAAGCTTCAATGCACTCTAAAATATCCCTCTGCAGATACCAAGAAAACAGTGATAGCAAAGTGCTCATGAAAAGTAGAGTGTAACACTGTGAGTTGAATTCACAAATCACAAAGCAGTTTTTCAGAAAATTCTTTTTGATTTTTATTTGAGGATAGTTCGCTTGTGACCATAAGCTCCAATGCAATCCAAAGTATCCCTTCTCAGTTTCCTCAAAAACAGGGCTCCAAAATTGATCCATGAAAAGAATAGTGTAACTCTCTGAGGTGAATTATCTCATCACAAAATGGTTTCTCAGAAAGATTCTTCCTAGTTTTTATATGAGGGTATTTCCATTGTCAGCATGAGCTAAAATTGTGCTCTGAAATATCCCATCGCAGATTCCAAGAAAACAGTGTTACCAAACTGCTCAATGAAAAGAACAGTGTAACTCTATTATTTAGAATGTATAGGCTTCAATACATTCCCAAATATCCTATTGCAGATTCCACGAAAGCAGTGTTATCAAACTGCTCAATGAAAAAAATGGTGTAACTCTGCAAGATGAATTGTCACGTTGCAAAGTAGTTTCTCAGAAAGCTTCTTTCTAGTTTTTATCTGGGGATATTTCCTTTTCCACTGCAGGCCTCAATGTGCTTCCAAATATCCCATTGCAGATTCCACTAACACAGTGTTAACACACTGCTCCATGAAAGAAAGGTGTAGGTCTCTGAGACGAATTCACACAACATGAAGAACTTTCGCAGAAAATGTCTTTCTAGTTTTTATCTGAGGATATTTCTTTTTTCACTATAGGCCTCAATGCACTCCCAAATATCCCTTTGCAGTCTCCACAAAACAGTGTTACCAAACTGCTCCATGAAAAGAAAGGTGTAACTCTGTGAGAAAAATTTACACATCACAAAGTAGTTTCTCAGAAAGTTCTTTTTGGTTTTGAACTGTGGATATTTCTTCTGCCACCATAGTCTTCAATGCAATCCAAAATATCCCTTCTGAGATTCCCCAAAAGCAGTACTACCAAGCTGATCCATGAAAAGACTCGTATAACTCTGTGAGATGAATTAACACATCACAAAATGGTTTTTCAGAAAACTTTTTTATGGTTTTCATACGATGATATTTCCATTGTCATCATAACCTTAAAGAGTGCTCTGAAATATCCCATTGCAGATTCGAAGAAAACAGTGTTAGTAAAGTGTTCAATGAAAATAACATTGTAACTCTGTGAGGTGAATTCACACATAACAAAGAGTTTCCTTAGAAAGTTTTGTTCAAGTTTTTATCTGAGGATATTTCTTTTGTCACCATAGGCTTCAATGCGATCCAAATTATCGCTTCTCAGCTTCCCCACAAACAATGCTAACAAATTGCTCCATGAAAAGAAAGGTGTAATTCTGTGAAATGAATACACAAATCAGAAAGCAGTTTCTCAGAAAGCTTCTTTCTAGTTTTTGTCTGAGGATATCTACTTTGTCACCATCAGCTTCAATGCTCTCTGAAACATCTCATTGTGGATTCCAGGAAAACAGTGTTAGCAAACTGCTCAATGAAAAGAACAGTGTAACACTGTGAGGTGAATTTACACATCACCAAGCAGTTTCTCAGAAGGCTTCTTTTTGGTTTTTATCTGAGGATACATCCTTTGTCACCATAGGGTTCAATACGCTCCCATATATCCTATTCTGGATTCCATGAAAAGAGTGTTATCAAACTGCTCAATGAAAAGAACAGTGTAAGTCTGCAAAATTAATTTACATATCACAAGGCAGTTTCTCAGAAACCTTCTTTCTAGTTTTTATCTGAGGATATTTCCTTTTTCACTATAGGCCCCAATATGCTTCAAAATACCCCTTTGCAGATTCCATAAAAACAGTGTTAGCAAACTGCTCCATGAAAAAAAGGTGTATTTCTGTGAGATGAGTTGACACAGCACAAGGAATTTTATCACAAAGCTTCTTTCTGGTTTTTAACTGAGAATATTTCCTTTTTCACTGTAGGCCTGAAGGCACTCGCAAATACCCCTTTTCAGTTTCCACCAAAACAGTGTTAGCAAACTGCTCAATGAAAAGTACAGTGTAACTCTGTGAGATGAATTCTCACATTACAAAGCAGTTTCTCCAAAAGATCTTTTTGGTTTTTATCTGAGGATATTTCCTTTGTCTCCACAGGCTTTCATGCAATCTAAAACAACCCTCGCATATACCCCAAAACAGTGCTACCAAACTAATACATGAAAAGAGTCGTGTCACTCTGTGAGATGAATTCACACATCACAAAGCAGTTTCTCAGAAATCTTCTTTCTAGCTTTTTCTGAGGATATTTCCTTTGTCACAATAAGTTTCAATGCACTCCAAAACATCCCATTGCAGATTCCAAAAAAAAGTTTAGCAAACTGTTCAATGAAAAGAACAGTGCAACTCTCTGTGATGAATTGACACATCACAAGGCAGTTTCTCCAAAAGCTTCTTTCTAGTTTTTATCTGAAGATATTCTCTTTTTCAATATAGGCCTCAATGTACTCCCAAATATTCCTTTGCAGATTCCACAAAAACAGTGTTAGAAAACTGCTCCATGAAAAGAATGGTGTAACTCTGTGAGATGAAATCAGAAATCACAAAGCAGTTTCTCAGAAAGCTTCTTTGTAGTGTTTGTCTGAGGATATTTCCTTTGTCACCATAAGCTTCAATGTGAACCAAAATATCCCATTTCATATATCCCAAAAAGAGTGTTCCCAAACTGAACCATGAAAAGAATCATGGAACTCTGTGAGATGAATTAACACATCACAAAGCGGTTTCTCAGAAACCTTCTTTCTATTTTTTATATGAAGATATTTCCTTTGACACCATAAACTTCAATGCGCTCCAAAATATGCCATTGCAGATTCCAAGAAAACAGTGTTAGCAGACTGATAAATAAAAAGAACAGTGTAACTCTTTGAGATGAATTCACACATTACAACCCAGTTTGTCATAAAGTTTCTTTCTAATTTTTATCAGAGGATATTTCCTTTTTCACCATAGGCCTCAATGCGCTCCCAAATAAATTTTTGCAGATTCCACGAAAACTGTGTTAGCAAACTGATCCATAAAAAGAAAGGTGTAACAGAGTGAGATGAATTCCCACATCACAGGGAAGTTTCTCAGAAATTTTCTGTATAGTTTTAATCTCAGGATATTTCCATTGCCACCATAGGTTTCAATGCGATCCAAAATATTCCTTCTAAGATTCCCTAAAGTCAGTGCTACCAAACTTATCCATGAAAAGTATTGTGTAGCTCTGAGAGATGAATTAACACATCACAAAACCGTTTCTCAGAAAACTTCTTTCTAGTTTTTATACGAGAATATTTTGTTTGTCACCATATGCTTCAATGCGCTCCAAAATATCACATTGAAGATTCCAAGAAAACAGTTTTCGCTAACTGCTCAGTAGAAAGAACAGTGTAACACTGTGAGATGAATTCAAACATCACAAATCATTTTCCCTCTAAGCTTCTTTCTAGTGTTCATATGAGGATATTCCCTTTTCCACCATAGGCCTCATGTACTCCCATATGTTCCTTTGCAGATTCCATGAAACCAGTGTTAGCAAACTTCTTCATGAAAACAATTGTGTAACTCTGTGAGGTGGATTCACAAATCACAAAGCAGTTTCTCAGAAAGCTTCTTTCTAGTTTTGTCTGAGGTTACTTGCATTTTCACCATAAGCTTCAATGCACTCTGAAATATCCTATTGCAGATTCCACGAAAACAGGGTTCAGAAACTGTTCAATGAACAGAACTGTGTAATTCTGTGAGATGAATTAACACATCACAAAGAAGTTTCTCAGAAATCTTTTTTCTAGTTTTTATATGAGAGTATTTCCTTTGTCACCATAAACTTCAATGCCCTCCAACATATCGCATTGCATATTCCTAGAAAACAGTGTTAGCAAACTGCTCAATGAAAAGAACAGTGTAACTCTGTGAGTAAAGTTCACACATCACAATGCAGTTTCTCAGAAGGCTTCCTTCTTCTTTTTATCGGAGAATATTTCCTTTTTCACCATAGGCTTCAATCCACTCCCAAATATCCCTTGAAGATTCCACAAAAACAGTGTTATTCAATTGCCCCATGAAAAGGAAGCTGTAACTCTGTCAGATGAATTCACACATCACAAAGAAGTTTCTCAGATAGCTTCTTTCTAGTTTGTAACTGAGGATATATCCTTTGTTAAACTAGGCTTCTATGTGATCCAAAACATCCCTTCACAGATAGCGCAATAACAGTGCTACCAAACTGATCCATGAAAATAGTTGTGTAACTCTGTGAGAAGAATTCACAAACCACAAAGGCTTCTTTCTCACTTTTATCTGAGGATATTTGTGGGGAAAAGAAAGAAAAATCAGACTGTTACTGCGTCTATATAGAAAGAATTAGACATAAGAGACTCCATTTTGTTCTGTATTTGAGATGCTGTTAATCTGTGATCCTACCCCCAACCTTGTCCCTGCAAGAGACATGTGCTATGGTGACTCAAGGTTTAAAGGATTTTGGGCTGTGCAGGGTGTGCTTTGTTAAACAAGTGCCTGAAGGCAGCTTGCTGGTTAAAAGTCATCACCATTCTCTTAATCTCTAGTACCCAGGGACATGCACACTGCCAAAGGTCGCAGGAACCTCTGCCTAGGAAAGCTAGTATTGTCCAAGGTTCCTCTTCATGTGATAGTTTGAAATATGACCTCGTGGGAAGGGAAAGACCTGATCGTCACCCAGCCTGACACCCATGAAACGTCTTTGCTGAGGAGGACTAGTACAAGAGGAAAGAAGGCCTCTTGGCAGTTGTTGGCAGTTGAGATAGAGAAAAGCATCTGTCTCCTGCCTGTCCCTGGGCAATGGAACATATTGGTATAAAACCCAATTGTATGTTCTGTTTACTGAGAAAGGAGAAAACCGCCTTAGGGTGAAAGGCGGGACTTGCTAGTGCAATGCTGCTCTTTATGCACTAAAAATATTTATGGAGATTTTTCATATGCATATCAAGGCACAGCACTTTTCCTTAAACTTATTCATGCCACAGAGAACTTTATTCATATGTCTTACTGCTGACTTTCTCCCTATAACGATCCTATTATCCTGCCACTTCCTTTTCTTTAAGATGGTAAAGATAATTATCAATAAATACTAAGGGAACTCAGAGACCAGTGTCAGCATGGGTCCTCTGTATGTTGAGCGCCGGTCCCCCGGGCCCACTTTTTCTTTCTGTATACTTTGCCTCTGTGTCTCATTTCTTTTCTCAAGTCTCTCATTCCACCTAATGAGAAATGCCCACAGGTGTGGAGGGGTAGGCCACCCCTTCAGATATTTAAATTATCACCGTAGTCTTCAATGTGATCCAAAATATCCCTTCTTAGATTCACCAAAAAAGTGCTATCAAACTGCTCCATGAAAATAATTGTGCAACGCTTTGAGATGAATTCACACATCACAAGGAAGTTTCTCAGAAAGCTTGTTTCTGGTTTTTGTCTGAGGATATTTCCTTTGTCACCACAGACTTCAATGAGATCCAAAATATCACTTCTCAGATTACCCAAAAACAATGCTATCCAATTGCTTCATGAAAAGAATCGTGTAACTCTGTGAGATGTTTTCACAAATCACATAACAGTTTCTCAGAAAGCTTCTTTCTAGTTTTTGTCTTAGGATATTTCCTTTGTCAACATAAGCTTCAATGCATTCTGAAATATCACATTGCAATTTCCAAGAAAACAGTGTTGACAACCTGCTCATTGAACAATGAGTGTAACTCTGTGAGATGAATTTACACATCACAAAGCAGTTTCTCAGAAAGCTTCTTTTTAGTTTTAATCTGAGGATATTTCCTTTGTCACCATAGGCTTCAATGTGCTCCCAAATATTCTACTGCAGATTTGACAAATACAGTGTTTTCAAATTGCTCAATGAAAAGAACGGCGTAACTCTGTGAGATGAATTCACAAATCACAAACCATTTTCTTGGAAAACTTCTTTCTAGTTTTTATCTGAGTTTATTTCCTTTGTCGCCAATAGTTCAATGCACTCCAAAATATCCGATTGCAGATTCCAAGAAAACAGTGTTAGCAAACTGCTCAATGAAAACAACATTGTAACTCTCTGAGGTGAATTCACATATCACAAAGCAGTTTCTCAGGAAGATTCTTTCTAGTTTTTATGTGAGGATATTTCTTTTTTCTCCCTAGGACACAATGTGCTCCAAATATGTCTTTAAAGATTCTATGAAAGCACTGTTGGTAATCTGATCCACGAAAAGAAACGATGTGTACCTCTGAGAAATGAATTCACACATCCTGAATAAGTTTCTGAGAAAGCTTCTTTCTAGTTTTGATCTGAGGATATTTCCTTTGTTACCATAGGCTTGAAAGCAATTGAGAGTATCCTGACTCAGATTACTTCAAACCAGTGCTAACAAACTGATCCATGAATAGAATCTCATAACTCTGTGATACGAATTAACCCACCACAACTCACATTCTCAGTTTTTATATGATTAATTTTCTAATTTTTATATGATGATTTTCCTTTGTAAGAATAAGCTCCAATGCATTCCAACATATGTAATTACAGTTTCCAAGACAACTGTGTTAGCAAACTCCTCAAAGGAAAAACAGTGTAACTCAGTGAGATGAATTCAAACATCACACAGCAATTTCTCAGAAAGCTTCTTACTAGCTTTTGTCTGAGGATATTTCCTTTTCACCATAGGACTCAATGCACTCTCAAATATCCCATTACAGATTACATGAAAACAGTGTTAGCAAACTGCTCCATGAAAAGAATGGTGTAACTCTGTGAGATGAATTCACATCACAAAGCAGTTTCTCAGAAAGCTTCTTTCTGATTTTTGTCTGAGAATATTTCCTTTGTCACCATATTCTTCAGTGCACTCCCAAATATCCTATTGCAGATTCCATGAAAACAGTTTCAGCAAACTGCTTCAAGAAAACAGTTGTGCTACTCTGTGAGATGAATACACACATCACAAAGCAGTATCTCAGAAAGCTTCTTTCCAGTTTTTATCTGAGGATATTTCCTTTTTCAAAATACTCTTCCGTGTGATCCAAAATATCCCTTCTGAGATTCCCCAAAAAGAGTGCTACCAAACTGCTCCATGAAAAGAATGGTGTAACTCTGTGAGATGAATTCACAAATCTCAAAGCAGTTTCTAAGAATGTTTCTTTCTAGTTTTTATCTGAGGATATTTCCTTTTTCACCATAGGACTCAATGCACTCTCAAATATCCCATTACAGATTACATGAAAACAGTGTTAGCAAACTGTTCCATGAAAAGAAAGCTGTAGCTCTGTGAGATGAATTCACACATCACAAAGAACTTTCTCAGACAGCTTCTTTCTAGTTTTTATCTGAGGATATTTCCTTTGTCATCATAGGTTTAAATGTGATCCAAAATATCCCTTCTCAGATTCCCCAAAAGCACCGCTCACAAACTGATCCATGAAAATTATCGTGTAACTCATTGAGATGAATTAACACATCACAAACCAGTTTCTCAGAAAGCTTCTTTTTAGTGTTTATACGAGGATATTTCCTTTGTCACTCTAAACTTCAATGTGCTCCAAAATATCCCATTGCAGATTCCAGGAAAACAGTGTTAGTCAGCTGCTCCATGAAAAGAACAGTGTAACTCTGTGAGAGGAATTCACCCATCACAAAGCAGTTTCTCAAAAAATTTTTTTTTTGTTTTTTATCTGAAGGTATTTTGTTTGTCACCGTAGGCTTCAATGTGCTCCAAAATATCCTATTGCAGATCCCATGAAAACAGTGCTATCAAACTGCTCAATGAAAACACCAGTGCACCTCTGTGAGATGAATTCATGCATCCAAAAGTAGTTCCTCAGAAAACTTCTTTCTAGTTTAAACATGAGAATATTTCCTTTTCCACCATAGACTTCAATGTGCTCCAAAGTAACTCCTTTCAGATACCACAAAAACAGTGATGATGAACTTCTCAATCAATGAAAACGTTGAACTCTGAGATGAATATACACATCACAGAACCGTTTCTCGAAAAGCTTCTCCAAAATTTTAATCTGAAGTTATTTCCTTTTTCACCCTAGGCCGCTACTAGCTCCCGAATATCCATTTGCAGATTTCTAGAAACAATGCTACCAAACATCTCAAAGAAAAGAAAGTTGTAACTGTGTCTGATGAATTCAACCATCACAGAGAAATTTCTTTGAATGCTCCTTTCTAGTTTTCATCTGTGCGTAATTACTTTTCCACCATCAGCCTCAAAGCACTCCTAAATATCTCTTCTCAGACACCACAAATAAAGTGATGCCAAACTGCTAAATCAATACAATGGTATATCTCTATGAGGTGAATACACATATCACAAAACAGTTATTCAAAAACCTTCTCTCAG
>CM058079.1:7853252-7884394 GCA_030247045.1 Colobus guereza | reverse complement strand
CACATCACAAAGGAGTTTCTCAGAAATCTTCTCTCTAGTTTTTATCTGAGGATATTTCTTTTCACCATAGGCTTCAATGTGCTCCCAAATATCCCTCTGCAGATTCCACAAAAACAGTGCTACCAAACTGCACAATGAAAAGAAAGTCTAACTCTGTGAGATGAATTCACCATCACAAGCAGTTTCTCAGAAGCTTCTTTCTAGTTTTTATCTGAGGATATTTCCTTTTTCACCATAAGCTTCAATGTGCTCCCAAATATCCCTTTCAGATTCCATAAAACAGTGATAATGACCTGCTCAATCAACAAAGAGGTTAAACTCTATGAGATGAATGCACACATCACAAAGCAGTTTCTCAGAAAGCTTCTTTCTAGTTTTTATCTGAGGATATTTCCTTTTTCACCATAGGCCTCAATGTGCTCCAAAATATCCTTTGCAGATTCCATAAAACAGTGTTACAAACTGCTCAAAGAAAGCAAACATGTAATTCTGTGAGATGAATTCACCCATCCCAAAGAAATTTCTCAGAAGGCTTCTTTTAGTTTTTATCTGAGGATATTTCCTTTTTCACCATAGGCTTCAATGCAATTCAAAATATCCCTTTGCAGATTCCACAAAAACAGTGTTAGCAAACTGCTCCATGAAAAGAAAGGTGTAACTCTGTGAGATGAATTACACATCACAAAGCAGTTTCTCAGAAACTTTCTTTCCAGTTTTATCTGAGGATATTTCCTTTTTCACCATAGGCCTCTAGAAGCTCCTGAATATCCCTTTGCAGATTCCACAAAAACAATGTTACCAAACTGCTTAATGAAAAGAATGATTTATCTCTGTGATATGAATTCACACACCACAAGGCAGTTTCTCGGAAAGCTTCTTTCAATTTTTTATCTGAGGATATTTTCTTTTTCGCCATAGGCCTCAATGTGCTTTCAAATATCCCTTGGCAGATTTCACGAAAACAGTGTTAGAAAACTGCTCCATGAAAAGAAAGGTGTAAATCTGTGAGATGAATTCACAAATCAGAAAGAAATTTCTCAGAAGGCTTCTTTTTAGTTTTGATCTGAGGATATTTCCTTTGTCACCATAGGCTTCAATGCAATTCAAAATATGCCTTCTCAAATTCCCCAAAAACAGTAGCAAACTGCTCCATGAAAAGAATCATGTAACTCTGTGAGGTGAATTCACATCACAAAGAACTTTCTCAGAAAGCTTCTTTCTAGTTTTTATCTGAGGATATTTCCTTTGTCACCATAAGCTTCAATGCACTGAATATCCCTTTGCAGATTCCAGAAAACAGTTTTAGCAAACTGCTCAATGAAAAGAATCATGCTACTCTGTGAGATGAATTCACATCACAAAGCAGTTTCTCAGAAAGTTCTTTCTAGTTTTTATCTGAGAATATTCCTTTGTCACCATAGGCTTCAATGCAATCCAAAATATCCCTTTGCAGATTCCAAAAACAGTGCTACCAAGATGTTTCATGAAAAGAATCATGTAAATCTGTGAGATGAATTAACACATCACAAAGTGGTTTCTCAGAAAGCTTCTTTCTAGTTTTGTCTGAGGATATTTCCTTTTTCACCATAGGCTTCAATGTGCTCCAAAATATCCCTTTGCAGATTCCATGAAAACAGTGTTACCAAACTGCTCCATGAAAAGAATCATGTAACTCTGTGAGATGAATTCACACATCACAAAGCAGTTTCTCAGAAACTTTCTTTCCAGTTTTATCTGAGGATATTTCCTTTTTCACCATAGGCTTCAATCCGATCCAAAATATCCCCTCTCAGATTCCTCAGAAAGAGTGCTACTAAACTGCTCCATGAAAAGAACAGTGTAACTCTGTGAGATGAATTCAGAAATCACAAAGCAGTTTCTCAGAAAGCTTCTTTCTAGTTTTTATCTGAGGATATTTCCTTTGTCACCATAAACTTCAATATGCTCTCAAATATCTGATTGCAGATTCTAAGAAAATGGTGTTAGTAAAACACCATGTTGTTTACAGTGAAAACAACATTGTAACACTCTGAGATGAATTCACACATTGCAAACAAGTTTCTCAGAAAGCTTCTTTCTAGTTTTTGTCTGAGGATATTTCCTTTGTCTTCATAAGCTTCAATGTACCCCAAAATATCCCATTGCAGATTCCAAGAAAAGAGTTTTATCAAACTTCTCAATGAAAAGAACAGTGTATCTCTGTGAGATGAATTCACACATCACAAAGCAGGTTCTCAGAAAGTTTCTTTCTAGTTTTTATCTGAGGATATTTCTTTTCACCATAGGCTTCAATGTGATCCAAAATATCCTTCTCAGATTCCCAAAAACAGTGCTACAAACTGCTCCATGAAAAGAAAGTGTAACTCTGTGAGATGAATTCACAAATCAGAAAGTGGTTTCTCAGAAAGCTTCTTTCTAGTTTTTGTCTGAGGATATTTCCTTTGTCACCATAGGCTTCAATGCACTCCAAATATCCCACTGCAGATTCCAAGAAAAGAGTTTTATCAAACTTCTCAATGAAAAGAACAGTGTATCTCTGTGAGATGAATTCACATCACAAAGCAGGTTCTCAGAAGGCTTTTGCTTAGTTTTTATCTGAGGATACTTCCTTCATCACAAAATGTGTCAATGCTCTCCCAAATATCCTTTCTCAGATTGCCCAAAATCGGTGCTAACAAACTGCTCCATGAAAAGAAAGGTGTAACTCTGAGAGATGAATTCAGAAATCAGAAAGCTTTTCTCAGAAAGCTTCTTTCTACTTTTTGTCTGAGGATATTTCCTTTGTCACCATAAGCTTTAATGCACTCCAATACATCCCACTGCAGATTCCAAGAAAAGAGTTTTATCAACCTTCTCAATGAAAAGAACAGTGTATCTCTGTGAGATGAATTCACACATCACAAAGCAGGTTCTCAGAAGGCTTTTGCTTAGTTTTTATCTGAGGATACTTCCTTCATCACAAAATGTGTCAATGCTCCCAAATATCCTTTCTCAGATTGCCCAAAATCGGTGCTAACAAACTGCTCCATGAAAAGAAAGGTGTAACTCTGAGAGATGAATTCAGAAATCAGAAAGCTTTTTCTCAGAAAGCTTCTTTCTACTTTTTGTCTGAGGATATTTCCTTTGTCACCATAAGCTTTAATGCACTCCAATACATCCCACTGCAGATTCCAAGAAAAGAGTTTTATCAAACTTCTCAATGAAAAGAACAGTGTATCTCTGTGAGATGAATTCACACATCACAAAGCAGGTTCTCAGAAGGCTTTTGCTTAGTTTTTATCTGAGGATACTTCCTTCATCACAAAATGTGTCAATGCTCTCCCAAATATCCTTTCTCAGATTGCCCAAAATCGGTGCTAACAAACTGCTCCATGAAAAGAAAGGTGTAACTCTGAGAGATGAATTCAGAAATCAGAAAGCTTTTTCTCAGAAAGCTTCTTTCTACTTTTTGTCTGAGGATATTTCCTTTGTCACCATAAGCTTTAATGCACTCCAATACATCCCACTGCAGATTCCAAGAAAATAGAGTTAGCAAACTGCTCAAAGAAAAGAACAATGTATCTCTGTGAGATGAATTCACATATCAAAAAGTAGTTTCTCAGAAAGCTTCCTGTTGCTTTGTCTCTGAGGATATATCCTTTGTCACCATAGGCTTCAATTTGCTCCCTAATATCCTATTGCAGATTCCATGAAAACAGTGTCATCAAACTGCTCAGTGAAACGAATGTTGTAATTTCACAGAAAGCTTCTTTTTGGTTTTTAATTGAGGATATTTCCTTTGTCACCATAGGTTTCAATGCTCCAAAATATCCTTTGCAGATTCCAAAAACAGTGTTACAAAACTGCTCAATGAAAAGAAAGTGTAAATCTGTGAGATGAATTCACACATCACAAAGCAGTTTCAGAAAGCTTCTTTCTAGTTTTTATCTGAGGATATTTCCTTTGTCACCATAGGCTTCAATGCTATTCAAAGTATCACTTCTCAGATTCCCCAAAAGGAATGTTACCAAACAGCTCTATGAAAAGAGTGGTGTAACTCTGTGAGATGAATTCACACATCACCAAGCAGTTTCTCAGAGAGCTTCTTTCTAGTTTTTAACAGAGGATATTTCCTTTTTCAGCATATTCCTCAGTGTGCTCTGGAATATCCCATGGCAGATTCCAGGAAAAAGGTGTTAGCAAACTTCTCAATGAAAAGATTGGTGAAAATCTCTAAGTGAATTCATACATCACAAAGCAGTTTCACAGAAATTTCTTTTTGGTTTTCATCTGAGGATAATTCCTCTGTCAGAATAGGCTTCAATGCTCTCCCTAATACCGTGTTGCAGATTCCATGAAAACAGTGTTATCAAACTGCTCAATAAAGCGAACACTGTAACACTGTATGGCGAATTCACACGTGAGAGAGCAGTTTCTCAGAATGATTCTTTCTAGTTTTTATCTGAGGATATTTCCTTTTTCACTATAGGCCTCAATGCACTCCCAAATATCCCTTTGCAGGTTCCATGAAAGCAGTGTTGTCAAACTGCTCCATGAAAAGAAAGGTGTAACACTGAGATGAATTCTCACATCACAAGGAACTTTCTCAGAAAGCTTCATTCTTGTTTTTATCTGAGGATATTTCCTGTCACGATAGGCTTCAATGTGATCCAAAATATCCCTTCTCAGATTCCCCTAAAACAGTTTTAAAAAACTGATCCATGAACAGAATCATGTAACTCTGTGAGATGAATTAACACATCACAAAGCAGTTTCTCAGAAAGCTTCTTTCTAATTTTTATATGAGGATATACCATTTGTCACCATAAGCTTCAATGCGATCCAAACCATCCCATTGCAGATTCCAAGAAAATAGTGTTAGCAAACTGCTCAGTGAAGAGAAGAGTGCAATTCTCTGAAATGAATTCACACATCACAAAGTAGTCTCTCAGAAATCTTCTTTCTAGTTTTCATCTGAGGATATTTCCTTTGTCATCGTAGGCTTCATTGAGATCAAAAATATCCCTTCTCATATTCCTCAAAAACAGTGCTACAAAACTGCTCTATTGAAAGAATCATGTAACTCTGCGAGATGAATTAAATCATCACAAAGCGTTGTCATATAGGGATATTTCCTCTGCTTTTTGATGACATTTCCTCTAGTTTTTATATGAGGATATTTCCTTTGTCATAATAAGCTTCAATGTGCTCCAAAATACCTCAATGCAGATTTCAAGGAAACAGTGTTAGCAAACTATTGAATGAAGAGAACAGTGTAACTCTGTGAGAATTCACACGTCACTAAGCAGTTTCTCGGAAAGTTTCATTCTAGTTTTTGTCTGAGGACATTTCCTTTCTCACCATAGGCCTCAATGAGCTCACGCATATCCCTTTGCAGATGCCACGAAAATAGTGTTAGCAAACTTCTCAATGAAAATAATGGTCTAACTCTGTGAGATGGATTAACCCATCACAAAGCAGAGTCTCAGAATTTTTTTGTTCTTATCTGAGGATATTTCCTTTCCCATCACAGGCTTCAATATGATCAAAAATATCCCATCTCAGATTCCTGAAAAACAATGCTACCAAAGTGATCCATGAAAGAGTCATGAAATTTCATGAGATGAATTCGCACATCACAAAGAAGTTTCTCACAAAGCTTCTTTCTAGATTTTATCTGAGGATATTTCCTTTGTCACCATAGTCTTCAGTGCAATCCAAATTATCCCTTCTCAGATTGCCCAAAACAAGTGCTACCAAACTGTTCCATGAATAGAATGGTGTAACTCTGTGAGATGTATTCACATATGACAAAGCTGTTTCTCAGAAAATATCTTTCTGTTTTTATCTGAGGATATTTCCTTTTCCACCATATTCCTAAATGCACTCCTGAATATGCCATTGCAGATTAATCGAGAAAAGTGTTAGCAAACTTCTCAGTGAAAAGGATGGTAAAACTCTGAAATGAATTCATGCATCACAAAGCAGTTTCACGGAAAGCTTGTTCTTGGTTGTTATCTGAGGGTATTTCCTTTGTCAGCATAGGCTTCAATGCACTCCCAAAAAACTCCTCCAAGGTAACACAAAAAGAGTGATGCCCAATTACTCAATCAAAAAAGAAGTAAAATTCTATGAGATGAATGCACACGTCATAAAAACATTTCTCGAATACCTTCTCTACAGTTTTTATCTGAAGTTATTTCCTTTTTCACCGAAAGCCTCTAGGACATCCCCAATATCACTTTGCAGATTCCATTAAAACAACGCTACCAAACTACTCAAAGAACACAAAGGTGTAACTCTGTGTGATGAATTCACGCATCAAAAATAAATTTCTCAGAAATGTTCTTTCTAGTTTTTATCTCAGGATATTTCCTTTTCCACCATCGGCTTCCATGTGCTCCCAAATATCCCTTATCACACATGACAAAAACAGTGTTAACAAAGTGCTCCATGAAAAAATTGTGTAAGTCAATGAGATGAATTCACATATAATGAAGCAATTTTTCAGAAAGCTTCTTCTAGTTTTTGTCTGAGATATTTCCTTTGTCACCATAGGCTTCAATGCACTCCCAAATATCCCTTCTCAGATTCCCCAAAACAGTGCTACCAAACTGCTCAATGAAAAGAACAGTGTAACTCTGTGAGATGAATTCACATATCACAAAGCAATTTCTCAGAAAGCTTCTTCTAGTTTTTATCTGAAGTTATTTCCTTTTTCACCGAAAGCCTCTAGGACATCCCCAATATCACTTTGCAGATTCCATTAAAACAATGCTACCAAACTACTCAAAGAAAACAAAGGTGTAACTCTGTGTGATGAATTCACATCACAAATAAATTTCTCAGAAAGCTTCTTTCTAGTTTTTATCTCAGGATATTTCCTTTTCCACCATCGGCTTCCATGTGCTCCCAAATATCCCTTATCACACATGACAAAAACAGTGTTAACAAAGTGCTCCATGAAAAGAATCGTGTAACTCTGTGATGAATTCACATATCACAAAGCAATTTTTCAGAAAGCTTCTTTCTAGTTTTTGTCTGAGTATATTTCCTTACTCACCCTAGGCATCTATGCGCTCCAAAATATAATATTGCAGATTCCATGAAAACAGTGTTATCAAACTGCCCAGTGAAAAGATTGGTGTAAATCTGTGAGATGAATTCAAACATCAGAAAGCTACTTCTCAGAAAGCTTCTTTCTAATTTTTATCTGAGGATACTTCCTTATTCACTGTAGGCTTCAATGTGCTCCCAAATATACCTATGCAGATTCCACGAGAACAGTGTTAGCAAACTGCCCCAAGAAAAGGAAGGTGTAACACTCTGAGATGAATTCACACACCCCAAAGAAGTTTCTCAGAAAGCTTCTCCCTAGTTTTTATCTGAAGATATTTCCCTTGTCACCATAGGCTTCAATGCAATCCAAACTATCCCTTCTCAAATTCCCCGAAAGAGTGCTACCGAAATGCTCCAGGAAAAAAAATCATGTAACTCTGTGAGATGAATTCATGAATCACAAACCAGATTTTCATAAAGCTTCTTTCTAATTTTTATCTGAGGATATTTCCTTTTTCACTATAGGCCTCAATGCACTCCCAAATATCCCTTTGCAGATTCCTTGAAATAAGTGTTAGCAAACTGCACTATGGAAAGAAAGGTGTAACTCTGTGAGATGAATTCAAACATTACAAAGAACTTTCTTGGAAAGATTGTTTCTAGTTTTTATCTGAGGATATTTTCTTTGTCACTGTAGGTTTCAATGCAATCTGATATATCCCTCCTAAGATTCCCCAAAACTGTGCTACCAAACAAATCCATAAAAAAAAATCGTGTAACTCTGTGAGATGAATGAACATATCACATAGTGGTTTCTCAGAAAGTTTCTTTCTAGTTTTTATACGAGGATATTTCCTTGTCACTATCAGCTTCAAATTGCTCCAAAATATCCAATTGCAGATTCCAATAAAACAGTGAATTCACATATTACAAAGAAATTTCACAGAAAGCTTCTTTTGGTTTTTGTCTGAGGATATTTCATTTCTCACAATAGGCTTCAATGCAGTCTGAAATATCCTATTGCATATTTCATGAAAAGAGTGTTAGCATATTGCTCCATGGAAAGAATCATGTAACTCTGTGAGATGAATTCACACATCACAAAGCAGTTTCTTGGAAAGCTTCTTTCTAGTTTTAATCTGAGGATATTTCCTTTCTCACCATAGACCTCAAGGCAATTCAAGATCTGCCTTCTCAGGTTCCCCAAAAAGAGCAGTACCAAACTGCTCTATGAAAAGAAAGGTGATGAATTCACAAATCACAAAGCAGTCTCTCAGAAAGCTTCTTTTTAGTTTTTATCTGAGGGTATTCCCTTTTTCAATATAGGCTTCAATGCGCTCCCAAATATCCTGGTGCAGATTCCATGAAAATAGTGTTATCAAACTGCTCAATGAAAAGCACGGTGTAATTCTATGAGATGAATTCACACAACACAAAGCAGTTTCTCAGAAAGTTTCTTTCTTGTTTTTATCTGAGGATATTTCCTTTGTCACCATAAGCTTCAATACGATGACAAATATCCCTTCTCAGACTAACCAAAAACAGTGCTACCAAGCTGATCCATGGAGAGAATCATGTAACTCTGTGCGATAAATTCAACATCAAAAAGAAGTTTCTCAGAAACATTCTTTCTAGTTTTTGTCTGAGGATAATGCCTTTGTCTCCCTAAGCTTCAATGTCCTCTCAAATATCCTTTTGCAGATTCCACGTAAACAGTGTTATCACACAGTTCTAAGAAAAGAACAGTGTAACTCTGAGAGATGAATTCATATATGGCAAAGCAGTTTCTTAGATAATTTCATTCTAGTTTTTATCTCAGGATAGTTCTCTTTCCACTGTAGGACTCATTGTGCTCTCAAATATCAATTTGCCAATTCCACAAAAACAGTGTTAGCAAACTGCTCCAAGAAAAGAAGGGTGTAACTCTGTGAGATGAATTCACACATCTCAAAGACCTTTCTCAGAAAGAGTCTTTCTAGTTTTTATCAGAAGGTATTTCATTTGTCACGATAAGCATCAATGCCATCGAAAATATTCCTTCTCAGATTCCAAAAAAAACCCACCAAAATTATACACAAAAAGAATCGTGTAACACTGTGAGATGAATTCACAAATCACAAAGGAGTTTCACAGAAAGCTTCTTTTTGGTTTTTATCTGAGAATATTTCCTTCCTCACCATAGGCATCAATGCATTCTGAAATATAATATTGCAGATTCCACGAAAACAGTGTTATTAATCTGCTCAAAGAATAGAACAGTGTAAATCTGTGAGATGAATTCATACATCACAAAGCGGTTTTTCAGAAAGCTCCTTTTTGGTTTTTACTTGAGGATAATTTGTTTCTCACCATAGGCCTCAATGCGTTCCTAAATATCCCCTTGCAGATTACAAGAAAACAGTGTTAGCAAACTGCTTCATGGAAAGAAAGGTGTAACTCTGTGAGATGAATTCACACAAAACAAAACAGTTTCTCAGAAAGCCGTTTTTTGGTTTTTATCTGAGGATATTTCCTTTGCCACCATAAGCTTCAATGTGCTCCCAAATATCCCTTTGCAGATTCCACGAGAACAGTGTTAGCAAACTGCTCCAAGAAAAGAAGGTGTAACTCTGAGATGAATTCACACATCACAAAGAAGTTTCTCAGAAAGCTTCTTTCTAGTTTTTATCTGAGGATATTTCCTTGTCACCATAGGCTTCAATGCATCCAAAATATCCCTTCTCAGATTCCCCAAAACAGTGCTACCAAACTGCTCCATGAAAAGAAAGGTGTAACTCTGTGAGATGAATTCACAAATCACAAACCAGATTTTCAGAAAGCTTCTTTCTAATTTTTATCTGAGGATATTTCCTTTTCACTATAGGCCTCAATGCACTCCCAAATATCCTTTGCAGATTCCACAAAAACAGTGTTAGCAAACTGCTCTATGGAAAGAAAGGTGTAACTCTGTGAGATGAGTTCAAATATCACAAAGAACTTTCTCAGAAAACTTCTTTCTAGTTTTTATCTGAGGGTATTTCTTTTTCCCCATAGGGTCCAATGCGATCCCAGATATCCCTTCTCAGATTCCCCAAAAACGGTGCTGGCAAACAGATTCATGAAAAAAGTTATGTAACTCTGTGAGATGAATTGAAAAGTCTCAAAGCAGATTCTCAGAATGCTGGTTTCCAATTTTTGTCTGAAGATATTTCTTTGTCACCATAAGCTTCAATGCACTCCGAAATATCCCATTGCAGATTCCAAGAAAACAGTGTTAGCAAATTTCTCTATTAAAAGAAAGGTGTTACTCTTTTAGATGAATAAACATATCACAAAGAAGATTTTCAGAAAGCTTCTTCCTAGTTTTTATTTGATTATATTTTCTTTGTTACCATAGGCTTCAAGGAGATTGAAAATATCTCTTCTCAGATTCCCCAAAAACAGTGCTACCAAACTGCTCCATCAAAAGAATCGTGTACCTCTGTGAGATTAATTTGCAAATCACAAAGCAGTTTCTCATAAAGCTTCTTTCTAGTTTTTGTCTGAGGTTATTTCCTTTGTCTCCTTAAGCTTCAATGATCTCTGAAATATCTCATTGCAGATTCCAAGAAAACAGTGTTAGCAAACTGCTCAATGAAAACAACAGTATATCCTTGTGAGATGAATTCACACATCACAAACAACTTTCGCAGAAAGATTCTTTTTGATTTTTACCTGAGGATATTTCCTTTTTCATGATAACCTTCAATGTGATCCAGAATATCCCTTTTCAGATTTACCAAAAACAGTGCCACCAAACTTCTCCATGAAAAGAATCATGTAACACTGTGAGATGAATTACCACGTCATAAAGCATTTTTTCAGAAAGTTTCTTTCTAGTTTTTATATGAGGGTATTTCCTTAGTCACCATAGGCTTCAATGGCATCGAAAATATCCCTTCTCAGATGCCGTAAAAACAGTGCTATCTCAGGATAGTTCTCTTTCCACTATAGGCCTCATTGTGCTCCCAAATATCGATTTGCAGATTCCACAAAAACAGTGTTAGCAAACTGCTGAATGAAAAGAACCATTTAACTCTGTGAAACGAATCCACACATCTCAAAGCAGTTTCTCAGAAAGCTTCTTTCTAGTTTTTATCTGAGAATATTTTCTTTTCACCATATGCCTTAATGCAATCCCAAATATCCCTTTGCAGATTCCATGAAAACATTGTTAACAAACTGCTCCATGGAAACAATGGTGTAACTGTGAGATGAATTCACATCACAAAGCAGTTTCTCAGAAAGTTTCTTTCTAGTTTTTATATGAGGGTATTTCCTTAGTCACCATAGGCTTCAATGGCATCGAAAATATCCCTTCTCAGATGCCGTAAAACAGTGCTATCTCAGGATAGTTCTCTTTCCACTATAGGCCTCATTGTGCTCCCAAATATCGATTTGCAGATTCCACAAAAACAGTGTTAGCAAACTGCTGAATGAAAAGAACCATTTAACTCTGTGAAACGAATCCACACATCTCAAAGCAGTTTCTCAGAAAGCTTCTTTCTAGTTTTTATCTGAGGATATTTCCTTTTCACCATAGGCTTCAATGCTCCCAAATATCCCTTTGCAGATTCCATGAAAACATTGTTAACAAACTGCTCCATGGAAACAATGGTGTAATTCCATGAGATGAATTCACACATCATCAAGAGGTTTCTCAGAATGCTTCTTTTAATTTTTATCTGAGGATATTTCTATTGTCACCACAGGATGTAATGCCATCGAAAATATCCCTTCTCAGATTCCCCAAAAAATGTGCTACCAAACTCCTCCATGAAAAGAAAGGTGTAGTTCTATGAAATGAATTCTCAAATCACAAAACAGCTTCTCAGGAATTTTTTGTCTGAGGACATTTTTTTTGTCACCATTAGCTTCAATGCACTCCAAAATATCCCATTGCAGATTCCAAGAAAACACGGTTACTAAACTGCCCAATGAAAAGAACAGTGTAACTCTGTGAGTTCAATTCACACATCACAAAGCAGTCTCTCAGAAAGCTTTTTTTTGGTTTTTATCTGAGGATATTTCCTTTGTCACCATAAGCATCAATGCTCTACCAAATATCCCACTGCAGATTTCATGAAAACAGTGTTATCAAACTGATCAATGAGAAGCACAGTGTAACTCTGTTGGATGAATTCACACATCACAAAGAACTATCTCAGAAATCTTTTTTCAAGTTTTTATCTCAGGATATTTTCTTTGTCACCATAGGTTTAAATGCAATCCCAGATATCTCTTCTCATACTAAACAAAAACAGGGTTACCAAACTGATCCATGAAAATAATCATGTAACTCTGTGAAATGAATTCACAAATCACAAAGCAGTTTCTCAAAAATATTCTTTCTAGTTTTTGTCTGAGTATTTTCCTTTGTCTCCATAAGTTTCAATGCACTCTGAAATATCACATTGCAGATTCCAAGAAAACAGTGTTAGCAAACTGCTTAATGAAAAAAACGGTGTAACTCTGTGAGATGAATTCACACATCACAACGTAGTTTCTCAGAAATCTTCTTTCCAGTTAATACCTGAGGATATTCCCTTTTTCACAACAGGCTTCAATGCACTCCTGAATATTACTTTGTAAATTCCATGAAAACAGTGTTAGAAAACTGTTCCATGAAAATAAAAGTGCAACTCTGTGAGATGAATTCACGTGTAATACAGAACTTTCTCAAAGAGCTTCTTTCTAGTTTTTATCTAAGGATATTTGACTTTTCACCATAGGACTCAATGCCCTCCCAAATATCCCTTTGCAGATTCCAAGAGTATTGTCAAACTGCTCCATGAAAAGAAAAGAGTAACTCTGTGCTATGAATTCACACATCATGAGTAAGTTTCTCAGAAAATTTTTTCTAGTTTTTATCTGAGGATATTTCCTTTGTCTCCTTAAGCTTCAATGTGATCCAAATATCCCTTCTCAGATTCCCCAAAAAACAGGCCTGCCAAACTGCTCCATGAAAGTGTCGTGTAACTCTGTGAGATGAATTAACACATCAGAAAGCAAACTGCTCCAAGAAAAGAATTGTGTAACTCTGTGAGATGAATTCACATCACAAAGCAGTTTTCAGAAAGCTTCTTTCTAGTTTTTATCTGAGGATATTTCCTTTTCACCATAGGCTTCAATGCACTCTGAAATATCCCATTGCAGATTCCAAGAAAACAGTGTTAGCAAACTGCTCAATGAAAAGAAAGGTGTTACTCTTTTAGATGAATAAACATATCACAAAGAAGATTTTCAGAAAGCTTCTTCCTAGTTTTTATTTGATTATATTTTCTTTGTTACCATAGGCTTCAAGGAGATTGAAAATATCTCTTCTCAGATTCCCCAAAAACAGTGCTACCAAACTGCTCCATCAAAAGAATCGTGTACCTCTGTGAGATTAATTTGCAAATCACAAAGCAGTTTCTCATAAAGCTTCTTTCTAGTTTTTGTCTGAGGTTATTTCCTTTGTCTCCTTAAGCTTCAATGATCTCTGAAATATCTCATTGCAGATTCCAAGAAAACAGTGTTAGCAAACTGCTCAATGAAAACAACAGTATATCCTTGTGAGATGAATTCACACATCACAAACAACTTTCTCAGAAAGATTCTTTTGATTTTACCTGAGGATATTTCCTTTTCATGATAACCTTCAATGTGATCCAGAATATCCCTTTTCAGATTCCATGAAAACAGTGTTAATAAACTGCTCCATGAAAAGAAAGTGTAACTCTGTGAGATGAATTCACATCACAAAGCAGTTTCTCAGAAAGTTTCTTTCTAGTTTTTATCTGAGGATATTTCCTTTTCACCATAGGCTTCAATGCTCCAAAATATCCCTTTGCAGATTCCAAAAACAGTGTTACCAAACTGCTCAATGAAAAGAAAGTGTAACTCTGTGCTATGAATTCACACATCATGAGTAAGTTTCTCAGAAAATTTCTTTCTAGTTTATATCTGAGGATATTTCCTTTGTAACCCTAAGTTTCAATGCGATCCTAAATATCCCTTCTCTGATTCCCCAAAAACAGGCCTGCCAAACTGCTCCATGTAAAGTGTCGTGTAACTCTGTGAGATGAATTAACACATCAGAAAGCAAACTGCTCCAAGAAAATAATTGTGTAGCTCTGTGAGATGAATTCACAAATCACAAAGCATTTTTCTCAGAAAGCTTCTTTCTAGTTTCTAAATGAGAATTTCCTTGGACACAGTAAGCTTCAATGCACTGTGAAACATCCCTTTTCAGATTCCATGATAATGGTGTTAGCAAACTGCTCAATGAAAAAAACGGTGTAACTATGTGAGATGAATTAACACATCACAAAAAAGTTTCTCAGAAAGCTTCTTTCTAGTTTTTATCTGGTGATATTTCCTTTTTCAACATAGATCTCAATGTGCTCCCAAATATCTCTTTGCAGGTGTCACTCTGTGAGATGAATTCACACATCACAAAGCGGTTTCTCAGAATGCTTCTTTCTAGTTTTAATCTGAGGATATTTCCGTTGTCACCACAGTATTCAATGCGATCCAAAATATCCCTTCTCAGGTTCCCCAAAAACAGCACTACCACATTGCTCCAGGAAGAGAATCATGTAGCTCTGTGAGATGAATTCATAAACCACAAAGCAATTTTTCAGAAAGCTTCTTTTTGGTTTTTGTCTGATGATATTTCATTTGTCACAATAGATTTCATTGCACTCCAAAATATCCTATTGCACATTCCATGAAAACAGCGTTAATAAACTGCTCCATGAAAAGAGTGGTGTAACTCTGTGAGCTTAATTCACATATCAAAAAGCAGTTTCTCAGAACGCTTCTTTCTAGTTTTATCTGAGGATATGTGCTTTTGCACCATAGGTCTCAACTCGCTCCCAAATATCACTTCTTAGATTCCACAAAAACAGTGTTAGAAAAATGCTCCATTAAAAGAAAGGTTTTAATCCTTCAGATGAATACACATATCACAAAGAAGATTTTTAGAAAGCTTCTTCCTGGTTTCCATCTGATTATATTTCCTTTGTCACCACAGGCTACAAGGAGATTGAAAATATCCCTTCTCAGATTCCCCAAAAACAGTGCTACCAAACTGCTCCATGAACAGAATCATGTAACTCTGTGAGATGAATTCACAAATCACAAAGCAGCTTCTCTGAAAGTTCTTTCGAGTTTTTGTTGGAGCACATTTTCTTTTTCACTCTAGGCCTCAATGCAATCACAAATATTCCTTTGCAGATTCCACGAAAATAGTGATAGTAAACTGCTCCATGTAAAGAAAGGCGTAAATTTGTGAGATGAATTCACACATCACAAAGCACTTTCTCAGAAATATCTCTCTAGTTTTCATCTGGGGATATTTCCTTTGTCACCATAGACTTCAATGCAATCCAAAATATCTCTTCTCAGATTCCCCGTAAAAAGTGCTACCAAACTGATCCATGAAAAGAATAGTGCGTATCTCTGAGTTGAATTCAGACATCACAAAGAAGTTTCTCAGAAACTTTCTTTCTAGTTTTTATCTGAGAATGTTTCCTTTGTCACATTAGGCTTCAATGCCATTAAAAATATCCCTTCTCAGATTCCCCAAAAAGAATGCTACAAAATTCCTCCATGAAAAGTATCGTGTAACTCAGTGAGATGAATTAACACATCAAAAAGTGGTTTCTCAGAAAGCTTCTTACTACTTTTTTATCTGAGGATATTTCCTTGTCACCATAGCTTCAATGCACTCCAAAATATCCTTTGCAGATTCAAAGAAATCAGTGTTAGGAAACTGCTCAATGAAAAGGGAGTGTAAAACTGTGAGATGAATTCACACGTCACAAAGCAGTTTTCAGAGAGCTTCTTTCTACTTTTCTTCTGAGGATATTTCCTTTTTCACCAAAGGCCTCAATGCACTCCAATATATCCCTTTGCAGATTTCACTAAAACAGTTTTAGCAAGCTGCTCAATTAAAAGAGCTGTGTAACTCTGAGACATAAATTCAAACATCACAAAGCAGTTTTTCAGCAACCTTCTTTCTAGTTTTAATGGGAGGATACTTCCGTTTTCACCATGGGCCTAAATGCATTCCAAAATATCCCTTTGCAGATTCCACGAATACAGTGATAGCAAACTGCTGCGTGAAAAGAAAGCTGTAACCCTGTGAAATGAATTCACACATCACAAAGAACTTTCTCTAATGGCTGCTTTCTAGTTTTTATCCGAGGATATTTCCTTTGTCACCATAGGCTTGAATGTGATCCAGATTATCACTTCTCAGACTCCCCAAAACAATGCTACCAAACTGATCCATGAAAATAATTGTGTAACTCTGTGAGATGAATTCACAAATTGCAAAGTATTTTCTCAGAAGGTTGCTTTCTCGTTTTTGTCTGAGGATATTTCAATTGTCACCATAAGCTTCAATGGGCTCCAAAATATCACATTGCTCTTTCCACAAAAAAAGCGTTAAGAAACTGCTCAATGAAAAGAACAGTGTAACTCTGTGACATGAATTCACACATCACAAAGCAGTTTCTAAAAAGTTTCTTTGTAGTCTTTATCTGAGAGTATTTTGTTTTTCACCATAGGCCTCCATGTGCTCCCAAATATGCCTTTGCAGATTACACAAAAACAGTGTTAGTGAACCGCTACATCAAAAAAAAAGCGTAAATATGTGAGATGAATTCACACATTGAAAAGAACTTTCTCAGAAAATGTCTTTCTAGTTTTTTCCTGAGGATATTTCCTTTTTCACCATAGGCTTCAGTGTGAACCAAAACATACCTTCTCACATACCCCAAAAACAGTGCTACCAATCTGATCCAAGAAAAGATTCATGTAACTCTGTGAGATGAATTAACACATCACAAAACAGATTCTTACGACTTTTTCTATGAGAAAATTTCCTGTTACCCTGAGCTTCAGTTTGCTCTGAAATATCCCATTGCAAATTCCAAGAAAGCAGTGTTAGCAAACTGCTCACTGAGAAGATTCGTGTAACACAGTGAGATGAATTCACACACCACAAAGTAGTTTCTCAGAAAGCTTCTTTCTAGTTTTTATTTGAGGATATTTCCGTTTTCACCATACTCTTCAATGCGATCCAAAATATACCTTCTCAGATTCCTGAAAAACAGTGCTACGGAACTGCTCCATGAAAAGAATTGTGTAACTCTTTTAGATGAATTCACACATCACAAACCAGTTTCTCAGAAAGCTTCTTTCTAGTTTTTATCTGAGGGTATTTTTTTTTCACCATAGGTCTCAATATACTCCCAAATATCCCTTTTCAGATTCCATGAAAACAGTCTTAGCAAATTCCTCCATGTAAAGAAAGCTGTGACTCCTTGAGATGAATGCACACATCACAAAGAAATTTCTCAGAAAGCCTCTTTCTTGTTTTTTCTGAGGATATTTCGTTTGTCACCATAGGCTTCAATGCAATCCAAAATATCCCTTCTCAGATTCCCCAAAAACAGTGCTACCAAACTGCTCCATGAAAAGAATCATGTAAATCTGTGAGATGAATTCACTATTCACAAAGTAGTTTCTAGTTTCTTAGAAAGCTTCTTTCTAGTTTTTGTCAGAGGATATTTCCTTTGTCACCATATGCTTCAATGCGTTCTGAAATATCCCAAGGCTGATTGCACCAAATCAGTTTTAGCAAACTGCTCAAGAAATAAAAGAGTGTAATTCTGTGAGATGAGCTCACACATCAAAAAGTAGTTTCTTAAAAAGCTTCTCTATAGTTTTTATCTGAGGATATTTCGTTTTACAACATAAGCTTCAATGGGCTCCCATTTATCAATTGCAGATTCCACTGAACAATGTTATCAAAGAGCTCAATGAAAAGAAATTTGTAACTCTGTGAGATGAATTCAAAAGTCTCAAAGCAGATTCTCAGAACGCTGCTTTCCAGTTTTTGTCTGAGGATATTTTCTTTGCAACCATAAACTTCAATAGGCTCCAAAATATCCCATTGCAGATTCCTTGAAAACATTGCTAGCAAATTGCTCAAAGAGTAGAACAGTATAACTCTGTGAGATGAATTCATATACAGCAAGGAAATTTCTCAGAAAGCTTCTTTCTAGTGTTTATCTGGGAATAATTCCTGTGTCACCATAGTTTACAAAGCAAACCAATATATCCCTTCTCCAATACCCCAAAAACAGTGTTGCCAAACTGATCCATGCAAAGAATCGTGAAACTCTGTGAGAAGAATTTGCAAATCAAAAAGCAGTTTCTTAGCAACTTCTTTCTAGTTTTTATCTGAGGATATTTCCTTTGTCACTATAAGTTTCAATGAGCTCTGAAATGTACCAGTGCAGATTACAAAAAAATGGTGTTATCAAACTGTTCAATGAATTGAATGGTGCAACTCTGTGAGATGAATTCTCACGTCATGCAGCAATTTCTCAGAAAGCTTCTTTCTAGCTTTTATCTGTGGATGTTTCCTTTATAACTATAGGTCTCAACGCACTCTGAAATATCCCTTTGCAGAATCCACAAAAACAGTGTCAGCAAAATGATCAATGAAAAAACAGTGTAACTCTGTGAGATAAATTCACACATCACAAAGCAGTTTCTCAGAAATATTCTTTCTAGTTTTAATCTGAGAATATTTCCTTTTCACCATAGGCTTCAATGCTCCAAATATCCCTTTGCAGATTCCAAAAAACAGTGTTAAAACTGCTCCATGAAAAGAAAGTGTAACTCTGTGAGATGAATTCACATCACAAAGAACTTTCTCAGAAAGCTTCTTTCTAGTTTTTATCTGAGGATATTTCCTTTGTCACCATAGGCTTCAATGCTCCAAAATATCCTTCTCAGATTCCCCAAAAACAGTGTTACCAAACTGCTCCATGAAAAGAAGTGTAACTCTGTGAGATGAATTCACACATCACAAAGCAGTTTCTCAGAAAACTTCTTTCTAGTTTTTGTCTGAGGATATTTCCTTTGTCACCATAAGCTTCAATGCACTCCAAATATCCCATTGCAGATTCCAAGAAAACAGTGTTAGCAAACTGCTCAATGAAAATAACAGTGTAAATCTGTGAGATGAATTCACAAATCACAAAGTAGTTTCCCAGAATGGTTCTTTCTGGTTTTTATCTGAGGATATTTCCTTTTCACCATAGGCTTCAATGTGCTCCAAATATCCCTTTGCAGATTCCATGAAAACAGTGTTAGCAAACTGCTCCATGAAAAGAAAGTGTAACTCTGTGAGATGAATTAACACATCACAAAGCAGTTTCTCAGAAAGCTTCTTTCTAGTTTTATCTGAGGATATTTCCTTTGTCACCATAGGCTTCAATGCAATCCAAAATATCCCATCTGAAATTCCCCAGAAACAGTGCTACCATACTAGTCCATGAAAGGTAAGGTGTAACTCTGTGAGATGAATTCACAATTCACAAAGCTGTTTCTCAGAGAACTTCTTTCTAGTTTTTGTTTGAGGATATTTCCTTTGTCACGATGAGCTCCAATGCACTCCATATTATCCCATTGCAGATTCCAAGAAAACAGTGTTAGCAAACTGTTCAATGAAAATAACAGTGTAACTCTGTGAAGTGACTTCACACGTCACAAAGAAGTTTGTCAGAAAGCTCCCTTTTCGTTTTTATCTGAGGATATTTCATGTTCACGATAGACTTACAAGGCATCAAAGTATCCCTTCTTAGATTCCTCAAAAACAAGGCAAACAAACTGATTCGTGAAAACAATCCTGTAACTCTATGAGATGAATTCATAAATCACAAAGCAGTTTCTAAGAAAGATTATTACCAGCTTTTAGCTGAGGATATTTCCTTTGTCACCATAGGCTACCATGCACCCCCAAATATTCTATTGCAGACTCCACCAAAACTGTGTTATCAAACTGCTCAATGAAAAGTACGTTGTAACACTGTGCAATGAATTCACACATCACAAAGCAGTTCCTCACAAAGATTCTTTCTAGTTTTCATCTGAGGGTATTTCCTTTTTCACCATAGCCCTCAAAGCACTCCAAATATCCATTTGCAGATTATGTGACAACATTGCTAGCCAATGCTCTGTGAAAAGAGAGCTGTAACTCTGTGAGATGAATTTACATATCTCAGAGGACTTTCTCAGAAAGCTTCTTTCTAGTTTTTATCTGAGGATATTCCCTCTATCACCATAAAATTCAATGCACTCCAATGTGTCCGATTACAGATTCCAAGAAAACAGTGTTAGCAAACTGATCAAGGAAAACTACATTGTAAATCTCTGAGATGAGTTCATACATCCCCAAGCAGTTTCTCAGAAAGCTTCTTTCTTGTTTTTTTTTGGTGAAGATATTTCCTTTTTCACCATAGAATCCAATGTGCTTCAAAATTTACCTTTGAATATTCCATGAAAGCAGTATTAGCAAACTACTCCATTAAAGAAACCTGTAACTCTGTAAGATGAATTCACACAACATGAAGAAGTTTCTCAGAAAGCTTCTTTCTAGTTTTGATCTGAGGATATTTCCTTTTTCACCATAGGCTTCAAAGTGATTGAAAATATCCTTTCTCCGTTTCCACAAAAGAGTGCTACCAAACTGATCCATGAAAAGAATCCTGTTACCTGTGAGACGAATTAACCCATCATAAAGTAGTTTCCCAGAAAGAATTCCTCTAGTTTGTACATAAGGGTATATCCTCTGTCACCATAAGCTCCAATGCACTTCAAAATATCCCACTGTAGACTCCAAGAAAACAGTGTTACAGAAAGCTTCTTTTTGGTCATTGTCTGAGAATATTTCCTTTGTCACCATATTCTTCAATGTGCTCCCAAATATCCTACTGCAGCTTCCACAGAAACAGTTTCAGCAAACTGCTCCAAGAAAAGAATGGTGCAACACTGTGAGATGAATATACACATCAGAAAGCAGTTTCTCAGAGAGCTTCTTTCTAGTTTTTATCTGAGGATATTTCCTTTTCACCATAGGCTTCAATGCTCAAATATCCCTTTGCAGATTAGATGAAAACAGTGTTAGCAAACTGCTCAATGAAAAGAAATTTGTAACTAACTCTGAGATGAATTCACACATCACAAAGAATTTTCTCAAAAATGTCTTTCTAGTTTTTATCTGAGGATATTTCCTTTGTCACCATAGGCCCATGCTCAAATATCCCTTTGCAGATTAGATGAAAACAGTGTTACCAAACTTCTCAATGAAAAGAAATGTAATTAACTCTCTGAGATGAATTCACAATCACAAAGCAGTTTCTCAGAAACTCCTTTTAGGTTTTTATCTGAGGATATTTCCTTTGTCACCATATTCTTCAATGTGCTCCCAAATATCCTACTGCAGCTTCCACAGAAACAGTTTCAGCAAACTGCTCCAAGAAAAGAATGGTGCAACACTGTGAGATGAATATACACATCAGAAAGCAGTTTCTCAGAGCTTCTTTCTAGTTTTTATCTGAGGATATTTCCTTTTCACCATAGGCCCATGCTCTCAAATATCCCTTTGCAGATTAGATGAAAACAGTGTTAGCAAACTTCTCAATGAAAAGAAATTTGTAATTAACTCTGAGATGAAATCACGAATCACAAAGCAGTTTCTCAGAAGGCTCCTTTTAGGTTTTTATCTGGGGATATTTCCTTTGTCACCATAAATTAAAATGCGCTCTGAAATATCCATTGGGTATTCCAAGAAAACAGTGTTAGCAAAGTGATCAATGAAAACAGTGTAACTCTGTGGGATGAATTCACACATCACAAGAATTTCTCAAAAATGTCTTTTCAGTTTTTATCTGAGGTTATTTCCTTTGTCACCATAGGCTCAATGGGATCTCAAATATCCATTCTTAGATTCCCCAAAAACAGTGCTAACAAACTTCTCCATGAAAAGAAAAGTGTAACTCTGTGAGATGAATTCATGGATCCCAGTTTCTCAGAAAGTTTCTTTCTAGTTTTTATCTGAGGATATTTCCTTTGTCAACCATAGGTTTCAATGTGCTCCAAAATATCCCCAATGTAGATTCCAAAAACAGTGTCTGCAAACTGTTCAATGAAAAGTACAGTGTAACTCTGTGAGATGAATTCACACATTCAAAGCAGTTTCTCAGAAGCTTCTTTCTAGTTTTTATCTGAGGATATTTCCTTTGTCACCATAGCTTCAATATGCTCCCAAATATCCCATTGCAGATTCCACCAATACATGGTTATGAAACTGCTCAATGAAAAGAATGGTGTAACTGTGAGATGAATATACACATCAGAAAGCAGTTTCTCAGAGCTTCTTTCTAGTTTTTATCTGAGGATATTTCCTTTTCACCATAGGCAATGCTCAAATATCCCTTTGCAGATTAGATGAAAACAGTGTTAGCAAACTGCTCAATGAAAAGAAATTTGTAACTCTCTGAGATGAATCACACATCACAAAAGTTTCTCAGAAAGCTTTTAGGTTTTTATCTGAGGATATTTCCTTTGTCACCATAAATTAAAATGCGCTGAAATATCCCATTTATTCCAAGAAAACAGTGTTAGCAAACTGATCATGAAAAGCAGTGTAACTCTGAGATGAATTCACACATCACAAAGAATTTTCTCAAAAATGTCTTTCTAGTTTTTATCTGAGGATATTTCCTTTGTCACCATAGGCTTCAATGATCTCAAATATCCATTCTTAGATTCCCCAAAAAGTGCTACAAACTCTCCATGAAAAGAAAATGTAACTCTGTGAGATGAATTCATGGATCCCAGTTTCTCAGAAAGTTTCTTTCTAGGTTTTCTCTGAGGATTTTCCTTTGTCAATATAAGTTTCAATGTGCTCCAAAACATCCCAATGTAGATTCCAAGAAAACAGTGTCTGCAAACTGTTCAATGAAAAGTACAGTGTAACTCTGTGAGATGAATTAATACATTGAAAAGCAGTTTCTCAGAAGGCTTCTTTTCCGTTTTTATCTGAGGATATATCCCATGTCACCAAAGCTTCAATATGCTCCCAAATATCCTATTGCAGATTCCACCAATACATGGTTATGAAACTGCTCAATGAAAAGAATGGTGTAACTCTGTGAGATGAATTACACCTCAAGCAGTGTCTCAGAAAGCTTCCTTCTAGTTTTTATCTGAGGATATTTCCTTTTCACTATACCCTCAGTGTGCTTTCCAATATCCATTTGCAGTTTCCACAAAAACAGGTAACAAACTGCTGAATGAAAATAAAGGTGTAACTCTGTGAGATGAATTCACGTATCAAAAGAACTTTCTCAGAAATTTTCTAGTTTTTATCTGAGGAAATTTACTTTGTTACCCTATGCTTCAATGTGATCAAAATATCCCTTCTGAGATACCCCAAAAACAGTGCCAGCAAATTGCTCTATGAAAAGTGTCCTGCAACTCTATGAGATGAATTAATACATCACAAAGTGGTTTCTCAGGAGGAGTCTTTCTAGTTTTTATCTGAGGGTATTTCCTTTTCATTATAGGCCTCAATATGCTCCTAAATATCCCTTTACAGATTCCATGAAAACAGTGTTGGCAAACTGCTCCATGAAAAGAAATGTAACATTGGTGAGATGAATTCACATCACAACAGACTTTCTCAGAAAGCTTCTTTCTAGTTTTAACTGAGGATATTCCTCTATCACCATAGACTCAATGTGATCCAAAATATCCCTTCTTAGATTCCCCAAAAACAGTGCTACCAAACTGCTCCATGAAAAGAATGTGTAACTCTGTGAGATGAATTCACACATGCCAAAGCAGTTTCTCACAAGCTTCTTTCTAGTTTTTCTGAGGATATTTCCTTTTTCACCATAATCTTCAATGCACTCCAAAGTATCCTGCAGATTCCAAGAAAAGTGTTGCAAACTGTTAAATGAAAAGAACAGTGTAACTCTGTGAGATTGAATTGACACATCACAAAGCAGTTTCTCAGAAAGTTTCTTTCTACTTTTATCTGAGGATATTTCCTTTTCTGTAGGCCTTCAATGTGTCAAAATATCACTTTTCAGATTCCATGAAAACAGTGTTACAGATGAATTCTTTTTGGTCATTGTCTGAGGAATATTTCCTTTGTCACCATAGGCTTCAATGTGCTCCCAAATATCCCTGCAGATTTCCACAGAAACAGTTTCAGCAAACTGCTCCATGAAAAGAATGGTGTAACACTGTGAGATGAATATACACATCAGAAAGCAGTTTCTCAGAGAGCTTCTTTCTAGTTTTTATCTGAGGATATTTCCTTTTTCACCATAGGCCCATGCTCTCAAATATCCCTTTGCAGATTAGATGAAAACAGTGTTAGCAAACTTCTCAATGAAAAGAAATTTGTAATTAACTCTCTGAGATGAAATCACGAATCACAAAGCAGTTTCACAGAAGGCTCCTTTTAGGTTTTTATCTGGGGATATTTCCTTTGTCACCATAAAATTAAAATGCGCTCTGAAATATCCCATTGGGTATTCCAAGAAAACAGTGTTAGCAAAGTGATCAACGAAAAGCACAGTGTAACTCTGTGGGATGAATTCACACATCACAAAGAATTTTCTTAAAAAATGTCTTTCGAGTTTTTATCTGAGGTTATTTCCTTTGTCACCATAGGCTTCAATGGGATCTCAAATATCCATTCTTAGATTCCCCAAAAAGAGTGCTAACAAACTTCTCCATGAAAAGAAAAGTGTAACTCTGTGAGATGAATTCATGGATCCCAGTTTCTCAGAAAGTTTCTTTCTAGGTTTTCTCTGAGGATTTTTCCTTTGTCAATATAAGTTTCAATGTGCTCCAAAACATCCCAATGTAGATTCCAAGAAAACAGTGTCTGCAAACTGTTCAATGAAAAGTACAGTGTAACTCTGCCGGATGAATTAATACATTGCAAAGCAGTTTCTCAGAAGGCTTCTTTTCCGTTTTTATCTGAGGATATATCCCATGTCACCAAAGCTTCAATATGCTCCCAAATATCCTATTGCAGATTCCACCAATACATGGTTATGAAACTGCTCAATGAAAAGAATGGTGTAACTCTGTGAGATGAATTTACACCTCACAAAGCAGTGTCTCAGAAAGCTTCCTTCTAGTTTTTATCTGGGGATATTTCCTTTTTCACTATACCCTCAGTGTGCTTTCCAATATCCATTTGCAGTTTCCACAAAAACAGGGCTAACAAACTGCTGAATGAAAATAAAGGTGTAACTCTGTGAGATGAATTCACGTATCAAAAAGAACTTTCTCAGAAATCCGTTTTCTAGTTTTTATCTGAGGAAATTTACTTTGTTACCCTATGCTTCAATGTGATCAAAAATATCCCTTCTGAGATACCCCAAAAACAGTGCCAGCAAATTGCTCTATGAAAAGTGTCCTGCAACTCTATGAGATGAATTAATACATCACAAAGTGGTTTCTCAGGAGGAGTCTTTCTAGTTTTTATCTGAGGGTATTTCCTTTTTCATTATAGGCCTCAATATGCTCCTAAATATCCCTTTACAGATTCCATGAAAACAGTATTGGCAAACTGCTCCATAAAAAGAAATGTCCACATTGGTGAGATGAATTCACACATCACAACGAACTTTCTCAGAAAGTTTATTTCTAGACTTTAACTGAGGATATTCCCTTTTTCACCATAGACGTCAATGTGATCCAAAATATCCCTTCTTAGATTCCCCAAAAACAGTGCTACCAAACTGATCCATGAGATGAATGGTGTAACTGTGTGAGATGAATTTACGGATGCCAAAGCAGTTTCTCACAAAGCTTCTTTCTAGTTTTTGAGGATATTTCCTTTCTCACCATAATCTTCAATGCACTCCAAAGTATCTAATTTAGATACCAAGAAAACAGTGCTAGCAAACTGCTAAATGAAAAGAACAGTGTAACTTTGTGAGATTAATTGACACATCACAAAGCAGTTTCTCAGAAAGTTTCTTTCTACTTATATCTGAGGATATTTCCTTTTTCACTGTAGGCCTCAATGCACTCACAAATATCACTTTTCAGATTCCATGAAAACAGTGTTAGCACTGCTCCATGAAAAGACATACGTGACTCTGTGAGATGAATTCACACATCACAAAGAAGTTTTTTAGAAAGCTTATTTCTAGTATTTATCTGAGGATATTTCCTTTGTCACCATAGGCATGAAGGTGATCCAAAATGTCCATTCTCAGATACCCCAAAAACAATACTACCAAATTTCTCCATGAAAAGGAAGGTGTTACTCTGTGGGATAAGTACAGAAATCAGAAAGCAGTTTCTCAGAAAACTTCTTTCTAGTTTTTGTCTGAGGATGTCCCCTTTGTCACCATAAGATTCAATGCGTTCCAAAATATCCTAATGCAGATTACAAGAAAACAGTTTTAGCAAACTGATCAATGAAAAGAACATTGTAACACTGTGAGATAAATTAACAGATCACAAAGCAGTTTCTCAGAAGGCTTCTTTTTGGTTTTTATCTGAGGATATATCTTTGGTCACCATAGGCTTCAGTGGGCTCCCAAATATCCTATTGCAGATTCCACAAAAACGATGTTATCAAATTTCTCAATGAAAAGAACAGTGTATCTCTGTTAGATAAATTTACACATCACAAAGCAGTTTCTCAGAAAGCTTCTTTCAAGTTTTTATCTGAGGATATTTCCTTTTTCACTATAGGCCTCAATGTGCTCAAAAACAATGCATTGCAGATTCCAGGAAAAGTGTGTTAGCAAACTCCTCCATAAAAGAAAGGTGTTGCTCTGTGAGATGAATTCTCATAATACAAAGAACTTCCTCAGAAAGGTTCTTTCTTGTATTGATCTGAGGATCTGGTATTGATCTTTGTCACCATAGGGTTCAATGTGATTCAAAATATCCCTTCTTAGATTCCCGAAAAGCAGTGCTACCAAATTCCTTCATGAAAATAATCTTTTATCTCTGTGAGATGAATTCACAAATCACGAAGTGGTTTCTCAGAAAGCTTCTTTCTAGATTTTTTTCTGGGAATGTTTCCAGTGTCACTATAAACTTCAATGTGCCCCAAAATATCTCAATGCTGATTCTAAGTATACAGTCTTATCAAACTGTTCAATGAAAGAACAGTGTAACTCTGTGAGATGAATTAACACATCACAAAGCAGTTTCTCAGAAAGCTTCTTTTTTGTTTATTCCAGAATATTTTCTTTATCACCATTGGCTTCAATGCACTCACAAATATCCTATTGCAGATTTCTCAAAAAGTATTGTCAAACTGCTCAAGCAAAGAAAGGTGTAGCTCTTTGAGGTGAATTCACACATCACAAGGCAGTTTCTCAGAAAGCTTCTTTGTAGTTTTTATGTGAGTATATTTAATTTTTCATGATAGGCATCAATGTGCTCCCAAATATCCCTTTGCTAATTCCATGAGAGGAGTGTTAGCAAACTGCTCAATGAAAAGAAAGTTGTGACTCTGTGAGATGAATTCACACATCACAAAGAAGTTTCTCAGAAAGCCTTTCTCTACTTGTTATTTGAGAATATTTCCTTTATCACCTCAGGCTTAATGCAATCCAAAATATCCCTTCACAGATTCCCCAAAAACAATGCTACCAATCTGCTCCATGAAAACAATCTCGTGACTCAGTGAGATGAATTCACAAATCAGAAAGGGGTTTCTCGGAGAGCTTCTTTCTAGTTTTTCTCTGAGGATATTTCATTTTTCACCATAGACTTCAGTGCGCTCGTGAATATCCCTTTGAAGATTCCATGAAAATAGTGTTAGCAAACTGCACAATGAAAAGAAGAGTGTAACTCTGTGAGATGAATTCACACATCACAAAGCAGTTTCTCAGAATTCTTCGTTTTGATTTTATCTGAGGATATTTCCTTTTCCACCAGAGGCTTCAATGTTCTCCCAAATATCCCTTCTTGGACACCACAAAAGCAATGATGCTAAATGGCTCCATCAACAGAAATGTATAGCTCTATGAGTTGAATGCACATATCACAAAGGATTTTCACTGAAAGTTTCTCTCCAGTTATTTCCTGAAGAATTTTCTTTTTTCACCTCACCTCCCTATGCACTCCAAAATATCCCTCTGCAGATTTCACAAAAAGAGTGCTAACAAATTGCTGCATGAAAAGAATGATGTACTCTGTAGGATAAATTGACCCATCACAGAGCAATTTCTCAGGAAGTTTCTGTGTAGTTTTTATGTGAGGATATTTCTTTTTCACCATAGGCTTCAATGCACTCCCAAATATCCCTTCTCTGACACCACAAAAACAGTGATACCAAAGTGTTCCCTCAACAGAAACGTTTAGCTCTATGAGATGAATGCAAAGAAGTTTCTCATAAAGCTTCTCTCCAGTTTTTGCCTGAAGATATTTCCTTTTTCACCATTTGACTGTATGCACTCTCGAATATCCCCTTGCAGATTCCACAAAAACAGTGTTACCAAACTGCTCAATGAAAAGAAAGGGTAACTCTGTGAGATGAATTCACCCATCACAAAGCAGTTTCTCAAAAAGCTTCTTTCTAGTTTAAATCTGAGGATATTTCCTTTTTCATCATAGGCTTCAATGTGCTCAAAAATAACTCCTCTCAGATACCACAAAAACAGTGATACCAAACTGCTTAATCAACAAAAATGGTAAACTCTTTGAGGTGAATACACACATCACAAAACTGTTTCTTGAAAAGCTTCTCCATAGTTTTTATCTGAAGTTATTTCCATTTTCACCATAGGCCTCTAGGAGCTCCAGAACATCCCTTTGCAGATTCCATAAAAATAGTGCTACGAAACTGATAAAAGAAATCAAAGATGTAACTCTGCGTGATGAATTCACCCATCACAAAGACATTTCTCAGAAAGATTCTTTCTAGTTTTTTCCTCGGGATATGTCTTTTTCCACCATTGGCTTCCATGCGCTCCCTAATATCCATTCTGAGACACCAGAAAAACAGTGATGCCAAACTGCTCTCTCAACAGAAAATTTTACCTCTATGAGGTGAATGCACACATCACAAAGTAGTTATCAGAAACTTTCTCTATAGTTTTTACTGGAAGATATTTCCTTTTTCAACATTGGACTCTATCCACTACCGAATATCCCTTTAAATATTGCACAAAAACAGTGTTACCAAACTGTTCAATGAAACGGATTATTTATCTCCGTGAGATGAATACTAACATCAGAAAGCAGTTTCTCAGAAAGTGTCTTCCAAGTTTTTATCTGAAGATATTACCTTTTCCACCATAGGCCTCAATATGCTCCCAAATATCCCTTTGCAGATTCCACAAAAGCAGTGTTAGCAAACTGTGTAATGAAAATAAAGGTGTAAAACTGTGAGATGAATGCACACATCACAAGAACTTTCTCAGAAAGCTTCTTTCTAGTTTTTATCTGAGGATTTTTCCTTGGTCACCATAGTCTTCAATGCTATCCAAAATATCCCTTCTCAGATTCCCCAAAACAGTGCTACCAAACTGTTCCATGAAGAGAATGGTGTAACTCTGTGAGATGAATTCATATATCACAATGTTCTTTCTTGCAAAACTTCTTTCTAATTTTTTTTTCTTTGAGATGGAGTCTCGCTCTGTCACTCAGGCTGTAGTGCAGTGGACGGATCTCAGCTCACTGCAAGCTATGCCTCCCGGGTTTACACCATTCTCCTGTCTCAGTCTCCCAAGCAGAGGGGACTACAGGTGCCCACCACCTCGCCAAGCTAGATTTTTTGTAATTTTTAGTAGAGATGGGGTTTCACTGGGTTCTTTCTAATTTTTATCTCAGGATATTTCCTTTCTCAACATATTCTTCAATGCAATCTCGAATACCCTATTGAAGACTAAACAAAAAAAGTGTTAGCAAATCTCTCAATGAAAAGAACAGTGTAACTGTGTGAGGTGAATTCACAAATCACAAAGTCACTTCACAGAAAGTTTCTTTTTGTTTTTTATCTGAAGACAGTTCCTTCATCACCATAGGATTCCATGCACTCCAAATATCCTATTGCAGATTCCTCAGAAACAGTGTTATCAAACTGCTCTATGAAAAGAAAGGTGTAACACTGTGAGATGAATTAACACATCACAAAGAACTTTCTCAGAAAACTTCTTTCTAGTTTTTAATCTGAGGATATTTCCTTTTTCACCATACGCTTCAATGCTATCCAAAATATCCCTTCTCAGATTCCCCAAAGCAGTGCTACCAAACTGCTGCATGAAAGGGATCATGTAATTTGGTGAGATGAAATCACAAAACACAAGTAAGTTTCTCAGAAAGCTTCTTTCTAGTTTCTGTCTGAGGATATTTTATTTGTCACCCTAAGGTTTAATGCTCTCCACAAAATCCCAACTGCAGATTCCAAGAAAAAAATGTTAGCAAACTGCTGAAATGAAAAGTACAGTGTAACTCTGTGAGTTGAATTCATACATCACAAAGCAGTTTCTCCAAAAGCTTCTTTTTGGTCTTTATATGAGGATATTTCCTTTGTCATCATAGGCATCAATGTGCTCCCAAATAGCCTATTGCAAATTCCACGAAAACAGTGCTAACCAATTTCTCCATAAAAAGAATGGTGTAATTCTGTGAAATGAATTCACACATCACAGGGAACTTTCTCAGAAAGCTTCTTTCAACTTTTCATCTCAGTACGTTAAATTTGTCACCATAGACATCAATGCAATGAAAAATATCCCGTCTCAGATTCCCCAAAAACAGTGTTACCAAGCACTACATGGGAAAAATCCTGGAACTCTGTGAGATGAATTAACACATCACAAAGCAATTCCTCAGAAAACTTCTTTCTAGTTTTTACATGAGGTTATTTTCTTTGTCACCATAAGCTTCAAAGCGTTCTGAAATATCAGATTGCAGATTCGAAAAACAACAGTGTAAGCAAACTGCTCAATGAGAAGAACAGTGTAACTTTTTGAGATAAATTCACGCATCACAAAGCAGTTTCTCAGAAAGCTTCTTTCATCTACCTCTGTTGCCCAGTTTGGAGTGCAGTGGTGCGATCTCAGCTCATGGTGCGGTCTCAGCTCACTGCAACCTCCACCACCCACGTTCAAGCAATTCCTGTGCCTCACCCTCCTGAGTAGCTGGGACTACAGGTGTGTGACACTACAACTGACTAATTTTGGCATTTTTAGTAGAGACAGGGTTTCACTGTGTTGGCCAGGCTGGCCTTCAACTCC
>CM058079.1:7804573-7852752 GCA_030247045.1 Colobus guereza | reverse complement strand
TGTGTAACTCTGTGAGATGAATTCACATCACAAAGCAGTTTCTCAGAAAGCTTCTTTCTAGTTTTTATCTGAGGATATTTCCTTTTCACCATAGGCCTCAATGTGCTCCCAAATATCCCTTTGCAGATTCCACGAAAACAGTGTTAGCAAACTGCTCAATGAAAAGAAAGGTGTAACTCTGTGAGATGAATTCACAAATCACAAAGCAGTTTCAGAAAGCTTCTTTCTAGTTTTTATCTGAGGATATTTCCTTTGTCACCATAGGCTTCAATGTGATCCAAAATATCCTTCTCAGATTCCCAAAACAGTGCTACCAAACTGCTCCATGAAAAGAATGGTGTAACTCTGTGAGATGAATTCACACATCACAAAGCAGTTTCTCAGAAAGCTTCTTCTAGTTTTTATCTGAGGATATTTCCTTTTCACCATAGGCTTCAATGCTCCAAATATCCCTTTGCAGATTCCACAAAACAGTGTTATCAAACTGCTCCATGAAAAGAAAGTGTAACTCTGTGAGATGAATTCACACATCACAAAGAACTTTCTCAGAAAGCTTTTCTAGTTTTTATCTGAGGATATTTCCTTTGTCACCATAGGCTTCAATGTGATCCAAAATATCCTTCTCAGATTCCCAAAACAGTGCTACCAAACTGCTCCATGAAAAGAATGGTGTAACTCTGTGAGATGAATTCACACATCACAAAGCAGTTTCTCAGAAGCTTCTTTCTAGTTTTTGTCTGAGGATATTTCCTTTTCACCATAGGCTTCAATGTGCTCCCAAATATCCTATTGCAGATTCCACGAAAACAGTGTTAGCAAACTGCTCCATGAAAAGAATGGTGTAACTCTGTGAGATGAATTCACACATCACAAAGCAGTTTCTCAGAAAGCTTCTTTCTAGTTTTTCTGAGGATATTTCCTTTTCACCATAGGCTTCAATGCACTCCCAAATATCCCTTTGCAGATTCCACAAAACAGTGTTAGCAAACTGCTCCATGAAAAGAAAGGTGTAACTCTGTGAGATGAATTCACACATCACAAAGAAGTTTCTCAGAAAGCTTCTTTCTAGTTTTTATCTGAGGATATTTCCTTTGTCACCATAGGCTTCAATGCACTCCAAATATCCTTCTCAGATTCCCAAAACAGTGCTACCAAACTGCTCCATGAAAAGAATGGTGTAACTCTGTGAGATGAATTCACACATCACAAAGCAGTTTCTCAGAAAGCTTCTTTCTAGTTTTTATCTGAGGATATTTCCTTTTCACCATAGGCTTCAATGTGCTCCCAAATATCCTTTGCAGATTCCACGAAAACAGTGTTAGCAAACTGCTCAATGAAAAGAAAGGTGTAACTCTGTGAGATGAATTCACAAATCACAAAGCAGTTTCTCAGAAAGCTTCTTTCTAGTTTTTGTCTGAGGATATTTCCTTTGTCACCATAGGCTTCAATGTGATCCAAAATATCCTTCTCAGATTCCCAAAACAGTGTTACCAAACTGCTCCATGAAAAGAAAGGTGTAACTCTGTGAGATGAATTCACACATCACAAAGCAGTTTCTCAGAAAGCTTCTTCTAGTTTTTATCTGAGGATATTTCCTTTTCACCATAGGCTTCAATGTGATCCAAAATATCCTTTGCAGATTCCATGAAAACAGTGTTATCAAACTGCTCCATGAAAAGAAAGGTGTAACTCTGTGAGATGAATTCACACATCACAAAGAAGTTTCTCAGAAAGCTTTTCTAGTTTTTATCTGAGGATATTTCCTTTGTCACCATAGCTTCAATGCTCCAAATATCCTTCTCAGATTCCCAAAACAGTGCTACCAAACTGATCCATGAAAAGAATCATGTAACTCTGTGAGATGAATTCACACATCACAAAACAGTTTCTCAGAAAGCTTCTTTCTAGTTTTTATCTGAGGATATTTCCTTTGTCACCATAGGCTTCAATGTGCTCCCAAATATCCCTTTGCAGATTCCAAGAAAACAGTGTTAGCAAACTGCTCAATGAAAAGAACAGTGTAACTCTGTGAGATGAATTCACACATCACAAAGAAGTTTCTCAGAAAGCTTCTTTCTAGTTTTTCTGAGGATATTTCCTTTGTCACCATAGGCTTCAATGCACTCCCAAATATCCCTTTGCAGATTCCAAGAAAACAGTGTTAACAAACTGCTCAATGAAAAGAACAGTGTAACTCTGTGAGATGAATTCACACATCACAAAGCAGTTTCTCAGAAAGTTTCTTTCTAGTTTTTATCTGAGGATATTTCCTTTGTCACCATAGGGTTCAATGTGCTCCCAAATATCCTATTGCAGATTCCACGAAAACAGTGTTATCAAACTGCTCAATGAAAAGAACAGTGTAACTCTGTGAGATGAATTCACACATCACAAAGCAGTTTCTCAGAAAGCTTCTTTCTAGTTTTTCTGAGGATATTTCCTTTTCACCATAGGCTTCAATGCACTCCCAAATATCCCTTTGCAGATTCCACGAAAACAGTGTTAGCAAACTGCTCCATGAAAAGAAAGTTGTAACTCTGTGAGATGAATTCACACATCACAAAGAAGTTTCTCAGAAAGCTTCTTTCTAGTTTTTATCTGAGGATATTTCCTTTGTCACCATAGGCTTCAATGTGATCCAAAATATCCTTCTCAGATTCCCAAAACAGTGCTACCAAACTGATCCATGAAAAGAATCATGTAACTCTGTGAGATGAATTCACACATCACAAAGAAGTTTCTCAGAAAGCTTCTTTCTAGTTTTTGTCTGAGGATATTTCCTTTGTCACCATAGGCTTCAATGTGATCCAAAATATCCTTCTCAGATTCCCAAAACAGTGCTACCAAACTGCTCCATGAAAAGAAAGGTGTAACTCTGTGAGATGAATTCACACATCACAAAGCAGTTTCTCAGAAAGCTTCTTTCTAGTTTTTCTGAGGATATTTCCTTTGTCACCATAGGCTTCAATGCACTCCCAAATATCCCTTTGCAGATTCCACAAAACAGTGTTAGCAAACTGCTCCATGAAAAGAATGGTGTAACTCTGTGAGATGAATTCACACATCACAAAGTAGTTTCTCAGAAAGCTTCTTTCTAGTTTTTGTCTGAGGATATTTCCTTTTCACCATAGGCTTCAATGTGCTCCAAATATCCCTTTGCAGATTCCACGAAAACAGTGTTAGCAAACTGCTCCATGAAAAGAAAGGTGTAACTCTGTGAGATGAATTCACACATCACAAAGAAGTTTCTCAGAAAGCTTCTTTCTAGTTTTTATCTGAGGATATTTCCTTTGTCACCATAGGCTTCAATGCACTCCCAAATATCCTTCTCAGATTCCCAAAACAGTGCTACCAAACTGATCCATGAAAAGAATCATGTAACTCTGTGAGATGAATTCACACATCACAAAGCAGTTTCTCAGAAAGCTTCTTTCTAGTTTTTGTCTGAGGATATTTCCTTTGTCACCATAGGCTTCAATGTGATCCAAAATATCCTTCTCAGATTCCCAAAACAGTGCTACCAAACTGCTCCATGAAAAGAATGTAACTCTGTGAGATGAATTCACAAATCACAAAGCAGTTTCTCAGAAACTTCTTTCTAGTTTTTCTGAGGATATTTTGTCACCATAGGCTTCAATGCTCAAATATCCCTTTGCAGATTCCAAAAACAGTGTTACAAACTGCTCCATGAAAAGAATGTGTAACTCTGTGATGAATTCACATCACAAAGTTTCTCAGAAAGCTTTTCTAGTTTTATATGAGGATATTTCCTTGTCACCATAGGCTTCAATGATCCAAAATATCCTTTGCAGATTCCACAAAACAGTGTTAGCAAACTGCTCCATGAAAAGAATCATGTAACTCTGTGATGAATTCACACATCACAAAGCAGTTTCTCAGAAAGTTTCTTTCTAGTTTTTGTCTGAGGATATTTCCTTTTCACCATAGGCTTCAATGCTCCAAATATCCCTTTGCAGATTCCATGAAAACAGTGTTAGCAAACTGCTCCATGAAAAGAAAGGTGTAACTCTGTGAGATGAATTCACACATCACAAAGAAGTTTCTCAGAAAGTTTCTTTCTAGTTTTTATCTGAGGATATTTCCTTTGTCACCATAGGCTTCAATGTGATCCAAAATATCCTTCTCAGATTCCCAAAACAGTGCTACCAAACTGCTCCATGAAAAGAATGGTGTAACTCTGTGAGATGAATTCACACATCACAAAGCAGTTTCTCAGAAAGCTTCTTTCTAGTTTTTATCTGAGGATATTTCCTTTTCACCATAGGCTTCAATGCACTCCCAAATATCCTTTGCAGATTCCAAAAACAGTGTTAGCAAACTGCTCAATGAAAAGAACAGTGTAACTCTGTGAGATGAATTCACATCACAAAGCAGTTTCTCAGAAAGTTTCTTTCTAGTTTTTATCTGAGGATATTTCCTTTTCACCATAGGCTTCAATGCTCAAATATCCTTCTCAGATTCCAAAAACAGTGCTACCAAACTGCTCAATGAAAAGAATGTAACTCTGTGATGAATTCACATCACAAAGAAGTTTCTCAGAAACTTCTTTCTAGTTTTTCTGAGGATATTTTGTCACCATAGGCTTCAATGCTCAAATATCCTTTGCAGATTCCAAGAAAACAGTGTTAACAAACTGCTCCATGAAAAGAATGTAACTCTGTGAGATGAATTCACAAATCACAAAGCAGTTTCTCAGAAAGCTTCTTTCTAGTTTTTATCTGAGGATATTTCCTTTGTCACCATAGGCTTCAATGTGATCCAAAATATCCTTCTCAGATTCCCAAAACAGTGTTACAAACTGCTCCATGAAAAGAATGGTGTAACTCTGTGAGATGAATTCACACATCACAAAGCAGTTTCTCAGAAAGTTTCTTTCTAGTTTTTCTGAGGATATTTCCTTTTCACCATAGGCTTCAATGTGCTCCAAATATCCTTTGCAGATTCCATGAAAACAGTGCTACCAAACTGCTCCATGAAAAGAATGGTGTAACTCTGTGAGATGAATTCACACATCACAAAGCAGTTTCTCAGAAAGTTTCTTTCTAGTTTTTATCTGAGGATATTTCCTTTTCACCATAGGCTTCAATGCACTCCAAATATCCTTTGCAGATTCCATGAAAACAGTGTTAGCAAACTGCTCCATGAAAAGAATGGTGTAACTCTGTGAGATGAATTCACACATCACAAAGAAGTTTCTCAGAAAGCTTCTTTCTAGTTTTTATCTGAGGATATTTCCTTTGTCACCATAGGCTTCAATGTGATCCAAAATATCCTTCTCAGATTCCAAAACAGTGTTAACAAACTGCTCCATGAAAAGAATGTAACTCTGTGATGAATTCACATCACAAAGCAGTTTCAGAAAGCTTCTTCTAGTTTTTATCTGAGGATATTTCCTTGTCACCATAGGCTTCAATGCTCAAATATCCTTTGCAGATTCCAGAAAACAGTGTTATCAAACTGCTCCATGAAAAGAATGTGTAACTCTGTGAGATGAATTCACATCACAAAGTTTCTCAGAAACTTCTTTCTAGTTTTATCTGAGGATATTTCCTTGTCACCATAGGCTTCAATGCTCAAATATCCTTGCAGATTCCAAGAAAACAGTGTTAGCAAACTGCTCCATGAAAAGAAAGGTGTAACTCTGTGAGATGAATTCACACATCACAAAGCAGTTTCAGAAAGCTTCTTTCTAGTTTTTATCTGAGGATATTTCCTTTGTCACCATAGGCTTCAATGCACTCCCAAATATCCTATTGCAGATTCCAAGAAAACAGTGTTATCAAACTGCTCAATGAAAAGAACAGTGTAACTCTGTGAGATGAATTCACACATCACAAGCAGTTTCTCAGAAAGTTTCTTTCTAGTTTTTATCTGAGGATATTTCCTTTTCACCATAGGCTTCAATGCACTCCAAATATCCTTTGCAGATTCCATGAAAACAGTGTTAGCAAACTGCTCCATGAAAAGAAAGGTGTAACTCTGTGAGATGAATTCACACATCACAAAGAAGTTTCTCAGAAAGCTTCTTTCTAGTTTTTATCTGAGGATATTTCCTTTGTCACCATAGGCTTCAATGCTCAAATATCCTTGCAGATTCCACAAAACAGTGTTATCAAACTGCTCAATGAAAAGAATGTAACTCTGTGATGAATTCACATCACAAAGTTTCTCAGAAAGCTTTTCTAGTTTTTATCTGAGGATATTTCCTTTTCACCATAGCTTCAATGCTCCAAATATCCTTCTCAGATTCCAAAAACAGTGTTACCAAACTGCTCCATGAAAAGAATCATGTAACTCTGTGAGATGAATTCACAAATCACAAAGCAGTTTCTCAGAAAGTTTCTTTCTAGTTTTTGTCTGAGGATATTTCCTTTGTCACCATAGGCTTCAATGCACTCCAAATATCCTTTGCAGATTCCAAGAAAACAGTGTTAGCAAACTGCTCAATGAAAAGAACAGTGTAACTCTGTGAGATGAATTCACACATCACAAAGCAGTTTCTCAGAAACTTCTTTCTAGTTTTTCTGAGGATATTTCCTTTGTCACCATAGGCTTCAATGTGATCCAAAATATCCTTCTCAGATTCCCCAAAACAGTGCTACCAAACTGCTCCATGAAAAGAATGGTGTAACTCTGTGAGATGAATTACACATCACAAAGCAGTTTCTCAGAAAGTTTCTTTCTAGTTTTTATCTGAGGATATTTCCTTTTCACCATAGGCTTCAATGCTCCAAATATCCTTCTCAGATTCCACAAAACAGTGTTACCAAACTGCTCAATGAAAAGAAAGGTGTAACTCTGTGAGATGAATTCACACATCACAAAGAAGTTTCTCAGAAAGCTTCTTTCTAGTTTTTATCTGAGGATATTTCCTTTTCACCATAGGCCTCAATGCACTCCCAAATATCCTTTGCAGATTCCACAAAACAGTGTTACCAAACTGCTCAATGAAAAGAAAGGTGTAACTCTGTGAGATGAATTCACACATCACAAAGCAGTTTCTCAGAAAGTTTCTTTCTAGTTTTTATCTGAGGATATTTCCTTTTCACCATAGGCTTCAATGTGCTCCAAATATCCTTCTCAGATTCCAAAACAGTGCTACCAAACTGCTCAATGAAAAGAAAGGTGTAACTCTGTGAGATGAATTCACACATCACAAAGCAGTTTCTCAGAAAGCTTCTTTCTAGTTTTTATCTGAGGATATTTCCTTTTCACCATAGGCTTCAATGTGCTCCCAAATATCCTTTGCAGATTCCATGAAAACAGTGTTAGCAAACTGCTCAATGAAAAGAATGGTGTAACTCTGTGAGATGAATTAACACATCACAAAGAAGTTTCTCAGAAAGCTTCTTTCTAGTTTTTATCTGAGGATATTTCCTTTTCACCATAGGCTTCAATGTGCTCCCAAATATCCTTCTCAGATTCCACAAAACAGTGCTACCAAACTGCTCCATGAAAAGAATGTAACTCTGTGATGAATTCACATCACAAAGTTTCTCAGAAACTTCTTTCTAGTTTTATCTGAGGATATTTCCTTTTCACCATAGCTTCAATGCTCCAAATATCCCATTGCAGATTCCACAAAACAGTGTTAGCAAACTGCTCCATGAAAAGAAAGTGTAACTCTGAGATGAATTCACATCACAAAGAAGTTTCTCAGAAACTTCTTTCTAGTTTTTCTGAGGATATTTCTTTGTCACCATAGGCTTCAATGCATCCAAAATATCCTTTGCAGATTCCACAAAACAGTGTTAACAAACTGCTCCATGAAAAGAATCATGTAACTCTGTGAGATGAATTCACACATCACAAAACAGTTTCTCAGAAGCTTCTTTCTAGTTTTTATCTGAGGATATTTCCTTTGTCACCATAGGCTTCAATGCATCCAAAATATCCTTCTCAGATTCCAAAAACAGTGTTAGCAAACTGCTCCATGAAAAGAATGGTGTAACTCTGTGATGAATTCACATCACAAAGTTTCTCAGAAACTTCTTTCTAGTTTTTGTCTGAGGATATTTCCTTTTCACCATAGGCTTCAATGTGCTCAAATATCCTTTGCAGATTCCACAAAACAGTGTTACAAACTGCTCCATGAAAAGAATGTAACTCTGTGATGAATTCACATCACAAAGTTTCTCAGAAACTTCTTTCTAGTTTTTCTGAGGATATTTCCTTTTCACCATAGGCTTCAATGCTCCAAATATCCTATTGCAGATTCCATGAAAACAGTGTTATCAAACTGCTCAATGAAAAGAATGGTGTAACTCTGTGATGAATTCACACATCAAAGCAGTTTCTCAGAAAGCTTTTCTAGTTTTTATCTGAGGATATTTCCTTTTCACCATAGGCTTCAATGTGCTCAAATATCCTTGCAGATTCCATGAAAACAGTGTTACAAACTGCTCCATGAAAAGAATGTAACTCTGTGATGAATTCACACATCACAAAGTTTCTCAGAAAGCTTTTCTAGTTTTTATCTGAGGATATTTCTTTGTCACCATAGCTTCAATGCTCCAAATATCCTTTGCAGATTCCATGAAAACAGTGTTAGCAAACTGCTCATGAAAAGAATGTAACTCTGTGAGATGAATTCACATCACAAAGAAGTTTCTCAGAAACTTCTTTCTAGTTTTATCTGAGGATATTTCCTTTTCACCATAGCTTCAATGCTCCAAATATCCTTTGCAGATTCCAAAAACAGTGTTACAAACTGCTCCATGAAAAGAAGTGTAACTCTGTGAGATGAATTCACATCACAAAGTTTCTCAGAAACTTCTTTCTAGTTTTTGTCTGAGGATATTTCCTTTTCACCATAGGCTTCAATGTGCTCAAATATCCTTTGCAGATTCCATGAAAACAGTGTTACCAAACTGCTCCATGAAAAGAAAGGTGTAACTCTGTGAGATGAATTCACACATCACAAAGTTTCTCAGAAAGTTCTTTCTAGTTTTTCTGAGGATATTTTGTCACCATAGCTTCAATGCTCCAAATATCCTTTCAGATTCCAAAAACAGTGTTACAAACTGCTCCATGAAAAGAATGTAACTCTGTGATGAATTCACACATCACAAGCAGTTTCTCAGAAAGTTCTTTCTAGTTTTTCTGAGGATATTTCCTTTTCACCATAGCTTCAATGCTCCAAATATCCTTGCAGATTCCACAAAACAGTGTTAGCAAACTGCTCAATGAAAAGAATGGTGTAACTCTGTGAGATGAATTCACACATCACAAAGCAGTTTCTCAGAAGCTTCTTTCTAGTTTTTATCTGAGGATATTTCCTTTTCACCATAGGCTTCAATGCACTCCCAAATATCCTTCTCAGATTCCACAAAACAGTGTTACCAAACTGCTCCATGAAAAGAAAGGTGTAACTCTGTGAGATGAATTCACACATCACAAAGAGTTTCTCAGAAAGCTTTTCTAGTTTTTATCTGAGGATATTTCCTTTTCACCATAGGCCTCAATGTGCTCCCAAATATCCCTTCTCAGATTCCCAAAACAGTGCTACCAAACTGCTCCATGAAAAGAATGGTGTAACTCTGTGAGATGAATTAACACATCACAAAGCAGTTTCTCAGAAAGCTTCTTTCTAGTTTTTATCTGAGGATATTTCCTTTTCACCATAGGCTTCAATGTGCTCCCAAATATCCCTTCTCAGATTCCACAAAACAGTGTTATCAAACTGCTCCATGAAAAGAAAGGTGTAACTCTGTGAGATGAATTACACATCACAAAGCAGTTTCTCAGAAAGCTTCTTTCTAGTTTTTATCTGAGGATATTTCCTTTTCACCATAGGCCTCAATGTGCTCCAAATATCCTTTCAGATTCCAAAAACAGTGTTACCAAACTGCTCAATGAAAAGAAAGGTGTAACTCTGTGAGATGAATTCACACATCACAAAACAGTTTCTCAGAAAGCTTCTTTCTAGTTTTTATCTGAGGATATTTCCTTTTCACCATAGGCCTCAATGTGCTCCCAAATATCCTTTGCAGATTCCAAAACAGTGCTACCAAACTGCTCCATGAAAAGAAAGGTGTAACTCTGTGATGAATTCACATCACAAAGTTTCTCAGAAAGTTCTTTCTAGTTTTTCTGAGGATATTTCCTTGTCACCATAGGCTCAATGCTCCAAATATCCTTTCAGATTCCAAAAACAGTGTTATCAAACTGCTCCATGAAAAGAATCATGTAACTCTGTGATGAATTCACACATCACAAAGTTTCTCAGAAACTTCTTTCTAGTTTTTATCTGAGGATATTTTGTCACCATAGCTTCAATGCTCCAAATATCCCATTGCAGATTCCATGAAAACAGTGTTATCAAACTGCTCCATGAAAAGAATGTGTAACTCTGTGAGATGAATTCACAAATCACAAAGCAGTTTCTCAGAAAGCTTCTTTCTAGTTTTTATCTGAGGATATTTCCTTTTCACCATAGGCCTCAATGTGCTCCCAAATATCCCTTTGCAGAAAACAGTTTTAAAACTGCTACATGAAAAGAATGGTGCAACTCTGTGAGATGAATTCACACATCCCAAAGAACTTTCTCAGAAAGATTCTTTCTAGTTTTTATCTGAGGATATTTCCTTTGTCACCATAGGCTTCAATGTGATCCAAAATATCCCTTCTCAGATTCCCAAAACAGTGCTACCAAACTGCTCCATGAAAAGAATCATGTAACTCTGTGAGATGAATTAACACATCACAAAGCAGTTTCTCAGAAAGCTTCTTTCCAGTTTTTGTATGAGGATATTTCCTTTTCATCCATAGGCTTCAATGCACTCCCAAATATCCCTTCTCAGATTCCACAAAACAGTGTTACCAAACTGCTCATGAAAAGAAAGGTGTAACTCTGTGAGATGAATTCACACATCACAAAGCAGTTTCTCAGAAAGCTTCTTTCTAGTTTTTATCTGAGGATATTTCCTTTTCACCATAGGCCTCAATGCACTCCAAAATATCCCATTGCAGATTCCACAAAACAGTGTTACCAAACTGCTCAATGAAAAGAAAGGTGTAACTCTGTGAGATGAATTCACACATCACAAAGCAGTTTCTCAGAAACTTCTTTCTAGTTTTTCTGAGGATATTTCCTTTTCACCATAGGCCTCAATGCACTCCAAATATCCCTTTGCAGATTCCATGAAAACAGTGTTAGCAAACTGCTCCATGAAAAGAATGTGTAACTCTGTGAGATGAATTCACACATCACAAAACAGTTTCTCAGAAAGCTTCTTTCTAGTTTTTATCTGAGGATATTTCCTTTTCACCATAGGCCTCAATGTGCTCCAAATATCCCTTTGCAGATTCCACAAAACAGTGTTACCAAACTGCTCAATGAAAAGAAAGGTGTAACTCTGTGATGAATTCACATCACAAAGTTTCTCAGAAACTTCTTTCTAGTTTTTCTGAGGATATTTTGTCACCATAGCTTCAATGCTCCAAATATCCTTTCAGATTCCAAAAACAGTGTTATCAAACTGCTCCATGAAAAGAATCATGTAACTCTGTGATGAATTCACACATCACAAAGTTTCTCAGAAACTTCTTTCTAGTTTTTATCTGAGGATATTTTGTCACCATAGCTTCAATGCTCCAAATATCCCATTGCAGATTCCATGAAAACAGTGTTATCAAACTGCTCCATGAAAAGAAAGGTGTAACTCTGTGAGATGAATTCACACATCACAAAGTTTCTCAGAAAGCTTCTTTCTAGTTTTTATCTGAGGATATTTCCTTTTCACCATAGGCTTCAATGCACTCCCAAATATCCTTTGCAGATTCCAGAAAACAGTGTTACAAACTGCTCCATGAAAAGAATGGTGTAACTCTGTGAGATGAATTCACACATCACAAAGAAGTTTCTCAGAAAGTTTCTTTCTAGTTTTTATCTGAGGATATTTCCTTTGTCACCATAGGCTTCAATGTGATCCAAAATATCCCTTCTCAGATTCCCAAAACAGTGCTACCAAACTGCTCCATGAAAAGAATGGTGTAACTCTGTGAGATGAATTAACACATCACAAAGCAGTTTCTCAGAAGCTTCTTTCTAGTTTTTGTCTGAGGATATTTCCTTTTCACCATAGGCTTCAATGCACTCCCAAATATCCCTTCTCAGATTCCACAAAACAGTGTTACCAAACTGCTCATGAAAAGAAAGGTGTAACTCTGTGAGATGAATTCACACATCACAAAGCAGTTTCTCAGAAAACTTCTTTCTAGTTTTTATCTGAGGATATTTCCTTTTCACCATAGGCTTCAATGCACTCAAATATCCCTTGCAGATTCCACAAAACAGTGTTACCAAACTGCTCCATGAAAAGAACATGTAACTCTGTGAGATGAATTCACACATCACAAAACAGTTTCTCAGAAAGCTTTTCTAGTTTTTCTGAGGATATTTTGTCACCATAGCTTCAATGCTCCAAATATCCTTCTCAGATTCCAAAAACAGTGTTATCAAACTGCTCCATGAAAAGAATCATGTAACTCTGTGATGAATTCACACATCAAAGCAGTTTCTCAGAAAGCTTTTCTAGTTTTTCTGAGGATATTTCCTTTGTCACCATAGCTTCAATGCACTCCAAAATATCCCATTGCAGATTCCAAAAACAGTGCTACCAAACTGCTCAATGAAAAGAAAGGTGTAACTCTGTGAGATGAATTCACATCACAAAGCAGTTTCTCAGAAAGTTTCTTTCTAGTTTTTATCTGAGGATATTTCCTTTGTCACCATAGGCTTCAATGCATCCAAATATCCTTTGCAGATTCCAGAAAACAGTGTTACAAACTGCTCAATGAAAAGAACAGTGTAACTCTGTGAGATGAATTCACACATCACAAAGAAGTTTCTCAGAAAACTTCTTTCTAGTTTTTATCTGAGGATATTTTGTCACCATAGCTTCAATGCTCCAAATATCCTTCTCAGATTCCAAAAACAGTGTTATCAAACTGCTCAATGAAAAGAATGTGTAACTCTGTGAGATGAATTCACATCACAAAGAACTTTCTCAGAAAGCTTTTCTAGTTTTTATCTGAGGATATTTTGTCACCATAGCTTCAATGCACTCCCAAATATCCTTTGCAGATTCCAAAAACAGTGTTAGCAAACTGCTCCATGAAAAGAACAGTGTAACTCTGTGAGATGAATTCACATCACAAAGAGTTTCTCAGAAAGCTTCTTTCTAGTTTTTATCTGAGATATTTCCTTTGTCACCATAGGCTTCAATGTGCTCCAAATATCCTTCTCAGATTCCACAAAACAGTGTTACCAAACTGCTCCATGAAAAGAAAGGTGTAACTCTGTGAGATGAATTCACACATCACAAGCAGTTTCTCAGAAAGCTTCTTTCTAGTTTTTATCTGAGGATATTTCCTTTGTCACCATAGGCTTCAATGCATCCAAATATCCTTGCAGATTCCAAAAACAGTGTTAGCAAACTGCTCAATGAAAAGAACAGTGTAACTCTGTGAGATGAATTCACACATCACAAAGCAGTTTCTCAGAAAGCTTCTTTCTAGTTTTTATCTGAGGATATTTCCTTTTCACCATAGGCTTCAATGTGCTCCCAAATATCCTTCTCAGATTCCACAAAACAGTGTTACCAAACTGCTCCATGAAAAGAAAGGTGTAACTCTGTGAGATGAATTCACACATCACAAAGCAGTTTCTCAGAAAGCTTCTTCTAGTTTTTATCTGAGGATATTTCCTTTTCACCATAGGCCTCAATGCACTCCAAATATCCTTTGCAGATTCCAAAACAGTGCTACCAAACTGCTCATGAAAAGAATGGTGTAACTCTGTGAGATGAATTCACACACATCACAAAGTTTCTCAGAAAGCTTTTCTAGTTTTTCTGAGGATATTTTGTCACCATAGGCTCAATGCTCCAAATATCCTTCTCAGATTCCAAAAACAGTGTTATCAAACTGCTCCATGAAAAGAATCATGTAACTCTGTGATGAATTCACACATCAAAGCAGTTTCTCAGAAAGCTTTTCTAGTTTTTCTGAGGATATTTCCTTTTCACCATAGCTTCAATGCTCCAAATATCCTTCTCAGATTCCAAAAACAGTGCTACCAAACTGCTCAATGAAAAGAAAGGTGTAACTCTGTGAGATGAATTCACACATCACAAGCAGTTTCTCAGAAAGCTTTTCTAGTTTTTCTGAGGATATTTTGTCACCATAGCTTCAATGCTCCAAATATCCTTTCAGATTCCACAAAACAGTGTTATCAAACTGCTCAATGAAAAGAAAGGTGTAACTCTGTGAGATGAATTCACACATCACAAAGCAGTTTCTCAGAAAGCTTCTTTCTAGTTTTTATCTGAGGATATTTCCTTTTCACCATAGGCTTCAATGTGCTCCCAAATATCCCTTGCAGATTCCACAAAACAGTGTTAGCAAACTGCTCAATGAAAAGAAAGGTGTAACTCTGTGAGATGAATTCACACATCACAAGCAGTTTCTCAGAAAGCTTCTTTCTAGTTTTTCTGAGGATATTTTGTCACCATAGGCTTCAATGCTCAAATATCCTTGCAGATTCCACAAAACAGTGTTATCAAACTGCTCAATGAAAAGAAAGGTGTAACTCTGTGAGATGAATTCACACATCACAAAGCAGTTTCTCAGAAAGCTTTTCTAGTTTTTATCTGAGGATATTTCCTTTTCACCATAGGCTTCAATGTGCTCCCAAATATCCCTTGCAGATTCCACAAAACAGTGTTAGCAAACTGCTCAATGAAAAGAAAGGTGTAACTCTGTGAGATGAATTCACACATCACAAAACAGTTTCTCAGAAAGCTTCTTTCTAGTTTTTATCTGAGGATATTTCCTTTTCACCATAGGCCTCAATGTGCTCCCAAATATCCTTTGCAGATTCCAAAACAGTGCTACCAAACTGCTCCATGAAAAGAAGTGTAACTCTGAGATGAATTCACATCACAAAGAGTTTCTCAGAAACTTCTTTCTAGTTTTTCTGAGGATATTTTGTCACCATAGCTTCAATGCTCCAAATATCCTTGCAGATTCCATGAAAACAGTGTTACAAACTGCTCATGAAAAGAATGTGTAACTCTGTGAGATGAATTCACATCACAAGCAGTTTCTCAGAAACTTCTTTCTAGTTTTTATCTGAGGATATTTTGTCACCATAGCTTCAATGCTCCAAATATCCCATTGCAGATTCCACAAAACAGTGTTATCAAACTGCTCCATGAAAAGAATCATGTAACTCTGTGAGATGAATTCACAAATCACAAAGCAGTTTCTCAGAAAGCTTCTTTCTAGTTTTTATCTGAGGATATTTCCTTTTCACCATAGGCCTCAATGCACTCCAAAATATCCTTTGCAGATTCCAGAAAACAGTGTTACAAACTGCTCCATGAAAAGAATGGTGTAACTCTGTGAGATGAATTCACATCACAAAGAGTTTCTCAGAAAGCTTCTTTCTAGTTTTTATCTGAGGATATTTCCTTTGTCACCATAGGCTTCAATGTGATCCAAAATATCCCTTCTCAGATTCCCAAAACAGTGCTACCAAACTGCTCCATGAAAAGAATCATGTAACTCTGTGAGATGAATTAACACATCACAAAGCAGTTTCTCAGAAAGCTTCTTTCTAGTTTTTCTGAGGATATTTCCTTTTCACCATAGGCTTCAATGCACTCCAAATATCCCTTCTCAGATTCCACAAAACAGTGTTACCAAACTGCTCCATGAAAAGAAAGGTGTAACTCTGTGAGATGAATTCACACATCACAAAGAGTTTCTCAGAAAGCTTCTTTCTAGTTTTTATCTGAGGATATTTCCTTTTCACCATAGGCTTCAATGCACTCCAAAATATCCCATTGCAGATTCCACAAAACAGTGTTACCAAACTGCTCAATGAAAAGAAAGGTGTAACTCTGTGAGATGAATTCACACATCACAAAGCAGTTTCTCAGAAACTTCTTTCTAGTTTTTCTGAGGATATTTCCTTTTCACCATAGGCTTCAATGCACTCCAAATATCCCTTTGCAGATTCCAAAAACAGTGTTAGCAAACTGCTCCATGAAAAGAAAGGTGTAACTCTGTGAGATGAATTCACACATCACAAAGAACTTTCTCAGAAAGCTTCTTTCTAGTTTTTATCTGAGGATATTTCCTTTGTCACCATAGGCTTCAATGCACTCCAAATATCCCTTCTCAGATTCCCAAAACAGTGCTACCAAACTGCTCCATGAAAAGAATCATGTAACTCTGTGAGATGAATTAACACATCACAAAGCAGTTTCTCAGAAACTTCTTTCTAGTTTTTATCTGAGGATATTTCCTTTGTCACCATAGGCTTCAATGCACTCCAAATATCCCATTGCAGATTCCAAAAACAGTGTTAGCAAACTGCTCAATGAAAAGAAAGGTGTAACTCTGTGATGAATTCACACATCACAAAGCAGTTTCTCAGAAAGTTTCTTTCTAGTTTTTATCTGAGGATATTTCCTTTTCACCATAGGCCTCAATGTGCTCCAAATATCCTTTGCAGATTCCATGAAAACAGTGTTAGCAAACTGCTCCATGAAAAGAAAGGTGTAACTCTGTGAGATGAATTCACACATCACAAAGCAGTTTCTCAGAAAGCTTCTTTCTAGTTTTTCTGAGGATATTTCCTTTGTCACCATAGGCTTCAATGCACTCCAAAATATCCTTCTCAGATTCCCAAAACAGTGCTACCAAACTGCTCCATGAAAAGAATGTAACTCTGTGAGATGAATTCACATCACAAAGAGTTTCTCAGAAACTTCTTTCTAGTTTTTGTCTGAGGATATTTCCTTGTCACCATAGGCTTCAATGCTCAAATATCCTTCTCAGATTCCAAAAACAGTGTTAACAAACTGCTCCATGAAAAGAATCATGTAACTCTGTGATGAATTCACACATCAAAGCAGTTTCTCAGAAAGCTTTTCTAGTTTTTATCTGAGGATATTTTGTCACCATAGGCTTCAATGCTCAAATATCCCTTGCAGATTCCAAAAACAGTGCTACCAAACTGCTCCATGAAAAGAATCATGTAACTCTGTGAGATGAATTCACATCACAAAGCAGTTTCTCAGAAAGCTTCTTTCTAGTTTTTATCTGAGGATATTTCCTTTTTCACCATAGGCTTCAATGCATCCAAATATCCCTTTGCAGATTCCAAAAACAGTGCTACCAAACTGCTCCATGAAAAGAATGTAACTCTGTGAGATGAATTAACACATCACAAAGCAGTTTCTCAGAAAGCTTCTTCTAGTTTTTATCTGAGGATATTTCCTTTTCACCATAGGCTTCAATGCACTCCAAATATCCCTTTGCAGATTCCAAAAACAGTGTTACCAAACTGCTCAATGAAAAGAAAGGTGTAACTCTGTGAGATGAATTCACACATCACAAAGCAGTTTCTCAGAAAGCTTCTTCTAGTTTTTATCTGAGGATATTTCCTTTTCACCATAGGCCTCAATGTGCTCCAAATATCCTTTGCAGATTCCATGAAAACAGTGTTAGCAAACTGCTCCATGAAAAGAAAGGTGTAACTCTGTGAGATGAATTCACATCACAAAGAAGTTTCTCAGAAAGCTTCTTTCTAGTTTTTATCTGAGGATATTTCCTTTGTCACCATAGGCTTCAATGCACTCCAAATATCCCTTCTCAGATTCCAAAACAGTGCTACCAAACTGCTCAATGAAAAGAAAGGTGTAACTCTGTGAGATGAATTCACAAATCACAAAGCAGTTTCTCAGAAAGCTTCTTTCTAGTTTTTGTCTGAGGATATTTCCTTTTTCACCATAGGCTTCAATGATCCAAAATATCCCTTCTCAGATTCCAAAAACAGTGTTAGCAAACTGCTCCATGAAAAGAAAGTGTAACTCTGAGATGAATTCACACATCACAAAACAGTTTCTCAGAAAGCTTTTCTAGTTTTTATCTGAGGATATTTCCTTTTCACCATAGGCCTCAATGTGCTCCCAAATATCCTTTGCAGATTCCAAAAAACAGTGTTAGCAAACTGCTCAATGAAAAGAACAGTGTAACTCTGTGAGATGAATTCACACATCACAAAGTTTCTCAGAAAGTTCTTTCTAGTTTTTCTGAGGATATTTTGTCACCATAGCTTCAATGCACTCCAAAATATCCTTGCAGATTCCAAAAACAGTGTTACAAACTGCTCCATGAAAAGAATCATGTAACTCTGTGATGAATTCACACATCACAAAACAGTTTCTCAGAAAGTTCTTTCTAGTTTTTATCTGAGGATATTTCCTTTGTCACCATAGCTTCAATGCTCCAAATATCCCATTGCAGATTCCAAGAAAACAGTGTTAGCAAACTGCTCAATGAAAAGAAAGGTGTAACTCTGTGAGATGAATTCACACATCACAAAACAGTTTCTCAGAAAGCTTCTTTCTAGTTTTTATCTGAGGATATTTCCTTTTCACCATAGGCCTCAATGTGCTCCCAAATATCCCTTTGCAGATTCCAAGAAAACAGTGTTAGCAAACTGCTCCATGAAAAGAAAGGTGTAACTCTGTGAGATGAATTCACACATCACAAAGAACTTTCTCAGAAAGCTTCTTTCTAGTTTTTATCTGAGGATATTTCCTTTTCACCATAGGCCTCAATGTGCTCCCAAATATCCCTTTGCAGATTCCACAAAACAGTGTTAGCAAACTGCTCCATGAAAAGAAAGGTGTAACTCTGTGAGATGAATTCACACATCACAAAGAACTTTCTCAGAAAGCTTTTCTAGTTTTTATCTGAGGATATTTCCTTTTCACCATAGGCCTCAATGTGCTCCCAAATATCCCTTTGCAGATTCCACAAAACAGTGTTACCAAACTGCTCCATGAAAAGAAAGGTGTAACTCTGTGATGAATTCACACATCACAAAGAAGTTTCTCAGAAAGCTTCTTTCTAGTTTTTATCTGAGGATATTTCCTTTGTCACCATAGGCTTCAATGTGCTCCCAAATATCCTATTGCAGATTCCAAGAAAACAGTGTTAGCAAACTGCTCAATGAAAAGAACAGTGTAACTCTGTGAGATGAATTCACACATCACAAAGCAGTTTCTCAGAAAGCTTCTTCTAGTTTTTATCTGAGGATATTTCCTTTTCACCATAGGCCTCAATGTGCTCCAAATATCCCTTGCAGATTCCATGAAAACAGTGTTAGCAAACTGCTCCATGAAAAGAAAGGTGTAACTCTGTGAGATGAATTCACATCACAAAGAAGTTTCTCAGAAAGCTTCTTTCTAGTTTTTATCTGAGGATATTTCCTTTGTCACCATAGGCTTCAATGCTCCAAATATCCTATTGCAGATTCCACGAAAACAGTGTTATCAAACTGCTCAATGAAAAGAATGTGTAACTCTGTGAGATGAATTCACACATCACAAAGCAGTTTCTCAGAAAGTTTCTTTCTAGTTTTTATCTGAGGATATTTTGTCACCATAGGCTCAATGCTCCAAATATCCTTCTCAGATTCCAAAAACAGTGTTACCAAACTGCTCAATGAAAAGAAGTGTAACTCTGAGATGAATTCACAAATCACAAAGCAGTTTCTCAGAAAGCTTTTCTAGTTTTTCTGAGGATATTTTGTCACCATAGGCTTCAATGTGATCCAAAATATCCTTGCAGATTCCATGAAAACAGTGTTAGCAAACTGCTCATGAAAAGAACATGTAACTCTGTGATGAATTCACACATCACAAAGAACTTTCTCAGAAAGCTTCTTTCTAGTTTTTATCTGAGGATATTTCCTTTGTCACCATAGGCTTCAATGTGATCCAAAATATCCCTTCTCAGATTCCCAAAACAGTGCTACCAAACTGCTCCATGAAAAGAACAGTGTAACTCTGTGAGATGAATTCACACATCACAAGCAGTTTCTCAGAAAGTTTCTTTCTAGTTTTTATCTGAGGATATTTCCTTTTCACCATAGGCCTCAATGTGCTCCCAAATATCCCTTGCAGATTCCACAAAACAGTGTTAGCAAACTGCTCCATGAAAAGAAAGGTGTAACTCTGTGAGATGAATTCACACATCACAAAGCAGTTTCTCAGAAAGCTTCTTTCTAGTTTTTATCTGAGGATATTTCCTTGTCACCATAGGCTTCAATGTGATCCAAAATATCCCTTCTCAGATTCCAAAAACAGTGTTAACAAACTGCTCCATGAAAAGAATGGTGTAACTCTGTGAGATGAATTCACACATCACAAAGCAGTTTCTCAGAAAGCTTCTTTCTAGTTTTTATCTGAGGATATTTCCTTTGTCACCATAAGCTTCAATGTGCTCCAAATATCCCATTGCAGATTCCAAGAAAACAGTGTTAACAAACTGCTCCATGAAAAGAATGGTGTAACTCTGTGAGATGAATTAACACATCACAAAGCAGTTTCTCAGAAAGCTTCTTTCTAGTTTTTATCTGAGGATATTTCCTTTGTCACCATAAGCTTCAATGTGCTCCAAATATCCCATTGCAGATTCCAAGAAAACAGTGTTAGCAAACTGCTCAATGAAAAGAACAGTGTAACTCTGTGAGATGAATTCACACATCACAAAGAAGTTTCTCAGAAAGCTTCTTTCTAGTTTTTATCTGAGGATATTTCCTTTTCACCATAGGCCTCAATGTGCTCCCAAATATCCCTTTGCAGATTCCACAAAACAGTGTTAGCAAACTGCTCATGAAAAGAAAGGTGTAACTCTGTGAGATGAATTCACACATCACAAAAGTTTCTCAGAAAGCTTCTTTCTAGTTTTTATCTGAGGATATTTCCTTTTCACCATAGGCTTCAATGTGATCCAAAATATCCTTCTCAGATTCCCAAAACAGTGCTACCAAACTGCTCCATGAAAAGAAAGTGTAACTCTGTGAGATGAATTCACACATCACAAAGTTTCTCAGAAAGCTTCTTTCTAGTTTTTGTCTGAGGATATTTCCTTTTCACCATAGGCTTCAATGCACTCCAAATATCCCATTGCAGATTCCAAAAACAGTGTTAGCAAACTGCTCAATGAAAAGAAGTGTAACTCTGAGATGAATTCACATCACAAAGAAGTTTCTCAGAAAGCTTTTCTAGTTTTTCTGAGGATATTTTGTCACCATAGGCTTCAATGTGATCCAAAATATCCTTCTCAGATTCCAAAAACAGTGTTACAAACTGCTCCATGAAAAGAAAGGTGTAACTCTGTGATGAATTCACATCACAAAGTTTCTCAGAAACTTCTTTCTAGTTTTTGTCTGAGGATATTTTGTCACCATAGCTTCAATGCACTCCAAAATATCCCATTGCAGATTCCAAAAACAGTGTTATCAAACTGCTCAATGAAAAGAATGGTGTAACTCTGTGAGATGAATTCACACATCACAAAGCAGTTTCTCAGAAAGCTTCTTTCTAGTTTTTATCTGAGGATATTTCCTTTGTCACCATAGGCCTCAATGTGCTCCAAATATCCCTTTGCAGATTCCACAAAACAGTGTTAGCAAACTGCTCCATGAAAAGAAAGTGTAACTCTGTGAGATGAATTCACACATCACAAAGAAGTTTCTCAGAAAGCTTCTTTCTAGTTTTATCTGAGGATATTTCCTTTTCACCATAGGCTTCAATGTGATCCAAAATATCCCTTCTCAGATTCCCAAAACAGTGTTACCAAACTGCTCCATGAAAAGAATGTAACTCTGTGAGATGAATTCACATCACAAAGTTTCTCAGAAAGCTTTTCTAGTTTTTCTGAGGATATTTTGTCACCATAGCTTCAATGCTCCAAATATCCTTCTCAGATTCCAAAAACAGTGTTATCAAACTGCTCCATGAAAAGAATCATGTAACTCTGTGATGAATTCACACATCAAAGCAGTTTCTCAGAAAGCTTTTCTAGTTTTTCTGAGGATATTTCCTTTGTCACCATAGCTTCAATGCTCCAAATATCCCATTGCAGATTCCCAAAACAGTGTTACCAAACTGCTCCATGAAAAGAATGTAACTCTGTGAGATGAATTCACATCACAAAGTTTCTCAGAAAGCTTTTCTAGTTTTTCTGAGGATATTTTGTCACCATAGCTTCAATGCTCCAAATATCCTTCTCAGATTCCAAAAACAGTGTTATCAAACTGCTCCATGAAAAGAATCATGTAACTCTGTGATGAATTCACACATCAAAGCAGTTTCTCAGAAAGCTTTTCTAGTTTTTCTGAGGATATTTCCTTTGTCACCATAGCTTCAATGCTCCAAATATCCCATTGCAGATTCCAAAAACAGTGTTATCAAACTGCTCAATGAAAAGAATGTAACTCTGTGAGATGAATTCACACATCACAAAGCAGTTTCTCAGAAAGCTTCTTTCTAGTTTTTATCTGAGGATATTTCCTTTTCACCATAGGCCTCAATGCACTCCAAAATATCCCTTTGCAGATTCCACAAAACAGTGTTAGCAAACTGCTCCATGAAAAGAAAGTGTAACTCTGTGAGATGAATTCACACATCACAAAACAGTTTCTCAGAAGCTTCTTTCTAGTTTTATCTGAGGATATTTCCTTGTCACCATAGGCTCAATGCTCCAAATATCCTTCTCAGATTCCCAAAACAGTGTTACAAACTGCTCATGAAAAGAATGTAACTCTGTGATGAATTCACATCACAAAGAAGTTTCTCAGAAACTTCTTTCTAGTTTTTCTGAGGATATTTTGTCACCATAGGCTCAATGCTCCAAATATCCTTCTCAGATTCCACAAAACAGTGTTACAAACTGCTCATGAAAAGAAAGGTGTAACTCTGTGATGAATTCACATCACAAAGAGTTTCTCAGAAAGTTCTTTCTAGTTTTTATCTGAGGATATTTTGTCACCATAGCTTCAATGTGCTCCAAATATCCTTTGCAGATTCCAAAAACAGTGTTACAAACTGCTCCATGAAAAGAAAGTGTAACTCTGAGATGAATTCACATCACAAAGCAGTTTCTCAGAAAGCTTCTTCTAGTTTTTATCTGAGGATATTTCCTTTGTCACCATAGGCTTCAATGCACTCCAAATATCCCTTTGCAGATTCCATGAAAACAGTGTTAGCAAACTGCTCAATGAAAAGAACAGTGTAACTCTGTGAGATGAATTCACATCACAAAGCAGTTTCTCAGAAAGCTTCTTTCTAGTTTTTATCTGAGGATATTTCCTTTTCACCATAGGCCTCAATGTGCTCCAAATATCCCTTTGCAGATTCCACGAAAACAGTGTTAGCAAACTGCTCCATGAAAAGAATCATGTAACTCTGTGAGATGAATTCACATCACAAAGCAGTTTCTCAGAAAGCTTCTTTCTAGTTTTTATCTGAGGATATTTTGTCACCATAGCTTCAATGCTCCAAATATCCTTTCAGATTCCACAAAACAGTGTTAGCAAACTGCTCCATGAAAAGAATGTAACTCTGTGATGAATTCACATCACAAAGTTTCTCAGAAAGCTTCTTCTAGTTTTTATCTGAGATATTTCCTTTTCACCATAGGCTCAATGTGCTCCAAATATCCTTGCAGATTCCATGAAAACAGTGTTATCAAACTGCTCATGAAAAGAATGTAACTCTGTGAGATGAATTCACAAATCACAAAGCAGTTTCTCAGAAAGCTTCTTTCTAGTTTTTATCTGAGGATATTTCCTTTTCACCATAGCTTCAATGTGCTCCAAATATCCTTTCAGATTCCAAAAACAGTGTTAGCAAACTGCTCCATGAAAAGAATCATGTAACTCTGTGAGATGAATTCACATCACAAAGCAGTTTCTCAGAAAGCTTCTTTCTAGTTTTTCTGAGGATATTTCCTTTTTCACCATAGGCTTCAATGTGCTCCAAATATCCCTTTGCAGATTCCATGAAAACAGTGTTATCAAACTGCTCCATGAAAAGAAAGTGTAACTCTGTGAGATGAATTCACACATCACAAAGAACTTTCTCAGAAAGCTTCTTTCTAGTTTTATCTGAGGATATTTCCTTTTTCACCATAGGCTTCAATGTGCTCCAAATATCCCTTTGCAGATTCCATGAAAACAGTGTTATCAAACTGCTCCATGAAAAGAAAGTGTAACTCTGTGAGATGAATTCACACATCACAAAGAACTTTCTCAGAAAGCTTCTTTCTAGTTTTATCTGAGGATATTTCCTTTGTCACCATAGGCTTCAATGCACTCCAAATATCCCTTTGCAGATTCCACGAAAACAGTGTTATCAAACTGCTCCATGAAAAGAAAGTGTAACTCTGAGATGAATTCACATCACAAAGCAGTTTCTCAGAAAGCTTCTTTCTAGTTTTTATCTGAGGATATTTCCTTTGTCACCATAGGCTTCAATGTGCTCCAAATATCCCTTGCAGATTCCACAAAACAGTGTTAGCAAACTGCTCCATGAAAAGAAAGGTGTAACTCTGTGAGATGAATTCACACATCACAAGCAGTTTCTCAGAAAGTTCTTTCTAGTTTTTATCTGAGGATATTTCCTTGTCACCATAGGCTTCAATGATCCAAAATATCCCTTTGCAGATTCCATGAAAACAGTGTTACAAACTGCTCCATGAAAAGAATCATGTAACTCTGTGAGATGAATTCACAAATCACAAAGCAGTTTCTCAGAAAGCTTCTTTCTAGTTTTTGTCTGAGGATATTTTGTCACCATAGGCTTCAATGTGATCCAAAATATCCTTGCAGATTCCATGAAAACAGTGTTACAAACTGCTCCATGAAAAGAATGTAACTCTGTGATGAATTCACACATCACAAAAGTTTCTCAGAAAGCTTTTCTAGTTTTTCTGAGGATATTTTGTCACCATAGGCTCAATGCTCCAAATATCCTTGCAGATTCCATGAAAACAGTGTTACAAACTGCTCCATGAAAAGAAGGTGTAACTCTGTGAGATGAATTCACACATCACAAAGCAGTTTCTCAGAAAGCTTCTTCTAGTTTTTATCTGAGGATATTTCCTTTGTCACCATAGGCTTCAATGTGCTCCAAATATCCTTTGCAGATTCCACAAAACAGTGTTATCAAACTGCTCATGAAAAGAATGGTGTAACTCTGTGAGATGAATTCACACATCACAAAGCAGTTTCTCAGAAAGCTTCTTTCTAGTTTTATCTGAGGATATTTCCTTTTCACCATAGGCCTCAATGTGCTCCAAATATCCTTTGCAGATTCCACGAAAACAGTGTTACAAACTGCTCCATGAAAAGAATGGTGTAACTCTGTGAGATGAATTCACACATCACAAAGCAGTTTCTCAGAAAGCTTCTTTCTAGTTTTATCTGAGGATATTTCCTTTTCACCATAGGCCTCAATGTGCTCCAAATATCCTTTGCAGATTCCACAAAACAGTGTTACAAACTGCTCCATGAAAAGAAAGGTGTAACTCTGTGAGATGAATTCACACATCACAAAGAAGTTTCTCAGAAAGCTTCTTTCTAGTTTTTATCTGAGGATATTTCCTTGTCACCATAGGCTTCAATGTGATCCAAAATATCCTTCTCAGATTCCCAAAACAGTGTTACAAACTGCTCCATGAAAAGAAAGTGTAACTCTGAGATGAATTCACATCACAAAGTTTCTCAGAAACTTCTTTCTAGTTTTTCTGAGGATATTTTGTCACCATAGGCTCAATGCTCCAAATATCCTTCTCAGATTCCACAAAACAGTGTTACAAACTGCTCCATGAAAAGAAAGGTGTAACTCTGTGAGATGAATTCACATCACAAAGTTTCTCAGAAACTTCTTTCTAGTTTTTATCTGAGGATATTTTGTCACCATAGCTTCAATGCTCCAAATATCCCTTGCAGATTCCAAGAAAACAGTGTTATCAAACTGCTCCATGAAAAGAAAGTGTAACTCTGTGAGATGAATTCACACATCACAAAGCAGTTTCTCAGAAAGCTTCTTTCTAGTTTTTATCTGAGGATATTTCCTTTGTCACCATAGGCTTCAATGCACTCCAAATATCCTATTGCAGATTCCACGAAAACAGTGTTATCAAACTGCTCAATGAAAAGAATGGTGTAACTCTGTGAGATGAATTCACACATCACAAAGCAGTTTCTCAGAAAGCTTCTTTCTAGTTTTTATCTGAGGATATTTCCTTTTCACCATAGGCCTCAATGTGCTCCCAAATATCCTTTGCAGATTCCACAAAACAGTGTTAACAAACTGCTCAATGAAAAGAAAGGTGTAACTCTGTGAGATGAATTCACATCACAAAGTTTCTCAGAAAGCTTCTTTCTAGTTTTTATCTGAGGATATTTCCTTTTCACCATAGGCTTCAATGTGATCCAAAATATCCCTTCTCAGATTCCCAAAACAGTGTTAACAAACTGCTCCATGAAAAGAAAGTGTAACTCTGAGATGAATTCACATCACAAAGCAGTTTCTCAGAAAGCTTTTCTAGTTTTTATCTGAGGATATTTCCTTTTTCACCATAGGCTTCAATGTGCTCCAAATATCCCATTGCAGATTCCAGAAAACAGTGTTAGCAAACTGCTCAATGAAAAGAACAGTGTAACTCTGTGAGATGAATTCACACATCACAAAGCAGTTTCTCAGAAAGCTTCTTTCTAGTTTTTATCTGAGGATATTTCCTTTGTCACCATAGGCTTCAATGCACTCCAAATATCCTATTGCAGATTCCAAAAACAGTGTTATCAAACTGCTCAATGAAAAGAAAGGTGTAACTCTGTGAGATGAATTCACACATCACAAAGCAGTTTCTCAGAAAGCTTCTTTCTAGTTTTTATCTGAGGATATTTCCTTTTTCACCATAGGCTTCAATGCTCCAAATATCCTTTGCAGATTCCACAAAACAGTGTTACAAACTGCTCAATGAAAAGAATGGTGTAACTCTGTGAGATGAATTCACACACATCACAAAGAAGTTTCTCAGAAAGCTTTTCTAGTTTTTATCTGAGGATATTTCCTTTTCACCATAGGCTTCAATGCAATCCAAAATATCCCTTCTCAGATTCCAAAAACAGTGCTACCAAACTGCTCCATGAAAAGAATGTAACTCTGTGAGATGAATTCACAAATCACAAAGCAGTTTCTCAGAAAGTTCTTTCTAGTTTTTATCTGAGGATATTTCCTTTTCACCATAGGCTTCAATGCATCCAAATATCCCATTGCAGATTCCACAAAACAGTGTTAACAAACTGCTCAATGAAAAGAATGGTGTAACTCTGTGAGATGAATTCACACATCACAAAGCAGTTTCTCAGAAAGCTTCTTTCTAGTTTTTCTGAGGATATTTCCTTTGTCACCATAGGCTTCAATGCACTCCAAATATCCCATTGCAGATTCCAGAAAACAGTGTTATCAAACTGCTCAATGAAAAGAATGTAACTCTGTGAGATGAATTCACACATCACAAAGCAGTTTCTCAGAAAGCTTCTTTCTAGTTTTTCTGAGGATATTTCCTTTGTCACCATAGGCTTCAATGCACTCCAAATATCCCTTTGCAGATTCCAGAAAACAGTGTTATCAAACTGCTCAATGAAAAGAATGGTGTAACTCTGTGAGATGAATTCACACATCACAAAGAACTTTCTCAGAAAGCTTCTTTCTAGTTTTTCTGAGGATATTTCCTTTTTCACCATAGGCCTCAATGTGCTCCAAATATCCCTTGCAGATTCCATGAAAACAGTGTTACAAACTGCTCCATGAAAAGAAAGTGTAACTCTGAGATGAATTCACATCACAAAGAACTTTCTCAGAAAGCTTCTTCTAGTTTTTATCTGAGGATATTTCCTTTGTCACCATAGGCCTCAATGTGCTCCAAATATCCTTTCAGATTCCAAAAACAGTGTTATCAAACTGCTCAATGAAAAGAACAGTGTAACTCTGTGATGAATTCACACATCACAAAACAGTTTCTCAGAAAGCTTTTCTAGTTTTATCTGAGGATATTTTGTCACCATAGGCTTCAATGTGATCCAAAATATCCCATTGCAGATTCCACAAAACAGTGTTACAAACTGCTCATGAAAAGAACATGTAACTCTGTGAGATGAATTCACATCACAAAGTTTCTCAGAAAGTTTCTTTCTAGTTTTTCTGAGGATATTTCCTTTTCACCATAGCTTCAATGCACTCCAAAATATCCTTCTCAGATTCCAAAACAGTGTTACCAAACTGCTCCATGAAAAGAATCATGTAACTCTGTGAGATGAATTCACACATCACAAAACAGTTTCTCAGAAAGCTTCTTTCTAGTTTTTATCTGAGGATATTTCCTTTTCACCATAGCTTCAATGCTCCAAATATCCCTTTGCAGATTCCATGAAAACAGTGTTAGCAAACTGCTCCATGAAAAGAAAGGTGTAACTCTGTGATGAATTCACATCACAAAACAGTTTCTCAGAAAGCTTCTTTCTAGTTTTTATCTGAGGATATTTCCTTTTCACCATAGCTTCAATGCTCCAAATATCCCTTTGCAGATTCCATGAAAACAGTGTTAGCAAACTGCTCCATGAAAAGAAAGGTGTAACTCTGTGATGAATTCACATCACAAAGCAGTTTCTCAGAAAGCTTCTTTCTAGTTTTTGTCTGAGGATATTTCCTTGTCACCATAGGCTTCAATGCTCCAAATATCCTTCTCAGATTCCCAAAACAGTGTTATCAAACTGCTCCATGAAAAGAATGGTGTAACTCTGTGAGATGAATTCACACATCACAAAACAGTTTCTCAGAAAGCTTTTCTAGTTTTTCTGAGGATATTTCCTTTTCACCATAGCTTCAATGTGCTCCAAATATCCTTGCAGATTCCAAAAACAGTGTTACAAACTGCTCATGAAAAGAATGTAACTCTGTGATGAATTCACACATCAAAGCAGTTTCTCAGAAAGTTTCTTTCTAGTTTTTCTGAGGATATTTCCTTTTCACCATAGGCTCAATGTGCTCCCAAATATCCTTGCAGATTCCATGAAAACAGTGTTACAAACTGCTCAATGAAAAGAAGTGTAACTCTGTGAGATGAATTCACACATCAAAGCAGTTTCTCAGAAACTTCTTTCTAGTTTTATCTGAGGATATTTCCTTTTCACCATAGGCTTCAATGCACTCAAATATCCTTTGCAGATTCCATGAAAACAGTGTTATCAAACTGCTCCATGAAAAGAAGGTGTAACTCTGTGAGATGAATTCACACATCACAAGCAGTTTCTCAGAAAGCTTCTTCTAGTTTTATCTGAGGATATTTCCTTTGTCACCATAGGCTTCAATGCTCAAATATCCCTTCTCAGATTCCAAAAACAGTGCTACCAAACTGCTCCATGAAAAGAAAGTGTAACTCTGAGATGAATTCACACATCACAAAGCAGTTTCTCAGAAAGCTTCTTTCTAGTTTTATCTGAGGATATTTCCTTTGTCACCATAGCTTCAATGCTCCAAATATCCCATTGCAGATTCCAAGAAAACAGTGTTAACAAACTGCTCAATGAAAAGAACAGTGTAACTCTGTGAGATGAATTCACAAATCACAAAGCAGTTTCTCAGAAAGCTTCTTCTAGTTTTTATCTGAGGATATTTCCTTTTCACCATAGGCCTCAATGCTCCAAATATCCTTTGCAGATTCCACAAAACAGTGTTAGCAAACTGCTCCATGAAAAGAAGGTGTAACTCTGTGATGAATTCACATCACAAAGAGTTTCTCAGAAAGTTCTTTCTAGTTTTTGTCTGAGGATATTTCCTTTGTCACCATAGCTTCAATGCTCCAAATATCCCATTGCAGATTCCAAAAACAGTGTTACCAAACTGCTCCATGAAAAGAATGTAACTCTGTGAGATGAATTCACACATCACAAGCAGTTTCTCAGAAAGCTTCTTTCTAGTTTTTATCTGAGGATATTTCCTTTTCACCATAGCTTCAATGTGCTCCAAATATCCTTCTCAGATTCCAAAACAGTGTTAGCAAACTGCTCCATGAAAAGAAGGTGTAACTCTGTGATGAATTCACATCACAAAGAGTTTCTCAGAAAGTTCTTTCTAGTTTTTGTCTGAGGATATTTCCTTTGTCACCATAGGCTCAATGCTCCAAATATCCCATTGCAGATTCCAAAAACAGTGTTACCAAACTGCTCCATGAAAAGAATGTAACTCTGTGAGATGAATTCACACATCACAAGCAGTTTCTCAGAAAGCTTCTTTCTAGTTTTTATCTGAGGATATTTCCTTTTCACCATAGCTTCAATGTGCTCCAAATATCCTTCTCAGATTCCAAAACAGTGTTACCAAACTGCTCCATGAAAAGAAAGTGTAACTCTGTGAGATGAATTCACATCACAAAGTTTCTCAGAAAGCTTTTCTAGTTTTTATCTGAGATATTTCCTTTTCACCATAGCTTCAATGCTCCAAATATCCTTCTCAGATTCCAAAAACAGTGTTATCAAACTGCTCCATGAAAAGAATCATGTAACTCTGTGATGAATTCACACATCACAAAGCAGTTTCAGAAAGCTTCTTCTAGTTTTATCTGAGGATATTTCCTTTGTCACCATAGCTTCAATGCTCCAAATATCCCATTGCAGATTCCAAAAACAGTGCTACCAAACTGCTCAATGAAAAGAAAGGTGTAACTCTGTGAGATGAATTCACACATCACAAGCAGTTTCTCAGAAAGTTCTTTCTAGTTTTTATCTGAGGATATTTCCTTTTCACCATAGGCTTCAATGTGCTCCAAATATCCCTTTGCAGATTCCACAAAACAGTGTTAGCAAACTGCTCCATGAAAAGAAAGTGTAACTCTGTGAGATGAATTCACACATCACAAAACAGTTTCTCAGAAAGCTTCTTCTAGTTTTTATCTGAGGATATTTCCTTTTCACCATAGGCCTCAATGTGCTCCAAATATCCTTTCAGATTCCACAAAACAGTGTTAGCAAACTGCTCCATGAAAAGAACATGTAACTCTGTGAGATGAATTCACACATCAAAGCAGTTTCTCAGAAAGCTTCTTTCTAGTTTTTCTGAGGATATTTCCTTTTCACCATAGGCTTCAATGCTCAAATATCCCTTTGCAGATTCCAGAAAACAGTGTTAGCAAACTGCTCCATGAAAAGAAAGGTGTAACTCTGTGAGATGAATTACACATCACAAAGCAGTTTCTCAGAAAGCTTCTTTCTAGTTTTTATCTGAGGATATTTCCTTTGTCACCATAGGCTTCAATGCACTCCAAATATCCCTTCTCAGATTCCAAAAACAGTGTTAGCAAACTGCTCCATGAAAAGAATGTAACTCTGTGAGATGAATTCACACATCACAAAGTTTCTCAGAAAGCTTCTTTCTAGTTTTTATCTGAGGATATTTCCTTTGTCACCATAGGCTTCAATGCACTCCAAATATCCCTTCTCAGATTCCAAAAACAGTGTTAGCAAACTGCTCCATGAAAAGAATGTAACTCTGTGAGATGAATTCACACATCACAAAGTTTCTCAGAAAGCTTCTTTCTAGTTTTTATCTGAGGATATTTCCTTTGTCACCATAGGCTTCAATGTGCTCCAAATATCCCTTCTCAGATTCCAAAAACAGTGTTATCAAACTGCTCCATGAAAAGAATGGTGTAACTCTGTGAGATGAATTCACACATCACAAAGCAGTTTCTCAGAAAGCTTCTTTCTAGTTTTTATCTGAGGATATTTCCTTTTCACCATAGCTTCAATGCTCCAAATATCCTTGCAGATTCCAAAAACAGTGTTATCAAACTGCTCAATGAAAAGAACAGTGTAACTCTGTGATGAATTCACATCACAAAGTTTCTCAGAAACTTCTTTCTAGTTTTATCTGAGGATATTTCCTTTTCACCATAGGCTCAATGCACTCCAAATATCCCTTTGCAGATTCCAGAAAACAGTGTTAACAAACTGCTCAATGAAAAGAACAGTGTAACTCTGTGATGAATTCACATCACAAAGTTTCTCAGAAAGTTCTTTCTAGTTTTTATCTGAGGATATTTCTTTGTCACCATAGGCTCAATGTGCTCCAAATATCCCATTGCAGATTCCACAAAACAGTGTTAGCAAACTGCTCCATGAAAAGAATGTAACTCTGTGAGATGAATTCACACATCAAAGCAGTTTCTCAGAAAGCTTCTTTCTAGTTTTTATCTGAGGATATTTCCTTTGTCACCATAGGCCTCAATGTGCTCCAAATATCCCTTCAGATTCCAAAAACAGTGTTATCAAACTGCTCCATGAAAAGAATGGTGTAACTCTGTGAGATGAATTCACACATCACAAAGCAGTTTCTCAGAAAGCTTCTTTCTAGTTTTTATCTGAGGATATTTCCTTTGTCACCATAGGCTTCAATGATCCAAAATATCCTTCTCAGATTCCACAAAACAGTGTTATCAAACTGCTCAATGAAAAGAATGTGTAACTCTGTGAGATGAATTCACACATCACAAAGCAGTTTCTCAGAAAGCTTCTTTCTAGTTTTTATCTGAGGATATTTCCTTTTCACCATAGGCTTCAATGCTCCAAATATCCTTTGCAGATTCCACAAAACAGTGTTATCAAACTGCTCAATGAAAAGAATGGTGTAACTCTGTGAGATGAATTCACATCACAAAGTTTCTCAGAAAGCTTTTCTAGTTTTTATCTGAGATATTTCCTTTTCACCATAGCTTCAATGCTCCAAATATCCTTCTCAGATTCCAAAAACAGTGTTACAAACTGCTCCATGAAAAGAATCATGTAACTCTGTGATGAATTCACACATCAAAGCAGTTTCTCAGAAAGCTTCTTCTAGTTTTATCTGAGGATATTTCCTTTGTCACCATAGCTTCAATGCTCCAAATATCCCATTGCAGATTCCAAGAAAACAGTGTTACAAACTGCTCAATGAAAAGAATGGTGTAACTCTGTGAGATGAATTCACACATCACAAAGCAGTTTCTCAGAAAGCTTTTCTAGTTTTTCTGAGGATATTTCCTTTTCACCATAGCTTCAATGTGCTCCAAATATCCTTGCAGATTCCAAAAACAGTGTTATCAAACTGCTCCATGAAAAGAAGGTGTAACTCTGTGATGAATTCACATCACAAAGTTTCTCAGAAAGCTTTTCTAGTTTTATCTGAGGATATTTCCTTGTCACCATAGGCTTCAATGCTCCAAATATCCCATTGCAGATTCCAAGAAAACAGTGTTACAAACTGCTCATGAAAAGAACAGTGTAACTCTGTGAGATGAATTCACACATCACAAAGCAGTTTCTCAGAAAGCTTCTTTCTAGTTTTATCTGAGGATATTTCCTTTTCACCATAGGCTTCAATGCTCAAATATCCTTTCAGATTCCAAAAACAGTGTTAGCAAACTGCTCAATGAAAAGAATGTAACTCTGTGATGAATTCACATCACAAAGTTTCTCAGAAAGCTTTTCTAGTTTTATCTGAGGATATTTTGTCACCATAGCTTCAATGTGCTCAAATATCCTTGCAGATTCCAAGAAAACAGTGTTAGCAAACTGCTCATGAAAAGAATGTAACTCTGTGATGAATTCACACATCACAAAGAGTTTCTCAGAAAGCTTCTTTCTAGTTTTTATCTGAGGATATTTCCTTTGTCACCATAGGCTTCAATGTGATCCAAAATATCCCTTTGCAGATTCCAAAACAGTGTTAGCAAACTGCTCAATGAAAAGAAGTGTAACTCTGTGAGATGAATTCACACATCACAAAGCAGTTTCTCAGAAGCTTCTTTCTAGTTTTTCTGAGGATATTTCCTTTGTCACCATAGGCTTCAATGCACTCCAAAATATCCCATTGCAGATTCCACAAAACAGTGTTATCAAACTGCTCCATGAAAAGAACATGTAACTCTGTGAGATGAATTCACACATCACAAAGCAGTTTCTCAGAAAGCTTCTTTCTAGTTTTTATCTGAGGATATTTCCTTTGTCACCATAAGCTTCAATGCACTCCAAATATCCCTTGCAGATTCCATGAAAACAGTGTTAGCAAACTGCTCAATGAAAAGAAAGTGTAACTCTGTGAGATGAATTCACACATCACAAAGCAGTTTCTCAGAAAGCTTCTTTCTAGTTTTATCTGAGGATATTTCCTTTTCACCATAGCTTCAATGCACTCCAAATATCCCTTTGCAGATTCCAAAAACAGTGTTATCAAACTGCTCCATGAAAAGAATCATGTAACTCTGTGAGATGAATTCACACATCACAAAGAACTTTCTCAGAAAGCTTCTTTCTAGTTTTTCTGAGGATATTTCTTTGTCACCATAAGCTTCAATGCACTCCAAAATATCCCTTGCAGATTCCAAGAAAACAGTGTTACAAACTGCTCAATGAAAAGAATGTAACTCTGTGAGATGAATTCACACATCACAAAGCAGTTTCTCAGAAAGCTTCTTTCTAGTTTTTATCTGAGGATATTTCCTTTTCACCATAGCTTCAATGTGCTCCAAATATCCCTTGCAGATTCCATGAAAACAGTGTTAGCAAACTGCTCAATGAAAAGAACAGTGTAACTCTGTGAGATGAATTCACATCACAAAGCAGTTTCTCAGAAAGCTTCTTTCTAGTTTTTATCTGAGGATATTTCCTTTGTCACCATAGGCCTCAATGCACTCCAAATATCCCTTCTCAGATTCCCAAAACAGTGTTAGCAAACTGCTCCATGAAAAGAATCATGTAACTCTGTGAGATGAATTCACACATCACAAGCAGTTTCTCAGAAAGCTTCTTTCTAGTTTTTATCTGAGGATATTTCTTTGTCACCATAAGCTTCAATGCACTCAAATATCCCTTTGCAGATTCCAAAACAGTGTTAGCAAACTGCTCAATGAAAAGAATGTAACTCTGTGAGATGAATTCACACATCACAAAGCAGTTTCTCAGAAAGCTTCTTTCTAGTTTTTATCTGAGGATATTTCCTTTGTCACCATAGGCTTCAATGTGATCCAAAATATCCTTTGCAGATTCCAAAAACAGTGTTACCAAACTGCTCCATGAAAAGAACATGTAACTCTGTGAGATGAATTCACACATCACAAAGCAGTTTCTCAGAAGCTTCTTTCTAGTTTTTATCTGAGGATATTTCCTTTGTCACCATAGGCTTCAATGCACTCCAAAATATCCTTTCAGATTCCAAAAACAGTGTTAGCAAACTGCTCCATGAAAAGAATCATGTAACTCTGTGAGATGAATTCACATCACAAAGCAGTTTCTCAGAAAGCTTCTTTCTAGTTTTTATCTGAGGATATTTCCTTTGTCACCATAGGCTTCAATGCATCCAAAATATCCCTTCTCAGATTCCAAAAACAGTGTTAGCAAACTGCTCCATGAAAAGAATCATGTAACTCTGTGAGATGAATTCACATCACAAAGCAGTTTCTCAGAAAGCTTCTTTCTAGTTTTTATCTGAGGATATTTCCTTTGTCACCATAGGCTTCAATGCATCCAAAATATCCCTTCTCAGATTCCCAAAACAGTGTTAGCAAACTGCTCCATGAAAAGAATGTAACTCTGTGATGAATTCACATCACAAAGTTTCTCAGAAACTTCTTTCTAGTTTTTCTGAGGATATTTTGTCACCATAGCTTCAATGCTCCAAATATCCCATTGCAGATTCCACAAAACAGTGTTACAAACTGCTCATGAAAAGAAAGGTGTAACTCTGTGATGAATTCACATCACAAAGAGTTTCTCAGAAAGTTCTTTCTAGTTTTTGTCTGAGGATATTTCCTTTTCACCATAGGCTTCAATGCAATCCAAAATATCCCTTCTCAGATTCCAAAAACAGTGTTAGCAAACTGCTCCATGAAAAGAACAGTGTAACTCTGTGAGATGAATTCACACATCACAAAGCAGTTTCTCAGAAAGCTTCTTCTAGTTTTTATCTGAGGATATTTCCTTTGTCACCATAGGCTTCAATGTGCTCCAAATATCCTATTGCAGATTCCAAAAACAGTGTTACAAACTGCTCATGAAAAGAATGTGTAACTCTGTGAGATGAATTCACACATCACAAAGCAGTTTCTCAGAAAGTTCTTTCTAGTTTTATCTGAGGATATTTCCTTTTCACCATAGGCTTCAATGCTCCAAATATCCCTTTGCAGATTCCACAAAACAGTGTTAGCAAACTGCTCCATGAAAAGAAAGGTGTAACTCTGTGAGATGAATTCACATCACAAAGCAGTTTCTCAGAAAGCTTCTTTCTAGTTTTTCTGAGGATATTTCCTTTGTCACCATAGGCTTCAATGCAATCCAAAATATCCCTTTGCAGATTCCCAAAACAGTGTTATCAAACTGCTCCATGAAAAGAATCATGTAACTCTGTGAGATGAATTCACACATCACAAAGCAGTTTCTCAGAAAGCTTCTTTCTAGTTTTTATCTGAGGATATTTCTTTGTCACCATAGGCTCAATGTGCTCCAAATATCCCTTTGCAGATTCCACGAAAACAGTGTTAGCAAACTGCTCAATGAAAAGAATGTAACTCTGTGAGATGAATTCACACATCACAAGCAGTTTCTCAGAAAGTTCTTTCTAGTTTTTATCTGAGGATATTTCCTTTTCACCATAGGCCTCAATGTGCTCCAAATATCCCTTGCAGATTCCACAAAACAGTGTTAGCAAACTGCTCCATGAAAAGAATGTAACTCTGTGATGAATTCACATCACAAAGAAGTTTCTCAGAAACTTCTTTCTAGTTTTTCTGAGGATATTTTGTCACCATAGCTTCAATGCTCCAAATATCCTTTCAGATTCCACAAAACAGTGTTACAAACTGCTCATGAAAAGAAAGGTGTAACTCTGTGATGAATTCACATCACAAAGAGTTTCTCAGAAAGTTCTTTCTAGTTTTTATCTGAGGATATTTCCTTTTCACCATAGGCTTCAATGCATCCAAAATATCCTTCTCAGATTCCCAAAACAGTGCTACCAAACTGCTCCATGAAAAGAATGGTGTAACTCTGTGAGATGAATTCACACATCACAAAGCAGTTTCTCAGAAAGCTTCTTTCTAGTTTTTATCTGAGGATATTTCCTTTTCACCATAGCTTCAATGTGCTCCAAATATCCCTTGCAGATTCCATGAAAACAGTGCTACCAAACTGCTCCATGAAAAGAATGGTGTAACTCTGTGAGATGAATTCACACATCACAAAGCAGTTTCTCAGAAAGCTTCTTTCTAGTTTTTATCTGAGGATATTTCCTTTTCACCATAGCTTCAATGTGCTCCAAATATCCCTTGCAGATTCCATGAAAACAGTGTTACCAAACTGCTCAATGAAAAGAATGGTGTAACTCTGTGAGATGAATTCACACATCACAAAACAGTTTCTCAGAAAGCTTCTTCTAGTTTTATCTGAGGATATTTCCTTTGTCACCATAGGCTTCAATGTGCTCCAAATATCCTATTGCAGATTCCATGAAAACAGTGTTACAAACTGCTCCATGAAAAGAAAGTGTAACTCTGTGAGATGAATTCACATCACAAAGCAGTTTCTCAGAAAGCTTCTTCTAGTTTTATCTGAGGATATTTCCTTTTCACCATAGGCCTCAATGTGCTCCAAATATCCCATTGCAGATTCCACGAAAACAGTGTTACAAACTGCTCCATGAAAAGAAAGGTGTAACTCTGTGAGATGAATTCACATCACAAAGCAGTTTCTCAGAAAGCTTCTTTCTAGTTTTATCTGAGGATATTTCCTTTGTCACCATAGGCTTCAATGCTCCAAATATCCTTTGCAGATTCCAAAAACAGTGTTAGCAAACTGCTCCATGAAAAGAAAGTGTAACTCTGAGATGAATTCACACATCACAAAGCAGTTTCTCAGAAAGCTTCTTTCTAGTTTTATCTGAGGATATTTCCTTTGTCACCATAGGCTTCAATGTGCTCCAAATATCCCTTTGCAGATTCCAGAAAACAGTGTTACCAAACTGCTCAATGAAAAGAACAGTGTAACTCTGTGAGATGAATTCACACATCACAAAGCAGTTTCTCAGAAAGCTTCTTTCTAGTTTTTATCTGAGGATATTTCTTTGTCACCATAGGCTTCAATGCTCCAAATATCCCTTTGCAGATTCCATGAAAACAGTGTTATCAAACTGCTCAATGAAAAGAATGGTGTAACTCTGTGAGATGAATTCACACATCACAAAGCAGTTTCTCAGAAAGCTTCTTTCTAGTTTTATCTGAGGATATTTCCTTTGTCACCATAGGCTTCAATGTGCTCCAAATATCCCTTCTCAGATTCCACAAAACAGTGTTATCAAACTGCTCATGAAAAGAATGGTGTAACTCTGTGATGAATTCACACATCAAAGCAGTTTCTCAGAAAGTTTCTTTCTAGTTTTTATCTGAGGATATTTCCTTTGTCACCATAGGCTTCAATGTGATCCAAAATATCCCATTGCAGATTCCAAGAAAACAGTGTTAGCAAACTGCTCCATGAAAAGAACATGTAACTCTGTGAGATGAATTCACATCACAAAGCAGTTTCTCAGAAAGCTTCTTTCTAGTTTTTATCTGAGATATTTCCTTTGTCACATAGGCTTCAATGCACTCAAATATCCCTTGCAGATTCCAAGAAAACAGTGTTATCAAACTGCTCAATGAAAAGAAAGGTGTAACTCTGTGAGATGAATTCACACATCACAAAGCAGTTTCTCAGAAAGCTTCTTTCTAGTTTTTATCTGAGGATATTTCCTTTGTCACCATAGGCCTCAATGCACTCCAAATATCCTTCTCAGATTCCAAAAACAGTGTTACAAACTGCTCATGAAAAGAATGGTGTAACTCTGTGAGATGAATTCACACATCACAAAGAACTTTCTCAGAAAGCTTCTTTCTAGTTTTATCTGAGGATATTTCCTTTGTCACCATAGCTTCAATGCACTCCAAATATCCCTTTGCAGATTCCAAAACAGTGTTAACAAACTGCTCAATGAAAAGAACAGTGTAACTCTGTGAGATGAATTCACATCACAAAGCAGTTTCTCAGAAAGCTTCTTTCTAGTTTTTATCTGAGGATATTTCCTTTGTCACCATAGCTTCAATGTGCTCCAAATATCCTATTGCAGATTCCAAAAACAGTGTTACAAACTGCTCATGAAAAGAATGTAACTCTGTGATGAATTCACATCACAAAGTTTCTCAGAAAGCTTTTCTAGTTTTTCTGAGGATATTTCTTTGTCACCATAGCTTCAATGCTCCAAATATCCTTCTCAGATTCCACAAAACAGTGTTACAAACTGCTCATGAAAAGAAAGGTGTAACTCTGTGATGAATTCACATCACAAAGTTTCTCAGAAAGTTCTTTCTAGTTTTTGTCTGAGGATATTTTGTCACCATAGGCTTCAATGTGATCCAAAATATCCCATTGCAGATTCCAAGAAAACAGTGTTACAAACTGCTCAATGAAAAGAATGGTGTAACTCTGTGAGATGAATTCACATCACAAAGTTTCTCAGAAAGCTTCTTTCTAGTTTTATCTGAGGATATTTCCTTTGTCACCATAGGCTTCAATGTGATCCAAAATATCCCTTGCAGATTCCAAAAACAGTGTTACAAACTGCTCAATGAAAAGAATGGTGTAACTCTGTGAGATGAATTCACATCACAAAGTTTCTCAGAAAGCTTTTCTAGTTTTTCTGAGGATATTTTGTCACCATAGCTTCAATGCTCCAAATATCCTTCTCAGATTCCAAAAACAGTGTTACAAACTGCTCCATGAAAAGAATCATGTAACTCTGTGATGAATTCACACATCACAAAGTTTCTCAGAAAGTTCTTTCTAGTTTTTATCTGAGATATTTCCTTTTCACCATAGGCTTCAATGCTCAAATATCCCTTGCAGATTCCAAGAAAACAGTGTTACAAACTGCTCAATGAAAAGAATGGTGTAACTCTGTGAGATGAATTCACATCACAAAGTTTCTCAGAAAGCTTCTTTCTAGTTTTATCTGAGGATATTTCCTTTGTCACCATAGGCTTCAATGTGATCCAAAATATCCCTTGCAGATTCCAAAAACAGTGTTACAAACTGCTCAATGAAAAGAATGGTGTAACTCTGTGAGATGAATTCACACATCACAAAGCAGTTTCTCAGAAAGCTTCTTTCTAGTTTTTCTGAGGATATTTCCTTTTCACCATAGGCCTCAATGTGCTCCAAATATCCCTTTGCAGATTCCAAAAAACAGTGTTATCAAACTGCTCAATGAAAAGAAAGTGTAACTCTGTGATGAATTCACACATCAAAGCAGTTTCTCAGAAACTTCTTTCTAGTTTTTCTGAGGATATTTTGTCACCATAGCTTCAATGCTCCAAATATCCTTCTCAGATTCCACAAAACAGTGTTATCAAACTGCTCCATGAAAAGAATGTGTAACTCTGTGAGATGAATTCACACATCACAAGCAGTTTCTCAGAAGCTTCTTTCTAGTTTTTGTCTGAGGATATTTCCTTTTCACCATAGCTTCAATGCTCCAAATATCCCATTGCAGATTCCAAGAAAACAGTGTTATCAAACTGCTCAATGAAAAGAAAGGTGTAACTCTGTGAGATGAATTCACAAATCACAAAGCAGTTTCTCAGAAAGCTTCTTTCTAGTTTTTCTGAGGATATTTCCTTTGTCACCATAGGCTTCAATGTGATCCAAAATATCCTTCTCAGATTCCCAAAACAGTGCTACCAAACTGCTCCATGAAAAGAACAGTGTAACTCTGTGAGATGAATTCACAAATCACAAAGCAGTTTCTCAGAAAGCTTCTTTCTAGTTTTATCTGAGGATATTTCCTTTTCACCATAGGCTTCAATGCTCCAAATATCCTTTGCAGATTCCACGAAAACAGTGTTAGCAAACTGCTCCATGAAAAGAACAGTGTAACTCTGTGAGATGAATTCACATCACAAAGCAGTTTCAGAAAGCTTCTTTCTAGTTTTTGTCTGAGGATATTTCCTTTTCACCATAGGCCTCAATGTGCTCCCAAATATCCTTTGCAGATTCCACAAAACAGTGTTAGCAAACTGCTCCATGAAAAGAAAGGTGTAACTCTGTGAGATGAATTCACACATCACAAAGAACTTTCTCAGAAAGCTTCTTTCTAGTTTTTGTCTGAGGATATTTCCTTTGTCACCATAGGCTTCAATGCACTCAAATATCCCTTTGCAGATTCCAAAAACAGTGTTAGCAAACTGCTCCATGAAAAGAAAGGTGTAACTCTGTGAGATGAATTAACACATCACAAAGCAGTTTCTCAGAAAGCTTCTTTCTAGTTTTTCTGAGGATATTTTGTCACCATAGGCTTCAATGCTCAAATATCCTTTGCAGATTCCAAAAACAGTGTTATCAAACTGCTCCATGAAAAGAAGGTGTAACTCTGTGAGATGAATTCACATCACAAAGTTTCTCAGAAAGCTTTTCTAGTTTTATCTGAGGATATTTCCTTGTCACCATAGGCTTCAATGCTCCAAATATCCCATTGCAGATTCCAAGAAAACAGTGTTAGCAAACTGCTCCATGAAAAGAAAGGTGTAACTCTGTGAGATGAATTAACACATCACAAAGCAGTTTCTCAGAAAGCTTCTTTCTAGTTTTTCTGAGGATATTTCCTTTTCACCATAGGCTTCAATGATCCAAAATATCCTTGCAGATTCCAAAAACAGTGTTACAAACTGCTCCATGAAAAGAAAGGTGTAACTCTGTGATGAATTCACACATCACAAAGTTTCTCAGAAAGCTTTTCTAGTTTTATCTGAGGATATTTCCTTGTCACCATAGGCTTCAATGATCCAAAATATCCCATTGCAGATTCCAAGAAAACAGTGTTATCAAACTGCTCAATGAAAAGAAAGGTGTAACTCTGTGAGATGAATTCACATCACAAAGTTTCTCAGAAACTTCTTTCTAGTTTTTCTGAGGATATTTTGTCACCATAGCTTCAATGCTCCAAATATCCTTCTCAGATTCCAAAAACAGTGTTATCAAACTGCTCCATGAAAAGAATCATGTAACTCTGTGATGAATTCACACATCAAAGCAGTTTCTCAGAAAGTTCTTTCTAGTTTTTATCTGAGATATTTCCTTTGTCACCATAGCTTCAATGCTCCAAATATCCCATTGCAGATTCCACAAAACAGTGTTACAAACTGCTCAATGAAAAGAAAGTGTAACTCTGTGAGATGAATTCACACATCACAAAGCAGTTTCTCAGAAAGCTTCTTCTAGTTTTATCTGAGGATATTTCCTTTGTCACCATAGGCTTCAATGTGATCCAAAATATCCTTTGCAGATTCCACAAAACAGTGTTAGCAAACTGCTCCATGAAAAGAAATGTAACTCTGTGAGATGAATTCACACATCACAAAGCAGTTTCTCAGAAAGCTTCTTCTAGTTTTATCTGAGGATATTTCCTTTGTCACCATAGGCTTCAATGTGATCCAAAATATCCTTTGCAGATTCCACAAAACAGTGTTAGCAAACTGCTCCATGAAAAGAAATGTAACTCTGTGAGATGAATTCACACATCACAAAGAAGTTTCTCAGAAAGCTTCTTTCTAGTTTTATCTGAGGATATTTTGTCACCATAGGCTTCAATGCTCAAATATCCTTTGCAGATTCCACAAAACAGTGTTAGCAAACTGCTCCATGAAAAGAAAGTGTAACTCTGAGATGAATTCACATCACAAAGTTTCTCAGAAAGCTTTTCTAGTTTTATCTGAGGATATTTCCTTGTCACCATAGGCTTCAATGTGATCCAAAATATCCTTGCAGATTCCATGAAAACAGTGTTACAAACTGCTCATGAAAAGAATGTAACTCTGTGAGATGAATTCACACATCACAAAAGTTTCTCAGAAAGCTTCTTTCTAGTTTTTATCTGAGATATTTCCTTTGTCACCATAGGCTTCAATGCACTCCAAAATATCCCTTTGCAGATTCCATGAAAACAGTGTTACCAAACTGCTCAATGAAAAGAAATGTAACTCTGTGAGATGAATTCACATCACAAAGCAGTTTCTCAGAAAGCTTCTTTCTAGTTTTTATCTGAGGATATTTCCTTTTCACCATAGCTTCAATGCACTCCAAATATCCTTCTCAGATTCCACAAAACAGTGTTAGCAAACTGCTCCATGAAAAGAAAGTGTAACTCTGTGAGATGAATTCACACATCACAAAGAACTTTCTCAGAAAGCTTCTTTCTAGTTTTATCTGAGGATATTTCCTTTTCACCATAGGCCTCAATGTGCTCCAAAATATCCCTTGCAGATTCCAAGAAAACAGTGTTACCAAACTGCTCCATGAAAAGAATGGTGTAACTCTGTGAGATGAATTCACACATCACAAAGCAGTTTCTCAGAAAGCTTCTTTCTAGTTTTTATCTGAGGATATTTTGTCACCATAGGCTTCAATGCTCAAATATCCTTTGCAGATTCCACAAAACAGTGTTAACAAACTGCTCCATGAAAAGAATGTGTAACTCTGTGAGATGAATTCACATCACAAAGTTTCTCAGAAAGTTCTTTCTAGTTTTTCTGAGGATATTTCCTTTTCACCATAGGCTTCAATGTGCTCCAAAATATCCTTGCAGATTCCAAAAACAGTGTTACAAACTGCTCATGAAAAGAATGTAACTCTGTGAGATGAATTCACATCACAAAGAGTTTCTCAGAAAGCTTCTTTCTAGTTTTATCTGAGGATATTTCTTTGTCACCATAGGCTTCAATGCTCCAAATATCCTATTGCAGATTCCAAGAAAACAGTGTTAGCAAACTGCTCAATGAAAAGAACAGTGTAACTCTGTGATGAATTCACACATCACAAAGCAGTTTCTCAGAAAGCTTCTTCTAGTTTTTATCTGAGGATATTTCCTTTTCACCATAGGCCTCAATGTGCTCCCAAATATCCCTTTGCAGATTCCATGAAAACAGTGTTAGCAAACTGCTCCATGAAAAGAAAGGTGTAACTCTGTGAGATGAATTCACACATCACAAAAGTTTCTCAGAAAGCTTCTTTCTAGTTTTTATCTGAGGATATTTTGTCACCATAGGCTTCAATGCTCAAATATCCTTTGCAGATTCCACAAAACAGTGTTAGCAAACTGCTCAATGAAAAGAAGTGTAACTCTGAGATGAATTCACATCACAAAGTTTCTCAGAAAGCTTTTCTAGTTTTTATCTGAGATATTTCCTTTTCACCATAGGCTTCAATGATCCAAAATATCCTTGCAGATTCCAAGAAAACAGTGTTAGCAAACTGCTCATGAAAAGAATGTAACTCTGTGAGATGAATTCACATCACAAAGCAGTTTCTCAGAAAGCTTCTTTCTAGTTTTTATCTGAGGATATTTCCTTTGTCACCATAGGCTTCAATGCTCCAAATATCCCTTCTCAGATTCCACAAAACAGTGTTAGCAAACTGCTCCATGAAAAGAATCATGTAACTCTGTGAGATGAATTCACACATCACAAAGCAGTTTCTCAGAAAGCTTCTTTCTAGTTTTTGTCTGAGGATATTTCCTTTTCACCATAGGCCTCAATGCACTCCAAAATATCCCTTGCAGATTCCACAAAACAGTGTTAGCAAACTGCTCAATGAAAAGAAGTGTAACTCTGAGATGAATTCACAAATCACAAAGCAGTTTCTCAGAAAACTTCTTTCTAGTTTTTATCTGAGGATATTTTGTCACCATAGCTTCAATGCTCCAAATATCCTTTGCAGATTCCAAAACAGTGCTACCAAACTGCTCATGAAAAGAATGGTGTAACTCTGTGAGATGAATTCACATCACAAAGAACTTTCTCAGAAAGCTTTTCTAGTTTTTATCTGAGGATATTTTGTCACCATAGCTTCAATGCTCCAAATATCCTATTGCAGATTCCAAAAACAGTGTTACAAACTGCTCCATGAAAAGAATGGTGTAACTCTGTGAGATGAATTCACACATCACAAAGCAGTTTCTCAGAAAGTTCTTTCTAGTTTTTATCTGAGGATATTTCCTTTTCACCATAGGCCTCAATGCACTCCCAAATATCCCTTTGCAGATTCCACAAAACAGTGTTATCAAACTGCTCCATGAAAAGAAAGTGTAACTCTGAGATGAATTCACACATCACAAAGCAGTTTCTCAGAAGCTTCTTTCTAGTTTTTATCTGAGATATTTCCTTTTCACCATAGGCCTCAATGTGCTCCCAAATATCCCTTTGCAGATTCCAAGAAAACAGTGTTAGCAAACTGCTCCATGAAAAGAAAGTGTAACTCTGTGAGATGAATTCACACATCACAAAGCAGTTTCTCAGAAAGTTTCTTTCTAGTTTTTGTCTGAGGATATTTCCTTTGTCACCATAGGCTTCAATGTGATCCAAAATATCCCTTCTCAGATTCCCCAAAACAGTGCTACCAAACTGCTCCATGAAAAGAATCATGTAACTCTGTGAGATGAATTCACACATCACAAAGCAGTTTCTCAGAAAGTTTCTTTCTAGTTTTTGTCTGAGGATATTTCCTTTGTCACCATAGGCTTCAATGTGATCCAAAATATCCCTTCTCAGATTCCCCAAAACAGTGCTACCAAACTGCTCATGAAAAGAATGTAACTCTGTGATGAATTCACACATCACAAAGAAGTTTCTCAGAAAACTTCTTTCTAGTTTTTGTCTGAGGATATTTCCTTTTCACCATAGGCTTCAATGCACTCCAAAATATCCTTTGCAGATTCCAAAAACAGTGTTACAAACTGCTCCATGAAAAGAATCATGTAACTCTGTGATGAATTCACACATCACAAGCAGTTTCTCAGAAAGTTCTTTCTAGTTTTTATCTGAGGATATTTTGTCACCATAGCTTCAATGTGCTCAAATATCCTTTGCAGATTCCAGAAAACAGTGTTAGCAAACTGCTCAATGAAAAGAACAGTGTAACTCTGTGAGATGAATTCACATCACAAAGCAGTTTCTCAGAAAGCTTCTTTCTAGTTTTTATATGAGTATATTTGTTTTTCACCATAGGCCTCAATGTGCTCCCAAATATCCCTTTACAGATTCCAAGAAAACAGTGTTAGCAAACTGCTCCATGAAAAGAAAGGTGTAACTCTGTGGGATGAATTCACATATCACAAAGAACTTTGTCAGGATATTTCTTTCTAGTTCTTGTCTGAGAATATTTCGTTTGTCACAATATTCATCAATGTGATCCAAAATATTCCTTCTCAAATTCCCCAAAACAGTGCTACCAAACTGATCCATGAAAAGAATCCTATAATTCTGTGAGATGAATTAACACATCACAAAATGGCTTCACAGAAAGCTTCTTTGTAGTTTTTGTTTGAGGATATTTCCTTTGTCACCCTAAGCTTCAATGTGCTCCATAATATCAGATTGCAGATTCCAAGAAAACAGTGGTAGTAAACTGCTCAATTAAAATAACAGTGCAACACTGTGAGATGAATTCACATATCACAAAGAGGTTTCTCAGCAAGCTTCATTTTGGTTTTTGTCGGAGGATATTTCCTTTTCAGCCTCAAGTCTCTCCCAAATATCCTTTGCAGATCCCACGAAAACAATTTTAGCAAACTGCTCCATGAAAAAAAAGTGTAACTCTGTGAGATGAATTCACACGTACCAAAGAACTTTCTCATAAAGCTTCTTTCTAGTTTTTATCTGAGAATATTTCCTTTGTCACCATAGGCTTCAAGAAGACCCAAATTATCCCTTCTCAGATTCCCCAAAACAGTGCTACCAAACTGATCCATGAAAAGAATCATGTAACTCTATGAGATGAATTAACTCTTTACAAAGCTGTTTCTCAGAAAGCTTTTTTCTAGTTTGTATCTGAGGATATTTCCTTTGTCACCATAGGCTTCGATGTGATCCAGAAGATCCATTCTCAGATTACCAAAACAGTGCTACCAAACTGCTCCATGAAAAGAATCATGTAACTCTGTGAGATGAATTCACAAATCACAAAGTAGTTTCTCAGAAAGCTTCTTTCTAGTTTTTGTCTGAGGATGGTTCCTTTCTCACCATAGACCTCAATGTGATCGTGATTATCCCTTTGCAGATTCCACGAAAACAGTGTTAGCTAACTACTCCATGAAAAGAAAGATGTATCTCTGTGAGATGAATTCACACATCACAAAACAGTTTCTCAGAAAGCTTCTTTCTAGTTTTTATCTGAGGATATTTCCTTTGTCACCATAAGCTTCAATGCACTCCCAAATATCCTATTGCAGATTCCACAAAACAGTGTTAGCAAACTGCTCCATGAAAAGAAAGGTGTAACTCTGTGAGATGAATTCACACATCACAAAGAACTTTCTCAGAAAGCTTCTTTCTAGTTTTTATCTGAGATATTTCCTTTGTCACCATAGGCTTCGATGTGATCCAGAAGATCCATTCTCAGATTACCAAAACAGTGCTACCAAACTGCTCCATGAAAAGAATCATGTAACTCTGTGAGATGAATTCACAAATCACAAAGTAGTTTCTCAGAAAGCTTCTTTCTAGTTTTTGTCTGAGGATGTTTCCTTTTCACCATAGACCTCAATGTGATCGTGATTATCCCTTTGCAGATTCCACGAAAACAGTGTTAGCTAACTACTCCATGAAAAGAAAGATGTATCTCTGTGAGATGAATTCACACATCACAAAACAGTTTCTCAGAAAGCTTCCTTCTGTTTTTTGTCTGGGGATACTTCCTTTGTCACCATATTCTTCAATGCACTCCCAAATATGCTATTGTAGATTCCACAAAAACAGTATTAACAAACTCCTCAATGGAAATAACTGTGGATCTCTGTGAGATGAATTCACACATTGCAAATAACTTTTTCAGAAAGCTTCTTTCTAGTTTTTATCTGCAGATATTTTCTTTGTCACCATAGGCATCAATGTGATCTAAAATATTCCTTCTCAATTTCCCCAAAACAGTGATACCTATCTTCTCCATGAAAAGAATGGTGTAATGCTGTGAGATGAATTCAAACATCACAAAGCAGTTTCTCAGAAAGCTTCTTTCTAGTTTTTGTCTGAGGATATTTCCTTTTCACCATAGGCCTCAATGCACTCCCAAATATCCTTTGCAGATTCCACGAAAACAGTGTTAGCAAACTGCTCCATGAAAAGAAAGTGTAACTCTGTGAGATGAATTCACACATCACAAAACAGTTTCTCAGAAA
>CM058079.1:7788122-7804073 GCA_030247045.1 Colobus guereza | reverse complement strand
TAACACTGTTTTCATGGAATCTGCAAAGGATATTTTGGATCACATTGAAGCCTATGGTGACAAAGGAAATATCCTCAGACAAAACTAGAAAGAATCTTTCTGAGAAACTCTTTGTGATGTGTTAATTCATCTCACAGAGTTACACTTTCTTTTCATTGAGAAGTTTGCTAACACTGTTTTGGAATCTGCAAGGATATTTTGGAGCATTGAAGCCTATGGTGACAAAGGAAATATCTTCAGATAAAAACTAGAAAGAAGCTTTCTGAGAAACTACTTTGTGATGTGAATTCATCACAGAGTTACATGATTCTTTTCATGGAGCAGTTTGGTAACACTGTTTTCTTGGAATCTGCAAAGGATATTTTGGAGCATTGAAGCCTATGGTGAAAAGGAAATATCTCAGATAAAAACTAGAAAGAAGCTTTCTGAGAAATTTCTTTGTGATGTGTGAATTCATCTCACAGAGTTACACTTTCTTTTCATGGAGCAGTTTGCTAGCACTGTTTTCTGGAATCTGCAAAGGATATTTTGGAGCACATTGAAGCCTATGGTGGAAAAGGAAATATCCTCAGATAAAAACTAGAAAGAAGTTTTCTGAGAAACTGCTTTGTGATGTGTTAATTCATCTCACAGAGTTACACCATTCTTTTCATGGAGCAGTTTGGTAACACTGTTTTTGGAATCTGCAAAGGGATATTTTGGATCACATTGAAGCCTATGGTGACAAAGGAAATATCCTCAGATAAAAACTAGAAAGAAGCTTTCTGAGAAATTTCTTTGTGATGTGAATTCATCTCACAGAGTTACACTTTCTTTTCATGGAGCAGTTTGCTAACACTGTTTTGTGGAATCTGCAATAGGATATTTGGGAGCACATTGAAGCCTATGGTGACAAAGGAAATATCCTCAGATAAAAACTAGAAGAAGCTTTCTGAGAAACTGCTTTGTGATGTGAATTCATCTCACAGAGTTACACTTTCTTTTCATTGAGCAGTTTGCTAACACTGTTTTGTGGAATCTGCAAGGATATTTGGGAGCATTGAAGCTTATGGTGACAAAGAAAATATCCTCAGATAAAAACTAGAAAGAAGCTTTCTGAGAAACTGCTTTGTGATTTGTGAATTCATCTCACAGAGTTACATTCTTTTCATTGAGCAGTTTGGTAGCACTGTTTTGGAATCTGAGAAGGGATATTTTGGATCACATTGAAGCCTATGGTGAAAAGGAAATATCCTCAGATAAAAACTAGAAAGAAGCTTTCTGAGAAACTGCTTTGTGATGTGTGAATTCATCTCACAGAGTTACACCTTTCTTTTCATTGAGAAGTTTGCTAACACTGTTTTGTGGAATCTGCAAAGGATATTTTGGAGCACATTGAAGCCTATGGTGACAAAGGAAATATCCTCAGATAAAAACTAGAAAGAAACTTTCTGAGAAACTGCTTTGTGATGTTTGAATTCATCTCACAGAGTTACACCATTCTTTTCATTGAGAAGTTTGCTAACACTGTTTTTGTGGAATCTGCAATAGGATATTTGGGAGCACATTGAGGCCTATGGTGAAAAGGAAATATCCTCAGATAAAAACTAGAAAGAAGTTTTCTGAGAAACTCCTTTGTGATGTGTGAATTCATCACAGAGTTACACCATTCTTTTCATGGAGCAGTTTGATAACACTGTTTTTGTGGAATCTGCAAAGGGATATTTTGGATCACATTGAAGCCTATGGTGACAAAGGAAATATCCTCAGATAAAAACTAGAAAGAAGCTTTCTGAGAAAGTTCTTTGTGATGTGAATTCATTTCACAGAGTTACACTTTCTTTTCATGGAGCAGTTTGCTAACACTGTTTTTGTGGAATCTGCAAAGGATATTTGGAGTGCATTGAGGCCTATGGTGACAAAGGAATATCCTCAGATAAAAACTAGAAAGAAGCTTTCTGAGAAACTGCTTTGTGATGTGTGAATTCATCTCACAGAGTTACATTCTTTTCATGGAGCAGTTTGTTAACACTGTTTTTGGAATCTGCAAAGGGATATTTTGGAGCACATTGAAGCCTATGGTGACAAAGGAAATATCCTCAGATAAAAACTAGAAAGAAGCTTTCTGAGAAACTTCTTTGTGATGTGAATTCATCTCACAGAGTTACACCTTCTTTTCATGGAGCAGTTTGCTAACACTGTTTTTGGAATCTGCAAAGGATATTTGGGAGTGCATTGAAGCCTATGGTGAAAAGGAAATATCCTCAGATAAAAACTAGAAAGAAGCTTTCTGAGAAACTGCTTTGTGATGTGTTAATTCATCTCACAGAGTTACATTTCTTTTCATGGAGCAGTTTGCTAACACTGTTTTCATGGAATCTGCAAAGGATATTTTGGAGCACATTGAAGCCTATGGTGACAAAGGAAATATCCTCAGATAAAAACTAGAAAGAAACTTTCTGAGAAACTCTTTGTGATGTGAATTCATCTCACAGAGTTACATTTCTTTTCATGGAGCAGTTTGCTAACACTGTTTTTGTGGAATCTGAGAAGGATATTTTGGATCACATTGAAGCCTATGGTGAAAAGGAAATATCCTCAGATAAAAACTAGAAAGAAGCTTTCTGAGAAACTGTTTTGTGATGTGTGAATTCATCTCACAGAGTTACACCATTCTTTTCATGGAGCAGTTTGTAACACTGTTTTTGTGGAATCTGCAAAGGGATATTTTGGAGCATTGAAGCCTATGGTGAAAAGGAAATATCCTCAGATAAAAACTAGAAGAAGCTTTCTGAGAAACTGTTTTGTGATGTGTGAATTCATCTCAGAGTTACACTGTTCTTTTCATTGAGCAGTTTGTAACACTGTTTTTGTGGAATCTGCAAAGGATATTTGGGAGCACATTGAAGCCTATGGTGAAAAGGAAATATCCTCAGAAAAACTAGAAAGAAGTTTTCTGAGAAACTGCTTTGTGATGTGTGAATTCATCACAGAGTTACACTGTTCTTTTCATTGAGCAGTTTGTTAACACTGTTTTTGGAATCTGCAAGGGATATTTTGGAGCACATTGAAGCCTATGGTGACAAAGGAAATATCCTCAGACAAAACTAGAAAGAAGCTTTCTGAGAAACTGCTTTGTGATTTGTGAATTCATCTCACAGAGTTACACTTTCTTTTCATTGAGCAGTTTGATAACACTGTTTTTGGAATCTGCAAAGGGATATTTGGGAGCACATTGAAGCCTATGGTGAAAAGGAAATATCTCAGATAAAAACTAGAAAGAAGTTTTCTGAGAAACTTTTGTGATGTGTGAATTCATCTCACAGAGTTACACTTTCTTTTCATGGAGCAGTTTGGTAACACTGTTTTTGGAATCTGAGAAGGATATTTTGGAGCATTGAAGCCTATGGTGAAAAGGAAATATCCTCAGAAAAACTAGAAAGAAGCTTTCTGAGAAACTGCTTTGTGATGTGTGAATTCATCTCACAGAGTTACATTTCTTTTCATGGAGCAGTTTGTAACACTGTTTTTGGAATCTGAAAGGATATTTGGGAGTGCATTGAGGCCTATGGTGAAAAGGAAATATCCTCAGAAAAACTAGAAAGAAGTTTTCTGAGAAACTGCTTTGTGATGTGTGAATTCATCTCACAGAGTTACACCTTTCTTTTCATGGAGCACTTTGGCATCACTGTTTTGTGGTGTCTGAGAAGGGATATTTGGGAGCACATTGAAGCCTATGGTGAAAAGGAAATATCCTCAGATAAAAACTAGAAAGAAGCTTTCTGAGAAACTGCTTTGTGATGTGTGAATTTATCTCACAGAGTTACACCATTCTTTTCATTGAGCAGTTTGGTAACACTGTTTTTGGAATCTGCAAAGGATATTTTGGAGCATTGAAGCCTATGGTGAAAAAGGAAATATCCTCAGATAAAAACTAGAAAGAAACTTTCTGAGAAACTTCTTTGTGATGTGAATTCATCTCACAGAGTTACATTTCTTTTCATTGAGCAGTTTGTAACACTGTTTTGTGGAATCTGAAAGGATATTTGGGATCACATTGAAGCCTATGGTGAAAAGGAAATATCCTCAGATAAAAACTAGAAAGAAGCTTTCTGAGAAACTGCTTTGTGATGGTGAATTCATCTCACAGAGTTACACTTTCTTTTCATTGAGCAGTTTGGTAACACTGTTTTTATGGAATCTGCAAAGGATATTTGAGCACATTGAAGCCTATGGTGAAAAGGAAATATCCTCAGATAAAAACTAGAAAGAAGCTTTCTGAGAAACTGCTTTGTGATGTGTGCATTCATCTCACAGAGTTACATTTCTTTTCATTGAGCAGTTTGGCATCACTGTTTTGTGGAATCTGAGAAGGGATATTTGGGAGCACATTGAAGCCTATGGTGAAAAGGAAATATCCTCAGATAAAAACTAGAAAGAAGCTTTCTGAGAAACTGCTTTGTGATGTGAATTCATCTCACAGAGTTACACTTTCTTTTCATTGAGCAGTTTGGTAACACTGTTTTGTGGAATCTGAGAAGGGATATTTTGGAGCACATTGAAGCCTATGGTGACAAAGGAAATATCCTCAGATAAAAACTAGAAAGAAGCTTTCTGAGAAATTTCTTTGTGATGTGAATTCATCTCACAGAGTTACACCTTTCTTTTCATGGAGCAGTTTGATAACACTGTTTTTGGAATCTGCAAAGGGATATTTGGGAGCACATTGAAGCCTATGGTGAAAAAGGAAATATCCTCAGATAAAAACTAGAAAGAAGATTTCTGAGAAACCACTTTGTGATGTGTGAATTCATCTCACAGAGTTACACTGTTCTTTTCATTGGAGCAGTTTGCTAACACTGTTTTTGGAATCTGAGAAGGGATATTTTGGATTATTTTGGATCACATTGAAGCCTATGGTGACAAAGGAAATATCCTCAGATAAAAACTAGAAAGAAACTTTCTGAGAAACTGCTTTGTGATGTGTGAATTCATCTCACAGAGTTACACTTTTCTTTTCATGGAATCTGCAATGGGATATTTTGGATTATTTTGGAGCACATTAAAGCCTATGGTGACAAAGGAAATATCCTCAGATAAAACATGGAAAGGAAGCTTTCTGAGAAACTGCTTTGTGATGTGTGAATTCATCTCACAGAATTACACTATGCCTTTTGTTTAGCAGTGTGCTAACACTGCTTTCTTGGAGTCTGCAATGGGATATTTTGAAGCACATTGAAGCTTATATTGACAAAGGAAACATCCTCAGACAAAAACTAGAATGAAGCTTACTGAGAAATTGATTTGTGGTTTGTGATTTCATCTCACAGAGTTACAACATCCCTTTCATGGAGCAGTTTGGTAGCCCTGTTTAGGGGGAATCTTAGAAGGGATATTTTGGATTATTTTGGATCACTTTAAAGCATTTGGTGGCAAAGGAAATATCCTCAGATAAAAGCTACAAAGAAGATTTCTGAGAAACTTTGTGATGTGTGAATTTATCTCACAGAGTTACACATTCTTTTCATTGAGCAGTTTGATAACACTGTTTTCGTGGAATCTGCAAAGGATATTTGGGAGCACATTGAGGCCTATGGTGAAAAGGAAATATCCTCAGATAAAAACTAGAAAGAAGCTTTCTGAGAAACTTCTTTGTGATGTGTGAATTCATCTCACAGAGTTACACCATTCTTTTCATTGAGCAGTTTGATAACACTGTTTTGTGGAATCTGCAAAGGATATTTGAGCACATTGAAGCCTATGGTGAAAAAGGAAATATCCTCAGATAAAAACTAGAAAGAAGCTTTCAGAGAAACTGCTTTGTGATGTGTGAATTCATCTCACAGAGTTACACTCTTTTTTTCTTTGAGCAGTTTGCTAACACTGTTTTCTTGGAATCTGCAAAGGGATATTTCGGAGTGCATTGAAGCTTAAGGAGACAAAGTATATATCCTCATACAAAAACTAGAAAGAGGATTCCTGAGAAACTGCTTTGTGATTTGTGAATTTATGTCACTGATTTACATGATTATTTTCATGGAGCAGTTTGGTAGCACTGTTTTGCAGCATCTGAGAAGGGATATTTTGGATGCCATTGAAGCCTATGGTGACAAAGGAAATATCCTCAGATATAAACTAAAAAGAAACTTTCTGAGAAACTTCTTCATGATGTGTGAATACATATTACAGAGTTACACTTTTCCTTTCATGGAGCAGTTTGATAACACTCTTTTCTTGGAAGCTGTAAAGGGATATATGGGAGGGCATTGCGTCCCATGGTGAAAAATCAAATATCCTTACATAAAAACTAGAAAGAAGCTTTCTGAGAAAGTTCTGTGTTATGTTGAATTCATCTCACAGAGTTCCACCTTTATTTTCATCTAACTGTTTTCTAACACTTTTCATGGAATTTGCAAAGTAATATTCAGGAGCACATTGAAGCCTATTGTGAAAAGGAATATCCTCAGATATTAACTAGAAAGAAGATTTCTGAGAAACTGCTTTCTGATGTGTGAATTCATCTCAGAGTTACACCTTTCTTTTCATGGAGCAGTTTGATAACACTGTTTTTGGAATCTGCAAAGGGATATTTGGAGTGCATTGAAGCCTATGGTGAAAAGAAAATATCCTCATAAAAACTAGAAAGAAGCTTTCTGAGAAAGTTCTTTGTGATGTGAATTCATCTCACAGAGTTACACCATTATTTTCATTGAGCAGTTTGCTAACACTGTTTTCATGGAATCTGCAAAGGATATTTTGGAGCACATTGAAGCCTATTGTGAAAAAGGGAATATCCTCAGATATTAACTAGAAAGAAGATTTCTGAGAAACTGCTTTCTGATGTGTGAATTCATCTCACAGAGTTACACCATTATTTTCATTGAGCAGTTTGCTAACACTGTTTTCTTGGAATCTGCAATGAGATATTCCAGAGCACATTGAAGCTAGGGAGACAAAGGAAAATACTCAGACAAAAATTAGAAAGAATCTTTTTGAGAAACTGCTTTGTGATTTGTGAATTCATCTAACAGAGTTACATGATTCTTTTCATGGATCAGTTTGGTAACACTGTTTTTGTTTAATATGAGAAGGGATATTTGGATCGCATTTAAGCCTACAGGGACAAAGGAAATATCCTGAGATAAAAACTTGAAAAAAGCTTTCTGAGAAAGTTCTTTGTGATGTGTGAATTCATCCAACAGAGTTACACTCTTCTTTTCATTGAGCCATATAACACTGTTTTCGTGGAATCTGCAATGGGATATTTGGTAGAGCATTGAAGCATATGGTGACAAAGGAAATATCCCCAGATAAAACCAAAAAGAAGCTTTCTGAGAGACTGCTTTGTGATGTGTGAATTGAACTCACAGAGATACACTGTTCTTTTCATTGAACAGTTTGGTAACAGTATTTTCTTGGAATCTGCAATGGGATATTTTGGAGCACATTGAAGCTAATGGTGACAAAAATATCCTCAGACAAAAACTAGAAACAAACTTCCTCAGAAACTGTTTTGTGACTTGAGAATTAACTTCACAGAATTACACCTTTCTTTTCATGGAGGACCTTGGTAGCACTGTTTTTGGGGAATCTGAGAAGGCGTATTTTGGATGGCATTATATCCTATGGTGACATTGGAAATATTCTCAGATAAAAATTAAAAGCAGTTCTTTGAGAAACTTCTTCATGATGTGTGAATTAATCTCACAGAGTTACACCATTCTTTTCATGGAGCAGTTTGCTAACAACCTTTTTGTGGAATCTACAAAGGATATTTGGGATTGCATTAAGGCCTATGGTGAAAATAAAATATTCTCAGATAAAAACTAGAAAGAAGCTTTCTGAGAAACTGCTTTGAGATGTGTGGATTCATTTCACAGAGTTACATGGTTCTTTTCATTGAGCAGTTTGCTAACACTGTTTACTTGGAATCTGCAATGGGATATTTCAGAGTGCATTGAAGCTTATGGTGACAAGGAAATATCCTCAGATAAAACTGGAAAGAAACATTTTGAGAATCTTCTTTGAGACTTTTGAATTCATCTCACAGAATTACACGACTCTTTTCATGGATCAGTTTGCTAGCACTGTTTTGGGGAATCTGAGAAGGGATATTTGGGATCACATTGAATCCTATGGGGAAAAGGAAATATTCTCAGACAAATACTATAAAGAAGTTTCCTGAGAAACTTCTTCATGATGTGTGAATTAATCTCACAGAGTTACACTGTTCTTTTCATTGAGCAGTTTGGTAACACTGTTTTTGTGGAATCTGAGAAGGATATTTGGGATCACATTGAAACCTATGGTGACAAAGAAAATATCCTCAGACAAAACTAGAAAGAAGTTTTCTGAGAAACTGGTTTGGGATATGTGAATTCATCTCTTAGAGTTACATTGTTCTTTTCCCAGAGCAGTGTGATAACACTGTTTATGTGTAATCTGCAAAAGGATATTTGAGAGGACATTGAAGCTTAGGAAGACAAAGACATTATCCTCAGACCAAAACTAGAAAGAATGTTTCTGAGAAACTTCTTTTTGATATTGAATTCATCCCACAGAGTTACACGATTCATTTCATCTGTCAGTTTGGTAGCACTGTTTTTGGTTAGTCCGAGAAGGAATATTTGCCATTGTATTGAAGCTTATAGTGATAAAGAAAATATCCTCATAAAAAAACTAGAAAGAAACGTTCTGAGAAACCGCTTTGTGATGTGTGAATTCATCTCACAGAATTACACTGTGCTTTTCATTCAGCAGTTTGATAACACTGTTTTTGTGGAATCTGCAGAAGGATATTTGGGAGCGCACTGAAACCTATATTGAAAAAGGGAATATCCACAGATAAAAACTAAAAAGAAGCTTTCTGAGAGACTGCTTTGTGATTTGTGAATTCATCTCACAGAGTTACACCTTTATCTTCATAGAGCAGTTTGGTCGTGTTCTTTTTGGGGAACCTGAGAAGGCATATCTTGGATTGCATTGAAGCCTAAGGTGAGAAAGGAAATATCCTCAGATAAAAACTATAAAGAAGCTTTCTGAGAAACTGCTTTGTGATGTGTAAATTCATCTCACAGTGTTACACCACTCTTTTCATTGAGCAATATGCTAACACTCTTTTCATGGAATCTGTGAAAGGATATTTCAGAGTGCATTGAAGCCTATGGTTACAAAAGAAATATCCTCACACAAAAACCAGAATAAGCTTTTAGTGAAACTCCTTTGTAATGTGTGAATTCACTGTTTTCTTGGAATCTGCAATGGAATATTTTGGAGCACTTTGAAGCTCATTATGAAAAACCAGAAAGAAACTTTCTGAGAAACCGCTTTGTGATATGTTCATTTATCTCACAGAGTTACATGATTCTTTTCATGGATTTGTTTGGTAGCACTGTTTATGGGGAATCTGAGAAGGGATATATTTGATCACATTGAAACCTACAGTGACAAAGGAAATATGCTCAGATAAAAACTAGAAAGAATCTTTCTGAGAAAATTCCTTGTGATGTTTGAATTCCTCTCAGAGAGTTACACTTTTCTTTCCATAGTACAGTGTGCTAACACTGTTTTTGAGGAATCTGTGAAGGGATATTTGGGAGGGCATTGAGGCCTATAGTAAAAAGGAATTATCCTCAGATAAAAACTAGAAAGAAGTTTTCTGAGAGACTGCTTTGTGATTTTTGAATTCATCTCACAGAGTTACTTGATTCTCTACATGGAGCAGTTTGGTAGCACTGTTTTTGGGATATCTGAGAGAGGATATTTTGGACTGCATTGAAGCCTATGGTGACAAAGGAAATATCCTCAGACAAAAATTAGAAAGAATTTTTCTGAGAAACAGCTTTGTGATTTGTGAATCCACCTCACAGAGTTTCACCTTTCTTTACATGGAACAGATTGATAACACTGCTTTTGGGGAATCTGAAATGAGATATTTGGGAGCACATTGAGGACTATAGTGAATAAGGATATAGCCTCAGATAAAAACTACAAAGAATCTTTCTGAAAAACTGCCCTGTGATATGTGAATTCATCATACAGAGTTACACCATTTATTTAATTTAGCAGTTTGATAATCCTGTTTTGGTGGAAACTGCAATAGGATATTTGGGAGTGCATTGAAGAATAATGTGACAAAGGAAATATCCTCAGATATAAACTAAAAAGAAGCTTTCTTAGAAACTGTTTTGTCATGTGTGAATTCATCTCACAGAGTTACTTCTTTGTTTTCATGGAACAGTTTGCTAACACTCTTTCTGTGGAATCTGCAAAGGGATATTTGGGAGTGGTGTGAGAATGATCATAATAAAGTAAATCTCCTCAGACAATAACCAAAAAGAAGATTTCTGAGAAACTGATTTATGATGGGTGAATTCATCTCACAGATTGACACCTTTCTTTAAATGGAGCAGTTTGCCAACACTGCTTTCACGGAATCTGCAAAAGGATATTGGTGAGTGCATTGAAACCTATGGTGACAAAGGAAATATCCTCAATTAAAAACCAAAAAGAAGCTTTGTGTGAAATTACAGCGTTCATTTCATTGAGCAGTTTGATAACACTGTTTTCATGGAATCTGCAATAGGATATTTGGGAGCACATTGAAGCCTATGGTGACAAAGGATATATCCTCAGAGAAAAACCAACAAGAAGCTTTCTGAGAAACTGCTTTTGATATGTGAATTCATCTCACAGAAATACATTGTTCTTTTCTTTGAGCAGTTTGCTAACTCTGTTTTCTGGGAATCTGCAATGGCATATTTGAGAGCATATGAAAGCTTATGGTTACAAAGGAAATATCCTCAGGCAAAAAGTAGAAAGATGCTTTCTGAGAAAATGCTTTCTGACTTCTGAATTCATCTCTCAGAGTTACACCTTTCTTTTCATGGAGCAGTTTGTTAGCACTGTTTTGGGGACTCTGAGAAAGGATATTTGGGAGAGCATTGAAGCCTATGGTGATGAAGGAAATATCCTCAGATAAAAACTAAAATAAGTCTTCTGAGAACCTGCTTTGTGATGTGTGAATTCATCTCATGGAGTTACACTGTTCTTTTCATTGAGAAGTTTGCTAAAACTGTTTTCTTGGAATCTGCAATGGGATATTTTGGGGCACATTGAAGCTTATGGAGACAAAGGAAATATCCTCAGAAAAACTAGAAAGAATCTTTCTGAGAAACTTGTTTTGATGTGTGAATTCATCTCAGAGAGTTACAATGTTGTTTTCATTGAGCAGTTTACTACCACTGTTTTCTTAGAATCTGCAATCTGATATTTGAGAGCATATTGAAGCTTATGGTGACAAAGGAAATATCATCATATAAAAACAATAAAGAAGCTTTCTGAGAAACTGCTTTGTGATTTGTGAATTCACCTCACAGAGTTACACCTTTCTTTTCATGGAGCAGTTTAGTAACACTCTTTTTGAGGAATCTGAGAGGGGATATTTTGGATCGGATTGAAGCCTATGGTGAAAAGGAAATATCCTCAGATAAAAACTAGAAAGAAACTTTCTGAGAAACTGCTTTGTGGTGTGTGTATTCATCTCACAGAGTAGCATGATTCTTTTCTTGGAGTAGTTTGGTAAAACTGTTTTCATGGAATCTGCAAAGGGATATTCATGAGCGCAATGAGGCCAGTGGTGAAAAAGTAAATATCCTCAGACAAAAACTAGAAAGAAGCTTTCTATGAAACTGCTTTCTGATTTGTGAATTCATCTCACAGATTTACATGATCCTTTCCCTGGAGCATCTTGGTAGCACTGTTTTTGGAGTATCTGAGAAGGGCTGTTTTGGATCGCATTGAAACCTATGGTGACAAAGGGAATATTCCCAGATAAAAACTAGATAGAACCATTATGAGAAACTGTTTTGTGATGTATGCATTCATCTAGAAAGAAGCTTTCTGAGAAACTGCTTTGTGGTGTGTGAATTCATCTCACAGAGATAAATCATGCTTGTCATTAAACAGTTTAGTAACACTGTTTTTATGGAATATACAAAGGATATTCGAGAGCAGATAGAGGACAATGTTGAAACAGGTAATATCTTCAAGTAAAAACTAGAGAGAAAGTTTCTGATAACTCCTTTGTGCTGTGTGCATTCATCTCATAAAGGTAAGGCTTTCTGCTGAGAGAGCATTTTGGCATTACTGTTTTTGTGGTGTCTGATAAGGGATATTTGGGAGTGCATGGAAGCCGATGGCAGAAAAGGAAATATCCTGAGATAAAAACTAGAAAGAAGATGTCTGAGAAATTTCTTTGGGATGGGTGAATTCATCACACAGAATTACACGTTTGCTTTCTTTGAGTAGTTTGATAGATCTATTTTTATGGAATCTGCAAAGGGATATTCAGGAGCTCCTAGAGGCCTATGGTGAAAAAGGAAATAACTTCAGATAAAAACTGGAAAGAAGCTTTCTGAGAAACTGCTTTGTGGTGTGTGAATTCATCTCACAGAGATAAATCATGCTTTTCATTGAGCAATTTGTTAACACTGTTTTTGTGGAATATGCAAAGGGATATTTAGGAGCTGACAGCGGCCAATGTTTAAACAGGTAATATCCTCAGGTAAAAACTGGAGAGAAAGTTTCTGATAACTCCTTTGTGATGTGTGCATTCATCTCATAAAGGTAAGGCTTTCTGCTGAGAGAGCATTTTGGCATTACTGTTTTTGTGGTGTCTGATAAGGGATATTTGGGAGTGCATGGAAGCCGATGGCAGAAAAGGAAATATCCTGAGATAAAAACTAGAAAGAAGCTGTCTGAGAAATTTCTTTGGGATGGGTGAATTCATCACACAGAATTACACGTTTGCTTTCTTTGAGTAGTTTGATAGATCTATTTTTATGGAATCTGCAAAGGGATATTCAGGAGCTCCTAGAGGCCTATGGTGAAAAGGAAATAACTTCAGATAAAAACTGGAAAGAAGCTTTCTGAGAAAGTCCTTTGTGATGAGTGCATTCGTCTCATAGAGCTAAACATTTCTCTTGAGAAAGCAGTTTGACATCACTGTTTTTGTGGTATCTGAGAAGGGATATTTGGGAGTGCATTGAAGCCTATGGTGGAAAAGAAAGTATCCTCAGATAAAAACTGGAAAGAAGCTTCCTGAGAAACTATTTTGTGATGGGTGAACTTATCTCACAGAGTTAAAACTTTCTTCTCATTGAGCAGTTTGGTAGCACTGTTTTTGGGAAATCTGCAGAGGAATGTTTGGGAACATACAGAGGCTAAAGGTGAAAAAAGAAAATTCTTGAGGTAAAAACAGGAGATAAGATTTTGGAGAAAGTCTTTTGTGATGTGTTCATTTATCTCATAGAGCTAAACGTTTTGTTGAGGGAATGCTTTGGCATCACTGTTTTTGTGGTGTCTGGGAAAGGATATTTGGGAGTGCATTGAATCCTAAGGTGGAAAAGGTAATATCCTAATATAAAAAAATAGAAACTTTCTGAGAAACCACTTTGTGATGTCATAATTCATCTCACAGAGATACAAGATTCTTTTCATGGATCAGTTTGGTAGCACTGTTTTTGTGGAATCTGCAAAGGGATATTTGGGAGCACATTGAAGCCTATGGTGAAAAAGTAAATATCCTCAGATAAAAACTGGAGAGAAGCTTTCTGAGAAAGTCCTTTGTGATGTGTTCATTTATCTCATAGAGCTAAACGTTTTGTTGAGGGAATGCTTTGGCATCACTGTTTTTGTGGTATCTGGGAAGGGATATTTGGGAGTGCATTGAATCCTAAGGTGGAAAAGGTAATATCCTAATATAAAAATAGAAGCTTTCTGAGAAACCACTTTGTGATGTCATAATTCATCTCACAGAGTTACATGATTCTTTTCATTGAGCAGTTTGGTAGCACTGTTTTTGGGAAATCTGCAGAGGAATGTTTGGGAACATACAGAGGCTAAAGGTGAAAAAAGAAAATTCTTGAGGTAAAAACAGGAGATAAGATTTTGGAGAAAGTCTTTTGTGATGTGTTCATTTATCTCATAGAGCTAAACGTTTTGTTGAGGGAATGCTTTGGCATCACTGTTTTTGTGGTGTCTGGGAAGGGATATTTGGGAGTGCATTGAATCCTAAGGTGGAAAAGGAAATATCCTAATATAAAAAAATAGAAGCTTTCTGAGAAACCACTTTGTGATGTCATAATTCATCTCACAGAGATACAAGATTCTTTTCATGGATCAGTTTGGTAGCACTGTTTTTGAGAAATCTGCAGAGGAATATTTGGGAACACATAGAGGCCAAAGGTGAAAAAATAAAATCCTTCAGGTAAAAACAGGAGATAAGATTTTGGAGAAACTCCTTTGTGATATGTGCATTTAACTCACAGAGCTAAATGTTCTTGTTGAGGAACACTTTGGCATCACAGTTTTTGTGGTATCTGGGAAGGGATATTTGGGAGCGCATTGAATCCTAAGGTGGAAAATGAAAGATCCTAATATAAAAAATAGAAGCTTTCTGAGAAACTCCTTTGTGATGTGTTAATTCATCTCAAAGAGTTACATGATTCTTTTCATGAATCAATTTGGTAGCACTGTTTTTGTGGTGTCTGAGAAGGGATATTTGGGAGTGCATGGTAGATAATGGTGGAAAAGGAAATATCCTGAGATTAAAACTAGAAAGAAGCTTCTGACAAATTCCTTTGTGATGGGTGAATTCATCACACAGAGGTAAATCCTGTAAATTCTTTGAGCAGTTTGGGAGCACTGTTTTTATGGAACCTGCAAAGGGATATTCAGGAGCTCCTACAGGCCTATGGAGAAAAATGAAATTACTTCAGAAAATAACTGGAAAGAAGCTCTTTGAGAAACGGTTTTGTGATGTGTGTATTCATCTCATAGATTTTAACCTTTTTGTTTATTGAGTAGTACATCATCATTGTTTTTGTGGCATCTGAGAAGAGTTATTTGGGAGCATATTGCAGCCTTTGTTGATAAAGGAAAAATAATCAGACAAAACCAAAAAGAAGCTTTCTGAGAAACTGCTTTGCAATGTGTGAATTCATCTCACACATTTTATTTTCATGGAGACGTTTGCTAACACTATTTTTCTGGAATCTGCAAAGCAATACTCACAAGTGCATTGAGGCAAATGGTGAAAAAGGACATATTCTCACACAAAAACTAGAAAGAAGTTTTCTGAAAAACTGCTTTGTGATTTGTGAATTCATCTCACAGAGTTACACAATGCTTCCAATTGATCAGTTTGATAGCACTGTTTTTGGGGAATCTGAGAAGGAATATTTTGGATTGTATTAAAGCCTATGTAAACAAAGGAAATATCCTCAGCTAAAATCTAGAAGGAAACATTCTGAGAAACTTCTTTGTGATGTGAATTCATCTCATGGAGTTACAGCATTCTTTTCATTGAGAAGTATGCTAACACGTTTTTTGTGGAATCTGCAATGGGATATTCTGGAGTGCATTGAGGCCTATGGTGAAAAAGGAAATATCCTCAGATAAAAATTAGAAAGAATATTTCTGAGAAACTACTTTTGATATGTGAATTCATCTCACAGAGATACACTGTTGTATTCATTGAGCAGTTTGATAACACTGTTTTCGTGGAATCTGCAATAGGATATTTGGGAGCGTATTGAAGAATATGGTGACAAAGGAAATATCCCCAGACATAAAACGAAAAGAATCTTTTGAGAAACCGTTTTGTCATGTGTGAATACATCTCACAGAGTTAAATCTTTCTTTTCGTGGAGCCATTTGCTAACACTGCTTTCATGGAATCGGCAAAGGGATATTTGGGATCGAGGTGAGGCCGAACGTAATAAAGGAAATATCCTCAGACAAAAAATAAAGGAAGGTTTCTAAGAAACTGTTTCATGTTGTGTAAATTAATATCACAGAATTACACTTTTTTTTCATGGAGCAGTTTGCTAACACCATGTTTGTGGAATCTGCAAAGGGATATTTGCAAGCACGTTGAGGGCTAGGGTGATAAAGGAAATATCCTCAGAC
>CM058079.1:7692177-7787622 GCA_030247045.1 Colobus guereza | reverse complement strand
AACATCTCACCAATTTTAAATCGGGTAAGCGGCCCCTTTTACTCTCTTCTCCAACCTCTCACTATCTCAACCTCTTTCTCCTTTCAATCTTGGCACCACCTTCAATCTCTCCCTTCTCTTAATTTCAATTCCTTTCATTTTCTGGTAGAGACAAAGGAGACACGTTTTATCCGTGGAACCCAAAATGCTGGCGCTGGTCATGGACTGGGGAAGGCAGCCTTCCCTGGTGTTTAATCATCGCAGGGACGCCTCTCATTACTCACCCACGCTTTCAGGGAGGTGTCTGACCATGCTGCGGGAATGCCTGTCTTGGTCCTTCACCCTAAGTGGCAAGTCCCGCTTTTCTGGGAGGGGCAAGCACCCCAACCCCTACTCTCCTGTTGTAAAGGTAAACTGAGGCTGGAGCCTTTCTAGTGTTAATCTGAGTATATTTCCTTTGTCACCATAGGCTTCAATGTGATTCAAAATATCCCTTCTCAGTTTCCCCTAAAACAGTGCTACCAAACTGATCCATGAGAAGAATGGTGTAACTCTGTGAGATGAGTTAACACATCACAAAGCAGTTTCACAGAAAGTTTCTTTCTATTCTGGTTTTTATATGAAGATATTTCCTTTGTCACCATAAGCTTCAATGCAAAAAATATTTCATTGCAGATTCCAAGAAAACAGAGTTAGCAGAATTCCAAATGAAAAGAACATTGTAAATCTGTGATGAATTCACATATCACAAAGCAGTTTCTCAGGAAGCTTCTCTCCAGTATTTATCTAAGGATATTTCTTTATTCACAATATGCCTCAATGTGCTACAAAATATCCCTTTGGAGATTCCACAAAAACAGTGTTATCAAGCTGCTCCATAAAAGGAAAGGTTGAACACTGTGTGATAAATTCCCACATCACAAAATAGTTTCTCAGAAAACTTCTTTCTAATTTTTATCAGAGGATATTTCCTGTGTCACCACAGCCTTCAATGCATTCCAAAATATCCCTTCTCAGATTGCCCAAAAATAGTGCTACAAACTGCTCTTTGAAAAGAATGGTGTAATTCTGTGAATTGAATTCACAAATCACAAAACAGTTTCTTAGAATGCTTCTTTCTAGTTATTTTGGAAGGATATTTCCTTTGTCACCATAAGCTTCATTGCGCTCCAAAATATCCCATTGCAGATTCCAAGAAAACATTTTTAACAAGCTGCTCAATGAAAAGAACAGTGTATATCTGTGAGACGAATTCACACATTGCATAGCAGTTTCTGAGAAAGCTTCATTCCAATTTTTATCTGAGGGTATTTCCTTTGTCACCATAGGCTTCAATGAGATCCAAAATATCCCTTCTGAGATTCCCCCAAAACAGTGCTACCAAACTGCTCTATGAAAAGAATGGTGTAACGGTGTGAGATGAACAAACACATCATAAAGCGGTTTTTCAGAAAGCTTCTTTTTAGTTTTTAAGTGAGCATATTTCCTTTGTCACCTTGGGATTCAATGTGATCCAAAATATCCTTTCTCAGATTCCTGAAAAACAGTGTTACCAAACTGCTCCATGACAAGAATCGTGTAACTCTGTGAGATGAATGTACAAATCACAAACCACTTTCTCAGAAAGCTTCTTTCTAGTTTTTGTCTGAGGATATTTCCTCTGTCACCATAAGCTTCTATGTGCTCTGAAATATTCCTTTGCAGATTTCAAAAAAACAGTGTTAGCAATCTGCACATTGAAAAGAATGGTGTAATTCTATGAGATGAATTCAAAAATTGCAAAGCAGTTCATTAGAAAGATTTTTTCTAGTTTTTATCTGAGGATATTCCCTTTTCAGCATAGGCCTCAATGTACTCCCAAATATCCCTTTTCAGATTTCAAGAAAACAGTGTAGTAAACTGCTGAATGAAAAGAACAGTGTAACTATCTGAGATGAATTCATGTATCATCACAAAGCAGTTTCTCAAAAAGCTTCTTTCTAGTTTTTATTTGAAGATATTTCCTTTTCACCATAGGCCTCAATGTACACCAAAATATCCCTTTGCAGATGCTGCAAAAACAGTGTTAGCAAATTGATCCATGAAACGACAGTGTAACTCTGTGATGAATTCACACATCATAAAGGACTTTCTCAGAAAGGTTCTTTCTACTTTTTATCAGAGGATATTTCCTTTGTCACCATAGACTTCAATGCGATCCAAAATATCCATTTTCAGATTCCCCAAAAGCAGTGCTACGAAACTGCTCCATGAAAAGTATCATGTAATCCTGAGAGATGAATTCACAAATCATAAAGCAGTTTATCAGAAAGCTTTTTTCTAGCTTTTTCTGAGGATATTTCTTTGTTACAATAACCTTCAAAGTGCTCCAAAATATCCCACTGTAGATTCCAATAAAGCAGTGCTGGCAAACTGCTGAATGAAAAGAACAGTGTAACTGTGTGAGTTGAATTCACACATCACAAAGCAGTTTCTGAGAAATCTTCTTTCTAGTTTTTCTCTGAGGATATTTGTTTTTTCACTATAGGCCTCAAAGAGCTCCCAAATATCCCTTTGTAGATTCCATGAAAAGAGAGTTAGCAAAGTGCTCCAAGAAAAGAAAGGTGTAACTCCCTGAGATGAACTCACACATCACAAAGAACTTTATCAGAAACCTTCTATACAGTTCTTTTCTGAAGATATTTCCTTTTTCACCATAGGCCTCAATTCACTCCCAAATATCCCTGTGCAGGTTCCGGAAAACAGTGTTAGCAAACTATTCCATGAAAAGAAAGGTGTACCACTGTGAGATGAATTAACACATCACAAAGTGGTTTCTCAGAAAGATTCTTTCCAGTTTTTATATGAGAATATTTCCTTTGTCACCATAGGCTTCATTGTGATTAAAAGTGTCCCTTCTCAGATTCCCCAAAAACACGGCTACCAAACCGATCCATGAAAAGAATCGTGTAAATCTGTGATATGAATTAAAACATCACAAACCGGTATCTCTGAAGGCTTCTTTCTAGTTTTATATGAGGATATTTCCTTTGTCACCATAAGCTTCAATGTGCTCTGAAATATCCCATTGCAGCTTCCAAGGAAACAGTGTTATCAAACTGCTCAATGAAAAGAAAAATGTAACTCTGTGGGATGAATTCACACATCACAAAGCAGTTTCTCAGAAAGCTTCTTTCTCGTTTTTATCTGGGGATATTTCCTTTGTCACCATAGGCTTCAATGTGATCCAAAATATCCCTTCTCAGATTGACCAAAAACAGTGCTACCAAACTGCTCCATGAATAGAATCATGTAACACTGTGAGATGAATTCACACATCACAAAGCAGTTTCTCAGAAAGCTCTCTCTAGTTTATGTCTGAGGATAATTCCTTTTTCACCATAGGCCTCAATGTGATCAAGAATGTCCCTTTGCAGATTCCACAGAAAGTGTTAGCAAACTTCTTCATAAAAAGAAAGATATATATCTGTGAGATGAATTCATATATCACAAAACAGTTTCTCAGAAAGCTTCTTTCTGGTTTTTGTCTGGGAAGATTTCCTTTGTCACTGTATTCTTCAATGCACTCCCAAATATGCTATTGCAGATTCCACGAATACAGTGTTATCAAGCACCTCAATCAAAACAATTGTGTATCTCTGTGAGTTGAATTCACACATCCAAAAGTAGTTTCTCAGAAATCTTCTTTCCAGTTTTTTTCTGAGGATATTTCCTTTTTCACCATAGACATCAATGCGCTCCCATATATCACGCAGATTCCACAAAAACAGGGTTTGCAAACTGCTCCATGAAAGAACAGTGAAACTCTGTGAGATGAATTCACACATCACAAAGAACTTTTTCAAAAAGCTTCTTCTAGTATTTATCTGAGAATACTTCCTTTGTCACCATAGGTTTCAATGTGATCCAAAAGATCTGTTCTCAGATTCCCCAAAAACAGTGCTACGAAACTGCTCCATGAAAAGAATCATGTAACTCTGTGAGACGAATTCACAAATCACAAAGCAGTTTCTCAGAAAGCCTCCTTCTAGTTTTTAATCTCAGGATATTTACTTTTTCACTATAAGGCTCAATGGACTCTGAAATATCCCTTTGCAGATTCCACGAAAACAGTGTCAGCAAACTGCTCCATGAAAAGAAAGTTGTAGCTCTGTGAGATGAATTCACACATCACAAAAACTTTCTAAGAAAGATTCTTTCTAGTTTTTATCTGAGGATATTTATTTTGTCACCATAGGCTTTAATGTGATCCAAAATATCCCCTATCAGGTTAACCAAAAACAGTGCTACCAAACTGCTCCATGAAAAGCATGATGTAACTCTGTGAGATGAATTATCACATCACAAAGCTGTTTCTCAGATAGCATCTTTCTGGTTTTTGTATGAGGATATTTCCTTTGTCACCATAAGCTTCAAAGTGCTCTGAAATATCATTGCAGATTAAAAGAAAACAGTGTTAGCAAACTTCTCAATGAAAAGAACAGTGTAACTCTGTGAGATGAATTTACACATCACAAAGCAGTTTCTCAGAAAGATTGTTTCTAGTTTTTATCTGAGGATATTTGCATTTTCACCATAGGCCTCAATGCGATCCACAATATCCCTTCTCAGATTCCCCAAAAACAGTGCTGCCAAACTGCTCCATAATTAGAATGGTGTAACTCTGTGAGATGAAGTCACACATCACAAAGCTGTTTCTCAGAAATCTTCTTTCTATTTTATAACTGAGGATATTTCCTTATGCACCATATTCCTCAAAGCACTCCCAAATATCCCATGGCAGATTCCACAAAAAAAGTGTTAGCAATCTTCTCAATGAAAAGAGGGGTGTACCTCTGTGAGATGAATTCACAGGTCAAAAAGAAGTTTCTCAAAAAGATTCTTTCTAGTTTTGCTGGGGATATCTTCTTTTTCACCATAGGCTTCAACGTGCTCCCAATTATCCCTTTGCATATTCCACGAAAACAGTGTTATCAAGCTGTTCCATGAAAATAAAAGTGTATGCCCCTCATCACTATCAGTTTCAATGCGATCCAATACATCCTTTGACAGATTCCCAAAAACAGTGCAATCAAACCGCTCCATGAAAAGATGTAACTCTGAGAGATGAATTCACAAATCACAAAGCAGTTTCTCAGGAAGCTTCCTTCTCCTTTTTGTATGAGGATATTTCCATTTTCACTCTAGGCATAAATGAACTCGCAAATATCCCCTGGCAGATTCCACGAAAATAGTGTTAGCAAACTGCTCCATGAAAAGAAACGTGTAAATCTGTGAGATGAATTCACACATCACAAAGCAGTATCTCAGAGCTTTTTTTGGTTTTTATCTGAGGATATTTCCTTTGTCACCATAAGTTTCAATGCACTCCCAAGTATCCTATTGCAGATTCCCTGACAACAGTGTTAGCAAAGTGCTCCAAGAAAAGAATCGTTTAACTCTGTGAGACGAATTCACAAATCACAAAGCAGTTTTTCAGAAAACTTCCTTCCAGCAGTGCAATCCACAATATCCATTCTCAGATTCTGCAGAAAGAGTGCTACTAAACTGATCTATGAAAAGAATTGTGTAACTCTGTGAGATGAATTAATGCATCAATAAGTGGTTTCTCCGAAAGCTTCTATCTAGTGTTTATTTGAGGATATTTTCTTTTTCACCCTAATTTTCAATTCACTCTGAAATATCAGATTGCAGATTCCAAGAAAACAATGTTAGCAAACTGCTCAATGAAAAAAATAGTGTAACTCTGTGAGATGAATTTATACATCACAAACAGTTTCTCAGAAAGCTTCTTTCTAGTTTTTATCTGAGGATATTTCCTTTTTCACCCTAGCCCTCAATGCGCTCACAAATATTCCTTTGCAGATTCCACAAAAACAGTGTTAGCAAACTGCTCCATGGAAATAAAGGTGGAATTTGGTGAGATGAATTTACACATCATGAAGTAGTTTCTGAGAAACCTTCCTTTTAGTTTCTGTCTGAGGATATTTCCTTTATTACATTATGCCTCACCTCGATCTCAAATCTCTCTTTGCAGATTCCGTGAAAGCACTGTTAGCAAACTGCTCCATGAAAAGAAAGGTGTAACTCTGTGAGATGTATTCACACATGACAAAACAGTTTCTCAGAAAGCTTCTTTTTGTTTTATGTCTGTGGATATTTCCTTTGTCACCATATCCTTCAATACGCTCCCAAATATCCTATTGCGGATTCCAAACATGTTATCAAACTGCTCAGAAAAAACAAACTGTAACTCTGTGAGATGAATTCACACACATCACAAAAGTTTCTCGAAATTCTCTAGTTTTTATCTGAGGATATTTCTTTTCACCATATTCTTTCTAGTTTTTATCTCAGATAGATTCCAAAACAGTGGGACTCAATGAAAAGAATATGTAACTCTGTGAGATGAATTCTCACATCACAAAGAAGTTTCTCAGAAAGTTTCCTTCTAGATTTTACCTGAGGATATTTCCTTTGTTAACATAGGCTTTAATATAATCCAAAATATTCCTTTTCAGATTCCCCAAAAACAGTGCTATCAAGCTGATCCATTGGAAGCATTGTGTAACTCTGTGATATGAATTCACAAATCACAAAGTAGTTTCTCAGAAAGCTTCTTTCTAGTTTTTGTCTGAGAATATGTCCTTTTCACCATTTGCCTCAATGTGCTTGTGAGTATCGCTTTGCAGGTTCTAGAATAATAGTGTTAACAAACGTCTCCATGAAAATAAAGGGGTAAATGTGTGAGATAAATTCACACATCTCAAATCAGTTTCTCAGAAAGCTTATTTTTGGTTTTTGTCTGATTATTTTTCCTTTGTCAACATAGGCTTCAATGTGCTCCCAAATAACTCTTCTCAGATACCACAAAAACAATGATGACGTACTACTCCATAAACAAAGAGGTTAAAATCTATAAGATGAATACACACATCACAAAATCGTTTCTAGAAAAGCTTCTCTCCAGGTATTCTCTGAAGTAATTTCACTTTTGTCCATAGGCCTGTAGGAGTTCCCAAATATCCCTTTGCAGATTCCATAAAAACAGTCCTCCCAAACTGCTCAAAGAAAATACAGGATTTACCTCCATGTGACGAATTCACCCATCACAAAGGAATTTGTCAGAAAGCTTCTTTCTAGTTTTTATCTCAGGATATTTGCTTTTCCACCATCATCTACCATGCACTCCCAAATATCCCTTCTCAGATACCATAAAAACAGTGCTACCAAACTGATCCATGAAAATAATCATGTAACTCTTTGAGATGAATAAACACATCACAAAGCAGTTTATCAGAAAGCTTCTATTTTTTATATCAGGATCTTTCCTTTTCCACCTTAGGATTCAATGCACTCCCAAATATCCCTTCCCAGATACCACAAAAACTGTGATACCAAAGTGCTCTCTCAACAAAAATATTAATCTCTGTAAGTTGAATGCACACATCACAAAAGTTTCTCAGTCTCCAACTCCCAGCGAAGGACACAGAAGACGGTGATTTCTGCATTTTGAACTGAGGTACTGGGGTCATCTCACTAGTGAGTGCCGGACAATCGGTGCTGGTCAGCTGTTGCGGCCCGACCAGCGAGAGCTGAACAGGGCGAGGCATCGCCTCACCTGGGAAGCGCAAGGGAAGAATCCCTTTTCTAACCAGGGAACTGAGACACACAACACCTGGAAAATCGGGTAACTCCACCCCAATACTGCGCTATGGGATAAGGCACACCAGGAGAATATACCCCACGCCTGGCGGGAGGGTCCCACGCCCCAGAGCCTCCCTCACAGCAGTCTGCGGCGATCTAACCGCAGGGCAGCAGCGAGGCTGGGAGGGGGCGCCATTGCTGAGGCTTAAGTAGGTAAACAAAGCCCTGGGAAGCTCCAACTGGGTGGAGCTCACAGCAGCTCAAGAAACCTGCCTGTCTCTGTAGACTCCGCCTCTGGGGACAGCTCAGCTAAAAATAACAGGGGAAGCAGCAGAGACTTGTGCAGGCGCGAAAGACTCTGTCTGACAACTTTGAAGAGCAGTGGATCTCCCAACACGGAGGTTGAGATCTGAGAAGGGACAGACTGCCTGCTCAAGTGGGTCCCTGACCCCTGAGTAGCCTAACTGGGAGACATCCCCACTAGGGGCAGTCTGACACCCCACACCTCACAGGGTGGAGTACACCCCTGAGAGGAAGCTTCAAAGTAAGAATCAGACAGGTACACTCGCTGTTCAGCAATATTCTATCTTCTGCAACCTCTGCTGCTGATACCCAGGCAAACAGGGTCTGGAGTGGACCTCAAGCAATCTCCAACAGACCTATAGCTGAGGGTTCTGACTGGCAGAAGGAAAACTATCAAACAGGAAGGACACCTATACCAAAACCCCATCAGTGCGTCACCATCATCAAAGACCAGAGACAGATAAAACCACAAAGATGGGGAAAAAGCAGGGCAGAAAAGCTGGGAATTCAAAAATAAGGCGCATCTCCCCTGCAAAGGCGCAGCCATCGCCAGCAACGGATCAAAGCTGGTCAGAGAATGACTTTGATGAGAAGAGAAGAAGGCTTCAGTCCATCAAACTTCTCAGAGCTAAAGGAGGAATTACGTGCCAGCGCAAAGAAACTAAAATCTTGAAAAGAGTGGAAGAATTGACAGCTAGACTAATTAATGCAGAAGGTCATAAACGACATGACAGAGATGAAAACCATGACACGAAATACGTGACAAATGCACAAGCTTCAGTAACCGACTCGATCAACTGGAAGAAAGAGTATCAGCGATTGAGGATCAAATGAATGAAATGAAGCGAGAAGAGAAACCAAAAGAAAAAGAAGAAAAAGAAATGAACAAAGCCTGCAAGAAGTATGGGATTATGTAAAAGACCAAATCTACGTCTGATTGGGGTGCCTGAAAGTGAGGGAGAATGGAAACAAGTTGGAAAACACTCTTCAGGATATCATCCAGGAGAACTTCCCCAACCTAGTAGGGCAGGCCAACATTCAAATTCAGGAAATACAGAAGCATACAAAGATACTCCTCCAGAAGGGCAACTCCAAGACACATAATTGCCAGATTCACCAAAGTTGAAATGAAGGAAAAAATCTTAAGGGCAGCCAGAGAAAGGTCAGGTTACCCACAAAGGGAAGCCCATCAGACTAACAACAGATCTCTCGGCAGAAACTCTACAAGCCAGAAGAGAGTGGGGGCCAATATTCAACGTTCTTAAAGAAAAGAATTTTAAACCCAGAATTTCATATCCAGCCAAACTAAGTTTCATCAGTGAAGGAGAAATAAAATCCTTTACAGATAAGCAAATGCTTAGAGATTTTGTCACTACCAGGCCTGCCTTACAAGAGACCCTGAAGGAAGCCCTAAACATGGAAAGGAACAACGGTACCAGCCATTGCAAAAACAAGCCAAAATGTAAATCAACTAATGAGCAAAATAACCAGTTAATATCATAATGGCAGGATTAAGTTCACACATAACAATATTAACCTTAAATGTTAATGGACTAAATGCTCCAATTAAAAGACACAGACTGGCAAACTGGATCAAGCGTCAAGACCCATCAGTCTGCTGTATTCAGGAGACCCATCTCACATGCAGAGACATACATAGGCTCAAAATAAAGGGATGGAGGAAGATCTACCAAGCAAATGGAGAACAAAAAAAGCAGGGGTTGCAATCCTAGTCTCTGATAAAATAGACTTTAAACCATCAAAGATCAAAAGAGACAAAGAAGGCCATTACATAATGGTAAAGGGATCAATTCAACAGGAAGAGCTAACTATCCTAAATATATATACAGGAGCACCCAGATTCATAAAGCAAGTCCTTGGAGACTTACAAAGAGACTTAGACTCCCATACAATAATAATGGGAGACTTCAACACTCCACTGTCAACATTAGACAGATCAACGAGACAGAAAGTTAACAAGGATATCCAGGAATTGAACTCATCTCTGCACCAAGCAGACCTGATGAACATCTATAGAACTCTCCACCCAAATCAACAGAATATACATTCTTCTCAGCACCACATCGCACTTATTCCAAAATTGACCACATAATTGGAAGTAAAGCACTCCTCAGCAAATGTAAAGAACAGAAATTATAACAAACTGTCTCTCAGACCACAGTGCAATCAAACTAGAACTCAGGACTAAGAAACTCAATCAAAACCGCTCAACTACATGGAAACTGAACAACCTGCTCCTGAATGACTACTGGGTACATAACGAAATGAAAGCAGAAATAAAGATGTTCTTTGAAACCAATGAGAACAAAGATACAACATACCAGAATCTCTGGGACACATTTAAAGCAGTGTGTAGAGGAAATTTATAGCACTAAATTCCCACAAGAAAGCAGGAAAGATCGAAAATTGACACTCTAACATCACAATTAAAAGAATTAGAGAGGAAGAGCAAACACACTCAAAAGCTAGCAGAAGGCAAGAAATAACTAAGATCAGAGCAGAACTGAAGGAGATAGAAACACAAAAACCCTCAAAAATCAATGAATCCAGGAGTTGGTTTTGAAAAGATCAACAAAATTGACAGACCGCTAGCAAGACTAATAAAGAAGAAAAGAGAGAATCAAATAGATGCAATAAAAAATGATAAAGGGATATCACCACCGACCCCACAGAAATACAAACTACCATCAGAGAATACTATAAACACCTTTACGCAAATCAACTAGAAAATTTAGAAGAAATGGATAATTTCCTGGACACTTACACTCTCCCAAGACTAAACCAGGAAGAAGTTGAATCCTGAATAGACCAATAGCAGGCTCTGAAATTGAGGCAACAATTAATAGCCTGCCCACCAAAAAGTCCAGGACCAGACGGATTCACAGCTGAATTCTACCAGAGGTACAAGGAGGAGCTGGTACCATTCCTTCTGAAACTATTCCAATCAATAGAAAAGAGAATCCTCCTAACTCATTTATGAGGCCAACATCATCCTGATACCAAAGCCTGGCAGAGACACAACAAAAAGAATTTTAGACCAATATCCCTGATGAACATCGATGCAAAATCCTCAATAAAATACTGGCAAACCGGATTCAGCAGCACATCAAAAAGCTTATCCACCCTGATCAAGTGGGCTTCATCCCTGGGATGCAAGGCTGGTTCAACATTCGCAAATCAATAACGTAATCCAGCATATAAACAGAACCAAAGACAAGAACCACATGATTATCTCAATAGATGCAGAAAAGGCTTTTGACAAAATTCAACAGCCCTTCATGCTAAAACGCTCAATAAATTTGGTATTGATGGAACGTACCTCAAAATAATAAGAGCTATTTATGACAAACCCACAGCTAATATCATACTGAATGGGCAAAAACTGGAAAAATTCCTTTGAAAACTGGCACAAGACAGGGATGCCCTCTCTCACCACTCCTATTCAACATAGTGTTGGAAGTTCTGGCTAGGGCAATCAGGCAAGAGAAAGAAATCAAGGGTATTCAGTTAGGAAAAGAAGAAGTCAAATTGTCCCTGTTGCAGATGACATGATTGTATATTTAGAAAACCCCATTGTCTCAGCCCAAAATCTCCTTAAGCTGATAAGCAACTTCAGCAAAGTCTCAGGATACAAAATTAATGTGCAAAAATCACAAGCATTCTTATACACCAGTAACAGACAAGCAGAGAGCCAAATCAGGAATGAACTTCCATTCACAATTGCTTCAAAGAGAATAAAATACCTAGGAATCCAACTTACAAGGGATGTAAAGGACCTCTTCAAGGAGAACTACAAACCACTGCTCAGTGAAATCAAAGAGGACACTAACAAATGGAAGAACATACCATGCTCATGGATAGGAAGAATCAATATCGTGAAAATGGCCATACTGCCCAAGGTTATCTATAGATTCAATGCCATCCCCATCAAGCTACCAATGAGTTTCTTCACAGAATTGGAAAAAACTGCTTTAAAGTTCATATGGAACCAAAAAGAGCCCGCATTGCCAAGACAATCCTAAGTCAAAAGGACAAAGCTGGGCGTCACGCTACCTGACTTCAAACTATACTACAAGGCTACAGTAACCAAAACAGCATGGTACTGGTACCAAAACAGAGCTATAGACCAATGGAACAGAACAGAGTCCTCAGAAATAATACCACATCTACAGCCGTCTGATCTTTGATAAACCTGAGAGAAACAAGAAATGGGAAAGGATTCCTATTTAATAAATGGTGCTGGGAAAATTGGCTAGCCATAAGTAGAAAGCTGAAACTGGATCCTTTCCTTACTCCTTATACGAAGATTAATTCAAGATGGATTAGAGACTTAAATGTTAGACCTAATACCATAAAAACCCTAGAAGAAAATCTAGGTAGTACCATTCAGGACATAGGCATGGGCAAGGACTTCATGTCTAAAACACCAAAAGCAACGGCAGCAAAAGCCAAAATTGACAAATGGGATCTCATTAAACTAAAGAGCTTCTGCACAGCAAAAGAAACTACCATCAGAGTGAACAGGCAACCTACAGAATGGGAGAAAATTTTTGCAATCTCATCTGACAAAGGGCTAATATCCAGAATCTACAAAGAACTCAAACAAATATACAAGAAAAAAACAAACAACCCCATCAAAAAGTGGGCAAAGGATATGAACAGACATTTCTCAAAGAAGACATTCATACAGCCAACAGACACATGAAAAAATGCTCATCATCACTCGCCATCAGAGAAATGCAAATCAAAACCACAATGAGATACCATCTCACACCAGTTAGAATGGCCATCATTAAAAATCAGGAAACAACAAGTGTTGGAGAGGATGTGGAGAAATAGGAACACTTTTACACTGTTGGTGGGATTGTAAACTAGTTCAACCATTATGGAAAACAGTATGGCGATTCCTCAAGGATCTAGAACTAGATGTACCATATGAGCCATCCCACTACTGGGTATATACCCAAGGATTATAAATTATTCTACTACAAAGACACATGCACGTATGTTTATTGCGGCACTATTCACAATAGCAAAGACTTGGAATCAACCCAAATGTCCATCTGTGACAGACTGGATTAAGAAAATGTGGCACATATACACCATGGAATACTATGCAGCCATAAAAAGGATGAGTTTGCGTCCTTTGTAGGGACATGGATGCAGCTGGAAACCATCATTCTTAGCAAACTATCACAAGAAGAAAACCAAACACCGCATGTTCTCACTCATAGGTGGGAACTGAACAATGAGATCACTTGGACTCGGGAAGGGAACATCACACACTGGGCTTATCATGGGGAGGGAGGGGAGGATTGCATTGGGAGTTATACCTGATATAAATGATGAATTGATGGGTGCTGACGAGTTGATGGGTGCAGCACACCAACATTGCACAAGTATACATATGTAACAAACCTGCGTTATGCACATGTACCCTAGAACTTAAAGTATAATAAAAAAAAAAAATAAAAAAAAAAAAAAAAAAAGAAGAACAGTGTAACTCTGTGAGATGAATTCACACATCACAAAGCAGTTTCTCAGAAAGCTTCTTTCTAGTTTTATCTGAGGATATTTTCTGTTTTCCATAGGCTTCAATGTGATCCCAAATATCCTTCAGATTCCAAAAACAGTGTTCCAAACTGCTCCATGAAAAGAAATGTAACTCTGTGAGATGAATTCACACATCACAAAGCAGTTTCTCAAGCTTCTCTTTCTAGTTTTCTGAGGATATTTCCTTTTCACCATAGGCCTCAATGAGCTCTGAATATCCTTTGCAGATTCATAAAAACAGTGTCAAACTTCTCCATGAAAGAAGTGTAACTCTGTGAGATGAATTCACACATCACAAAGAAAGTTTCAGAAAGCTTCTTTCTAGTTTTTATCTGAGGATATTTCCTTTGTCACCATAGGCTTCAATGCACTCCAAAATATCCCTTATCAGATTCACCAAAAACAGTGTTAAAAACTGCTCCATGAAAAGAACAGTGTAACTCTGTGAGATGAATTCACACATCACAAAGCAGTTTCTCAGAAAACTTCTTTCTAGTTTTTATCTGAGGATATTTCCTTTTTAAAGGCTCAATGCACTCCCAAATATCCTTTGCAAGATTCCACAAAACAGTGTTATAAACTGCTCAATGAAAAGAACATGTAACTCTGTGAGATGAATTCACATCACAAAAGTTTCTCAGAAAGCTTCTTTCTAGTTTTATCTGAGGATATTTCCTTTTCACCATAGGCCTCAATGTGAACTCCTGAATATCCCTTTGCAGATTCCACTAAAACAGTGTTAACAACTGCTCCAATGAAAAGAATGGTGTAACTCTGTGAGATGAATTCACATCACAAAGCAGTTTCTCAGAAGTTCTTTCTAGTTTTATCTGAGGATATTTCTTTTCACCATAGGCCTTCAATGCGCTCCAAAATATCCTTTGCAGATTCCAAAAACAGTGTTACCAAACTGCTCCATGGAAAGGAAGGTGTAACTCTGTGAGATGAATTCACAAATCAAGCAGTTTCTCAGAAAGCTTCTTTCTAGTTTTTATCTGAGGATATTTCCTTTTCACCATAGGCTCAATGCACTCCAAAATATCCTTTCAGATTCCACAAAAACAGTTACAAACTGCTCAAGAAAGAATGATGTAACTCTGTGAGATGAATTCACACACAAAGCAGTTTCTCAGAAAGTTCTTTCTAGTTTTTATCTGAGGATATTTCCTTTGTCACCATAGGCTTCAATGATCAAAATATCCTTCTCAGATTCCCAAAAACAGTGCTACAAACTGCTCCATGAAAAGAATAGTGTAACTGTGAGATGAATTCACACATCACAAAGCAGTTTCTCAGAAACTTCTTTCTAGTTTTTATCTGAGGATATTTCTTTGTCACCATAAGCTTCAATGCTCCAAAATATCCCTTTGCAGATTCTAAGAAAACAGTGTTAGCAAACTGCTCCATGAAAAACATTGTAACTCTGTGAGATGAATTCACACATCACAAAACGTTTCTCAGAAAGCTTCTTTCTAGTTTTTATCTGAGGATATTTCCTTTGTCACCATAAGCTTCAATGTGAAATATCCTTTGCAGATTCCAAAAAACAGTGTTAGCAAACTGCTCAATGAAAAGAACAGTGTAACTCTGTGAGATGAATTCACACATCACAAAGCAGTTTCTCAGAAAGCTTATTTCTAGTTTTTATCTGAGGATATTTCCTTTGTCACCATAGGCTTCAATGTCTCCCAAATATCCTCTCAGATTCACAAAAACAGTGTTACAAACTGCTCCATGAAAAGAAAGTGTAACTGTGAGATGAATTCACACATCACAAAGCAGTTTCTCAGAAAGCTTCTTTCTAGTTTTTCAGGATATTTCCTTTGTCACCATAAACTTCAATGTGCTCCAAAATATCATTGCAGATTCCAAAAAAAACAGTGTTAGCAAACTGCTCAATGAAAAAACATTGTAACTCTGAGATGAATTCACACATCACAAAGCAGTTTCTCAGAAAGCTTCTTTCTAGTTTTATCTGAGGATATTTCCTTTGTCACCAGGCTTCAATGTGCTCCCAAATATCCTTTGCAGATTCCATGAAAACAGTGTTAGCAAACTGCTCCATGAAAGAAATGTAACTCTGAGATGAATTCACACATCATGAAAACAGTTTCTCAGAAAGCTTCTTTCTAGTTTTTATGAGGATATTTCCTTTGTCACACCTAGGCCTCAATATCAATGCAGATTCCATGAAAACAGTGTTAACTGCTCAAGAAAGATGTTAAACTCTGAGATGATTCAAACACACAAAACAGTGAACTTCTCTGGTTTTTATCTGAGATGTTTTCACAGATCAATGCAAATATCCTGCAGATTCCAAAACAGCAAACTGCTCCATGGTAACTCTGTGAGATGAATTCACATCACAAACAGTTTCTCAGAAAGCTTCTTTCTAGTTTTGTCTGAGGATATTTCCTTTTCCATATAGCCTCACATGCTCAAATATCCTTTGCAGATTCCACAAAAACAGTGTTATCAAACTGCTCCAATTAAAAGAAAGTGTAACTCTGTGAGATGAATTCACACATCACAAAGCAGTTTCTCAGAAAGCTTCTTTCTAGTTTTTATCTGAGGATATTTCCTTTTCACCATAGGCTTCAATGTGCTCCCAAATATCCTTTCAGATTCCACAAAAACAGTGTTATCAAACTGCTCCATGAAAAGAAAGGTGTAACTCTGTGAGTGGAATTCACACATCACAAGCAGTTTCTCAGAAACTTCTTTCTATTTTATCTGAGGATATTTCCTTTTCACCATAGGCCTCAATTGCTCCAAAATATCCTTTCAGATTCCCAAAACAGTGCTAGCAAACTGCTCATGAAAACAAGTAACTCTGTGAGATGAATTCAAAATCACAAAGCCATCTCTCAGAAAACTTCTTTCTAGTTTTTAACTGAGGATAATTCCTTTTTCACTATAGGCCTCAATGCCCTCCCAAATATCCCTTCACAGATTCCTCGAATACAGTGTTAGCACACTATGGAAAGAAAGGTGTAACTCTGTGAGAGGAATTCAAACATCACAAGGAATTTTCTGTGACAGGAATTCAAACATCACAAGGAATTTTCTCAGAAAGACTCTTTCTATTTTGTATCTGAGCATATTTACTTTGTCACCACAGGTTTCAATGCAATCCAATATATCCCTTCTCAGATTCCCCAAAAACAGTGCTACCAAACAAATCCATGAAAAGAATCGTGTAACAATGAACATATCACAAAGCAGTTTCTCAGAAAGCTTCTTTCTGGTTTTTATATGAGGATATTTCCTTGTCACTATGAGCTTTAAAGTGCTCCAAAACATCCCATTGCAGATTCCAAGAAAACAGTGAACTCACACATTACAAAGGAGTTTCACAGAGAGCTTATTTTAGTTTTTGCCTGAGGATATTTCTTTTGTGACCGTAGGCTTCAATGGACTCTGAAATATCCTTTCACAGATTCCACAAAAAGAGTGTTAGCATATTGCTCCATGAAAAGAGTGCTGTAACTCTGTGAGGTGAATTCACAAATCACAAAGCAGTCTCTCAGAATGCTTCTTTTTAGTTTTATCTGGGGATACTCCCTTTTTCAATATAGGTTTCAGTGCACTCCCAAATATCCTGCTGCAGATTCCATGGAAACTGTTATCAAACTGCTGAATGAAAAGCACAGTGTAATTTCGTGAGATGAATTAACATATCACAAAGTGGTTTCTCAGAACGTTTCTTTCTAGTTTTTTTATGAGGATATTTCCTTTGTCAGCATAAGCTTCAATACGATTGCAAATATCCCTTCTCGGACTAACCAAAAACAGTGCTACCAAACTGATCCATGGAATGAATCGTGTAAATCTGTGGGATGAATTCAACATCAAAAAGAAGTTTCTCAGAAACATTCTTTCTAGTTTTGGTCTGAGGATAATGCCTTTGTCTCCCTAAGCTTCAACGTCCTCTCAAATATACTTTTGCAGATTACCCATAAACAGTGTTGTCACATTGCTCTAAGAAAAGAACAGTGTAACTCTAAGAGGTGAATTCACATATCACAAAGCAGTTTCTCAGAAAACTTCTTTCTAGTTTTTATCTCAGGATAGTTCTCTTTTCACTTTAGGCCTCATCGCTCTCCCAAATATTGATATCTTTGGAAACTTCTTTATAGTTTTTATCTGAGGATATTTCCTTTTCCCCATGGATTCAATGTGATCCCGAATATCCTTTCTCAGATTCCCCCAAAACAGTGCTAGCAAACTGATCCATGAAAAGAGTCGTGTAATTCTGTGAGATGAATTCAAAAGTCTCAAAGCGGATTCTCAAAATGTTGCCTTCCAGTTTTTGTCTGAGGATATTTCTTTGTCACTATAAGATTCAATGCACTCCAAAATATCCCATTGCAGATTCCAACTAAACAGTGTTAGCAAACTGCTCAATGAAAAGAAAAGTGTAACTCTGTGAGATGAATTCACACATCATAAGCAGTTTCTCAGAATGTTTCTTTCTGGTTTTTATCTGAGGATATTCTTTGTCACCATAGGTTTCAATGTGATCCAAAATATCCCTTCTCAGAATTCCATAAAACAGTGTTACCAAACTTCTCCATGAAAGGAATCATATAACACTTGTGAGATGAATTCACACATCATAAAGTGTTTTTCAGAAAGCTTATTTCTGATTTTATATGATGGTATTTCCTTTGTGACCTAAAGTGTCAAAACACTCCGAAATATCCCTTTGCAGATCCAACAAAAACAGTGTTAGCAAACTGCTCTATGAAAAGAACCATGTAACTCTGTGAAATGAATCCACGCATCCCAAAGCAGTTTCTCAGAAAGCCTCTTTCTGGTTTTTATCTGAGAATATTTTCCTTTCATCATAGGCTTTAATGCAATCCCAAATACCCCTTTGCAGATTCCACAAAAACATTTTTAGCAAACTGCTCCATGGAAAAAATGGTGTAACTCTGTGAGATTAATTCACACATCAAGAAGAAGTTTCTCAAAAATCTTCTTTTAATTTTTATCTGAGGATATTTCCAATGTCATTATAGGATATATACCAAAATCCTGCATGAAAAGAAAGGTGTAATTCTGTGAAATTAATTCTCAAATCACAAAACAGTTTCTCAGGAAGTTTGTTTCTAGTTTCTGTCTAAGGGTATTTTGCTTGTAACCCTTAGCTTCAATGCATTCTGAAATATTCCATTGCAGATTCCAAGAAAACACTGTTATCAAACTGTTCAATGAAAAGAACAGTGTAACTCTGTGTGTTCAATTCACACATCACAAAGCAGTCTTTCAGAAAGCTTCTTTTTGGTTTTTATCTTGGGATATTTCCTTTGTCACCATAAGCATCAATGCTCTACCAAATATCCTGATGCAGATTACACAAAAACAGTGTTACCAAATGGCCCAACGAAAAGAACAGTGTATCTCTGTTGAAAGAATTCACACATCACAGCTTTCTCAGAAAGCTTTTTTCAAGTTTCTATCTCAGGATATTTCGTTTGTCCCTGTAAGCTTAAATGCGATTCAAAGTATCCCTTCTCATTTTCTCAGAAAGTTTTTTTCCAATTATTATCTAAGGATATTTCCTTTGTCACCATAGGCTTCAATGTGATCCAAAATATCCCTTCCCAGCTTAACAAAAAACAGTGTTACCAAACTGATCCATGAAAAGAATCATGGAACTCTGTGAGATAAATTCACAAATCACAAAGCAGTTCCATAAATGGATTATTTGTAGATTTTGTCTGAGGATGTTTCCATTGTCTCCCTAAGCTTCAATGCAATCCGAAATATTGCATTGCAGATTCAAGAAAACAGTGTTAATAAACTGCTCAATTAAAGGAACAGTGTATCTCTGTGAGATGAATTCACACATCACAAACAACTTTCTCAGAAAGATTCTTTCTGGTTTTTATCTAAGGATATTTCCTTTGTCACCATAACCTTCAATGTGAACCAAAATATCCGTTCTCAGATTTTTCAAAAACAGTGTCACCAAACTTCTCCATGAAAAGAATCATATAGCACTGTGAGATGAATTCACACATCAAAAGCATTTTTCAGAATGTTTCTTTCTAGTTTTTATGTGAGGATATTTCCTTTTCACCTAAAGTGTCAAACACTCAAAATATCCCTTTGCAGATCCAAAAAACAGTGTTAGCAAACTGCTCTATGAAAAGAACCATGTAACTCTGTGAAATGAATTCACACATCACAAAGCAGTTTCTCAGAAAGCTTCTTTCTGGTTTTATCTGAGATATTTCCTTTCATCATAGGCTTTAATGCAATCCCAAATACCCTTTGCAGATTCCACAAAACATTTTTAGCAAACTGCTCCATGGAAAAAATGGTGTAACTCTGTGAGATTAATTCACACATCAAGAAGAAGTTTCTCAAAAATCTTCTTTTAATTTTTATCTGAGGATATTTCCAATGTCATTATAGGATATATACCAAAATCCTGCATGAAAAGAAAGGTGTAATTCTGTGAAATTAATTCTCAAATCACAAAACAGTTTCTCAGGAAGTTTGTTTCTAGTTTCTGTCTAAGGGTATTTTGCTTGTAACCCTTAGCTTCAATGCATTCTGAAATATTCCATTGCAGATTCCAAGAAAACACTGTTATCAAACTGTTCAATGAAAAGAAAAGTGTAACTCTGTGTGAATTCACACATCACAAAGCAGTTTCTCAGAAAGCTTCTTTTGGTTTTATCTGGATATTTCCTTTGTCACCATAAGCATCAATGCTCTCAAATATCCTGATGCAGATTCACAAAAACAGTGTTATCAAACTGCTCCAAGAAAATCAGTGTAACTCTGTGAGATGAATTCACACATCACAAAGCTTTCTCAGAAAGCTTCTTTCTAGTTTTTATCTCAGGATATTTTTGTCCCTGTAAGCTTAAATGTCAAAGTATCCCTTCTCATTTTCTCAGAAAGTTTTTTTCAATTATTATCTAAGGATATTTCCTTTGTCATAAACTTCAATGTGATCCAAAATATCCTTCCAGATTAACAAAAACAGTGTTAGCAAACTGATCCATGAAAAGAATCATGAACTCTGTGAGATAAATTCACAAATCACAAAGCAGTTCTCAGAAAGCTTATTTCTAGATTTTGTCTGAGGATATTTCCTTTGTCACCTAGCTTCAATGCAATCCAAATATCATTGCAGATTCAAGAAAACAGTGTTAATAAACTGCTCAATTAAAGGAACATGTAACTCTGTGAGATGAATTCACACATCACAACAACTTTCTCAGAAAGATTCTTTCTGGTTTTTATCATGAAAAGAAATGTAACTCTGTGAGATGAATTCAAAATCACAAAGCAGTTTCTCAGAAAGCTTTCTGGTTTTATATCTGTATTTTCTGTCTAGGTTTCAATGCAATCCCAAATATCCTTTGTCAGATTCACAAAAACAGTGTTAGCAAACTCCATAGAAACTCTGGAAAAGAATGTAACTCTGTGAGATGAATTCACACATCACAAAGAACTTTCTCAGAAAGTTTTTCAAGTTTTTATCTGAGGATATTTCCTTTGTCACCATAGCTTCAATGTGATCCAAAATATCCTTTTGCAGATTCCACAAAACAGTGTTAGCAAACTGCTCCATGAAAAGAAATGTAACTCTGTGAGATGAATTCACAAATCACAAAGCAGTTTCTCAGAAATTCTTTTCTAGTTTTTATCTGAGGATATTTCTTTGTCACCATAGCTTCAATGCATCCAAAATATCCATTGCAGATTCCAAGAAAACAGTGTTAGCAAACTGCTCAATGAAAAGAACAGTGTATCTCTGTGAGATGAATTCACACATCACAAAGCAGTTTCTAGAAAGCTTTCTGTTTTATCTGAGGATATTTCCTTTGTCACCATAAGCTTCAATGTCTCCAAAATATCCCTTCTCAGATTCCAAAAACAGTGTTACCAAACTGCTCCATGAAAAGAACAGTATCTGTGAGATGAATTCACACATCACAAAGCAGTTTCTCAGAAAGCTTCTTTCTAGTTTTTATCTGAGGATATTTCCTTTGTCACCATAGGCTTCAATGTGATCCAAAATATCCCTTTGCAGATTCCAACAAAACAGTGTTACAAACTGATCCATGAAAAGAATCATGTAACTCTGTTAGATGAATTCACAAATCACAAAGCAGTTTCTCAAAAAGATTCTTTCTAATTTTTGTCTGAGTATTTTCCTTTGTCTCCCTAGCTTCAATGCACTCTGAAATATCTCATTGTGGATTCCAAGAAAACAGTGTCAGCAAACTTCTCAATGAAAAGAATGGTGCAACTCTGTGATATAAATTCACAAATCTGAAATCAGTTTCTCAGAAATCTTCTTTCTAGTTAATATCTGAGGATATTCCCTTTTTCACAACAGGCTTCAATGTGCTCCAGAATATTACTTTGCAAATTCCATGAAAACGGTATTAGAAAACTGTTCAATGAAAATAAAGGTGAAACTCTGTGAGATGAATTCACACGTAACACATAAATTTCTCAGAAAGCTTCTTTCTAGTTTATATTTGAGGATATTTGATTTTTTACCATAGGACTCAAGCCCTCCCAAAAATCCCTTTGCAGCTTCCAATGAAAGAGTGTTATCAAACTGCTCCATGAAAAGAAAAGTGTAACTCTGTGATATGAATTCACACATCATGAAGAAGTTTCTCAGAAAGTTTCTTTCTAGTTTCTATCTGAGGGTATTTCTTTTGTCACCATAGGCTTCAATGGCATACAAAATATACCTTCTCAGATGCTGCAAAAACAGTGCTACCAAACTGCTCCATGCAAAGGATCATGTAAATCAGTGAGATAAATTCACAAATCACAAAGCAGTTTCTCAGGAATCCTCTTTCTAGTTTTTGTCTGAGGATATTTCTTTGTCACCATAGGCTTCAATGCTCTCCGAAATATCCCTTTGCAGATTCCAAGAAAACAGTGTTAGCAAACTGCTCAAAGAAAAAAAGAGTGTAACTCTGTGAGATGAATTCACACATCACAAAGCAGTTTCTCTGAAAGTTTGTTTTATTATCTTAGGATATATCTTTTGCCATCATAGGCGTCAATGTGCTCCAAAATATCCTATTACAGGTTCCACAAAAACAGTGTTATCAAACTGCTCAATGGAAAGATTGGTGTTACTCTGTGAGATGAATTCACACATCACAAAGAAGGTTCTCAGAAAGCTTCTTTATGGTTTTTGTCTGAGGATATTTCCTTTTTCACCATAGGCTTCAATGCAATCCCAAATATCCTTTGCAGATTCCATGAAAACAGTGTTATCAAACTGCTCCATGAAAAGAATGGTGTAACTCTGTGAAATGAATTCACACATCCCAAAGCAGTTTCTCAGAAAGCATCTTTCTAGTTTTTATCTGAGGATATTTCCTTTGTCACCATAGGCTTCAATGCAATCCCAAATATCCCATTGTAGATTCCACAAAAACAGTGTTAGCAAACTGCTCAATGAAAAGAAAGGTGTAACTCTGTGAGATGAATTCACACATCACAAAGCAGTTTCTCAGAAAGCTTCTTTCTAGTTAATATCTGAGGATATTCCTTTTTCACAACAGGCTTCAATGTGCTCCCAAATATCCCTTCAGATTCCACAAAAACAGTGTTAGCAAACTGCTCAATGAAAATAAAGGTGAAACTCTGTGAGATGAATTCACATCACAAAGCAGTTTCTCAGAAAGCTTCTTTCTAGTTTTTATCTGAGGATATTTCCTTTTCACCATAGGCTTCAATGTGCTCCAAAATATCCCTTTGCAGATTCCAAGAAAACAGTGTTATCAAACTGCTCAATGAAAAGAAAGGTGTAACTCTGTGAGGTGAATTCACACATCACAAAGCAGTTTCTCAGAAAGCTTCTTTCTAGTTTTTATCTGAGGATATTTCCTTTTCACCATAGGCTTCAATGTGCTCCAAAATATCCCATTGCAGATTCCAAGAAAACAGTGTTACCAAACTGCTCAATGAAAAGAAAAGTGTAACTCTGTGAGATGAATTCACACATCACAAAGCAGTCTCTCAGAAAGCTTCTTTCTAGTTTTTATCTGAGGATATTTCCTTTGTCACCATAGGCTTCAATGTGCTCCCAAATATCCTTTGCAGATTCCACGAAAACAGTGTTATCAAACTGCTCAATGAAAAGAAGAGTGTAACTCTGTTGGATGAATTCACACATCACAAAGAACTTTCTCAGAAAACTTTTTTCAAGTTTTTATCTCAGGATATTTCCTTTGTCACCATAGGCTTCAATGTGCTCCAAAATATCCCTTCTCAGATTCCACAAAAACAGTGTTACCAAACTGATCCATGAAAAGAATCATGTAACTCTGTTAGATGAATTCACAAATCACAAAGCAGTTTCTCAGGAATCCTCTTTCTAGTTTTTGTCTGAGGATGCATACTGTGTCTCCCTAAGCTTTAATGCAATCCGAAATATTCCTTTGCAGATTACAAGAAAACAGTGTTAGCAAACTGCTTAAGGAAGAGTGTAACTCTGTGAGATGAATTCACACATCACAAAGCAGTTTCTCTGAAAGCTTATTTTGTTTATTATCTTAGGATATATCCTGTGTCATCATAGGCTTCAGTGCCCTCCAAAATATCCTATTTCATCTCACAAAGTTATGCAATATTTTAATTGAGCAATTTGCTAACACCATTATTGTGGAATCTGAAAAGGGATATTTCAGAGCACATTAAAGCTGAAGGTGACCAAGGGAATTCTCTCATATAAAAACTAGAAAGAAGCTTTCTGAGAAAATGCTTTGTGATTTGTGAATTCATCTCACAGAGCTACACGGTTCTTTTCTTGGAGATGAATACACATATCACAAAGAAGTTTTTCAGAAAGCTTCTTCCTAGTTTTTATCTGATTATATTTCCTCTGTCACCATAGGCTTCAAGGCAATTGAAAATATCCCTTTTCAGATTCCCCAAAAACAGTGCTACCAAACTGCTCCATGAAAAGAATCATGTAACTCTGTGAGATGAATTTGCAAATTACAAAGCAGTATCTCTGAAAGCTTCTTTCTAGTTTTTATCTGAGAATATTTCCTTTGTCACCATAGGCTTCAATGCAATCCAAAATATCCTTTGCAGATTCCACAAAAACAGTGTTAGCAAACTGCTCAATGAAAAGAAAGTGTAACTCTGTGAGATGAATTCACATCACAAAGCAGTTTCTCAGAAAGCTTCTTTCTAGTTTTTATCTGAGGATATTTCCTTTGTCACCATAGGCTTCAATGTGATCCAAAATATCCCTTTGCAGATTCCAAGAAAAGAGTGTAACTCTGTGAGATGAATTCACATCACAAAGCAGTTTCTCAGAAATCTTCTTTCTAGTTAATATCTGAGGATATTTCCTTTTCACCATAGGCTTCAATGTGATCCAAAATATCCCTTTGCAGATTCCATGAAAAGAAAGGTGTAACTCTGTGAGGTGAATTCACATCACAAAGAACTTTCTCAGAAAGCTTCTTTCTAGTTTTTATCTGAGAATATTTCCTTTGTCACCATAGGCTTCAATGTGATCCAAAATATCCTTCTCAGATTCCCCAAAAACAGTGCTACCAAACTGTTCAATGAAAAGAAAGTGTAACTCTGTGAGATGAATTCACATATCACAAAGCAGTTTTTCAGAAAGCTTCTTCTAGTTTTTATCTGAATATTTCCTTTGTCACCATAGGCTTCAATGCAATCCAAAATATCCTTCTCAGATTCCCCAAAAACAGTGCTACCAAACTGCTCCATGAAAAGAATCATGTAACTCTGTGAGATGAATTCACACATCACAAAGCATTTTCTCAGAAAGCTTCCTTCTAGATTTTATTTGAGGATATTTCCTATTTCAAAATAGGCCTCAATGGGCTCCCAAATATCCCTTGGCAGATTCCATGAAAACAGTGTTAGGAAAGTGCTCCATGAAAAGAAAGGCGTACCTCTGTGAGGTGAATTCACACATCACAAATAATTTTCTCAGAAAGCTTCTTTCTAGGTAATTTCTGAGGATATGTCCTTTGTCACCATAGGCTTCAATGCAATCCAAAATATCCCTTCTCAGATTTCCCGAAAACAGTGCTACCAAGCTGCTCCATGAATGAATCCTGTAACTCTGTGAGATGAATTCACAAATCACAAAGCAGTTTTTCAGAAAGCTTTGTAGCTTTTTTCTGTGAATATTTCCTTTGTCAACATAAACTTTAATTCGCTCTCAAATATCTCATTGCAGATTCCAACAAAAAAGTGTTAGCAAACTGCTCAATGAAAAGAACAATGTTACTCTGTGAAATGAATTCACACATCATAAAACAGTTTTTCAGAAAGATTCTTTTTGATTTTTATCTGAGTATATTTCCTTTCTGATTGTAGGCTTCAATGAACTCCCAAATATCCTATTGCAGATTCCACGAAAATAGCATTATCAAACTGCTCAATGAAAAGAACAGTGTAACTCTGTAATATGAAGTTTAATATCACAAAGCAGTTCCTTAGAAAGCTTATTACTAGTTTTTATCTGAGGATATTTCCTTATTCACTATAGGCTTCAATGCGCTCCCAAATATCCCTTTGGAGATCCCATGAAAACAGTGTTAGCACACTGCTCCACCAAAACAAAGGGGAAACTCTGTGGGGTGAATTCACACATCACAAAGAACTTTATCAGAAATCTTCTTCCTTAGTTTTTTTTCTGAGAATATTTACTTCGCACCATAGGCTTCAATGTTATCCAAAGTATCCCTTATCAGATTTTGCAAAAACAGTGCTACAAAACTGAAGCATGAAAAGAATCATGTAACTCTGTGAGATGAATTAATATATCACAAAACAGTTTCTCAGAAAGTTTCTTTCTAGTTTTTGTCTGAGGATGTTTCCTTTGTCACCATAGGCTTCAATGCAATCCAAAATATCCCTTTGCAGATTCCAAGAAAACAGTGTTAGCAAACTGCTCAATGAAAAGAAAGTGTAACTCTGTGAGATGAATTCACAAATCACAAAGCAGTTTCTCAGAAAGCTTCTTTCTAGTTTTTATCTGAGGTTATTTCCTCTGTGCCCATTGGCTTCAATGCGATCCAAAATATCCCTACTCAGATTCCCCAAAAACAGTGCCAACAAACTGCTCCATGTATAGAATCGTGTAACTCTGTGAGATGAATTCACATCACAAAGCAGTTTCTCAGAAAGCTTCTTTCTAGTTTTTATCTGAGGATATTTCCTTTGTCACCATAGGCTTCAATGCTATCCAAAATATCCCATTGCAGATTCCAAAAACAGTGTTATCAAACTGCTCAATGAAAAGAACAGTGTAACTCTGTGAGATGAATTCACAAATCACAAAAGAGTTTCTCAGAAGGCTTCTTTTATCTGAGGATATATCCTTTGTCACCATAGGCTTCAATGTGCTCCCAAATATCCTATTGCAGATTCCACGAAAACAGTGTTATCAAACTGCTCAATGAAAAGAACAGTGTAACTCTGTAATATGAAGTTTAATATCACAAAGCAGTTTCTCAGAAACCTTCTTTCTAGTTTTTGTCTCAGGATATTTCCTTATCCACCATTGGCTTGTGTGCACTCCCAAATATACCTTCTCAGACACCACAAAAACAGTGATTCCAAAGTACTCTCTCAAAAGAAAGCTTTACCTCTATGAGATGAATGCACACATCATAAAACTGTTATCAGGCCCGGCGTGGTGGCTCAAGCCTGTAATCCCAGCATTTTCGGAGGCCGAGATGGGTGGATCACGAGGTCAGGAGATCGAGACTATCCTGGCTAAGATGGTGAAACCCCGTCTCTACTAGAAAATACGAAAAACTAGCTGGGCGAGGTGGCGGGTGCCTGTAGTCCCAGCTACACGGGAGGCTGAGGCAGGAGAATGGTGTAAACCTGGGAGGCGGAGCTTGCAATGAGCTGAGATCCTGCCACTGCACTCCAGCCCCAGTGACAGAGCGAGACTCCGTCTCAAAAAAAAAAAACAAAAGCTGTTATCAGAAACTATCTCTTCAGTTGTTACCTGAAGATAATTCTTTTTTCAACATTGGCCTCTATCCACTCCTGAATATCCCTTTTCATATTTAACAAAAAGAGTGTTAGCAAAGTGCTCCATGAAAAGAAAAGTGTAACTCCTTGAGACGAATTCACACCACAAAAACTTCTCAGAATGCTTCTATCTAGTTTTTATTTGAGGATATTTCCTTTTCACCATAGGCTTCAATGCGCTCCCAAATATCCCTTCAGATTCCAAAAACAGTGTTAGCAAACTGCTCAATGAAAAGAACAGTGTAACTCTGTGAGATGAATTCACATCACAAAGCAGTTTCTCAGAAAGCTTCTTTCTAGTTTTTATCTGAGGATATTTCCTTTGTCACCATAAGCTTCAATGTGCTCCAAAATATCCCATTGCAGATTTCAAGAAAACTGTGTTAGCAAACTGACCACTGAAGAGAAACGTGTAACTCTGTGAGTTGAATTCACACATCACAAAGCAGTTTCTCAGAAAGCTTCTTTCTAGTTTTTATCTGAAGATATTTCCTTTTCACCATAGGCTTCAATGTGCTCCCAAATATCACTTTGCAGAATCCACGACAACAGTGTTAGCAAACTGTTCCATGAAAAGAAAGGTGTAACTCTGCGTGATGAAGTCACACATCAGAAAGCAATCTCTCAAAATCCTTCTCTCTACTTATTATTGGAAGATATTTCCTTTTCACCATGGACCCCAAAGGGCTCCCAAATATCACTTTGCAGATTCCACCAAAGAGTGTTAGCAAACTGCTCCATGAAACATAAGTGTAACTCTGTGAGATAAATTCACACATCACAAAGCAGTTTCTCAGAAAGCTTCTTTCTAGTTTAAATCTGAGGATATTTCCTTTTCACCATAGGCCTCAATGTGATCCAAAATATCCCTTCTCAGATTCCACAAAAACAGTGTTAGCAAACTGCTCCATGAAACATAAGTGTAACTCTGTGAGTTGAATTCACACATCACAATGAAGTTTCTCAGAAAGCTTCTTTCTAGTTTTTATCTGAGGATATTTCCTTTGTCACCATAGGCTTCAATGCTATCCAAAATATCCCTTCTCAGATTCCACAAAAACAGTGTTAGCAAACTGCTCCATGAAACATAAGTGTAACTCTGTGAGGTGAATTCACATCACAATGAAGTTTCTCAGAAAGCTTCTTTCTAGTTTTTATCTGAGGATATTTCCTTTGTCACCATAAGCTTCAATGTGCTCTGAAGTATCCCATTGCAGATTTCAAGAAAACTGTGTTAGCAAACTGACCACTGAAGAGAAACGTGTAACTCTGTGAGTTGAATTCACACATCACAAAGCAGTTTCTCAGAAGGCTTCTTTCCAGTTTTTATCTGAGGATATTTCCTTTTCACCATAGGCTTCAATGTGCTCCCAAATATCACTTTGCAGAATCCACGACAACAGTGTTAGCAAACTGTTCCATGAAAAGAATGGTGTAACTCTGTGTGATGAATTCACACATCAGAAAGCAATCTCTCAAAATCCTTCTCTCTACTTATTATTGGAAGATATTTCCTTTTCACCATGGACCCCAAAGGCTCCCAAATATCACTTTGCAGATTCCACCAAAGAGTGTTAGCAAACTGCTCCATGAAACATAAGTGTAACTCTGTGAGATAAATTCACACATCACAAAGAAGTTTCTCAGAAAGCTTCTTTCTAGTTTTTGTCTGAGGATATTTCCTTTGTCACCATAAGCTTCAATGTGCTCCCAAATATCACTTTGCAGATTCCAAGAAAACAGTGTTAGCAAACTGCTCCATGAAAAGAATCATGTAACTCTGTGAGATGAATAGTAACATCAGAAATCAGTTTCTCAGAAAGCTTCTTCCAAGTTTTTATCTGAGGATATTCCTTTTCCACCATAGGCCTCAATGCGCTCCCAAATATCCTTTGCAGTTTCCACAAAAACAGTGTTAGCAAACTGCTCCATGAAATAAAGGTTTAACTCTGTGAGATGAATTCACACATCACAAAACAGTTTCTCAGAAAACTTCTTTCTGGTTTTTATCTGAGGATATTTCCTTTTCATGATAGGCTTCAATGTGCTCCCAAATATCCTTTGCAGATTCCACGAAAACAGTGTTATCAAACTGCTCAATGAAAAGAACAGTGTAACTCTGTGAGATGAATTCACACATCACAAAGCAGTTTCTCAGAAAGCTTTTTTCTAGTTTTTATCTGAGGATATTTCCTTTTCACCATAGGCTTCAATGTGCTCCCAAATATCCCTTTGCAGATTCCATGAAAACAGTGTTAGCAAACTGCTCCATGAAAAGAAAGGTGTAACTCTGTGAGGTGAATTCACACATCACAAAGAACTTTCTCAGAAAGCTTCTTTCTAGTTTTATATGAGAATATTTCCTTTGTCACCATAGGCTTCAATGCTATCCAAAATATCCCTTCTCAGATTCCCCAAAACAGTGTTAGCAAACTGCTCCATGAAAAGAATCATGTAACTCTGTGAGATGAATTCACACATCACAAAACAGTTTCTCAGAAAGCTTCTTTCTAATTTTTATCTGAGGATATTTCCTTTTCATGATAGGCTTCAATGTGCTCCCAAATATCCTATTGCAGATTCCACGAAAATATTGTTATCAAACTTCTCCATGAAAAGAAAAGTGTAACTCTGTGAGATGAATTAACACATCACAAAAACTTCCTCAGAAAGCTTCTTTCTAGTTTTTATCTGAGGATATGTCTTTTTTACTATAGGCTTCAATGTGCTCCCAAATATCCCTTTGCAGATCCCATGAAAACAGTGTTAGCAAACTGCTCCATGAAAATAAAGGTATAACTCTGTGGGGTGAATTCACACATCACAAAGAACTTTCTCAGAAAGCTTCTTTCTAGTTTTTATCTGAGGATATTTCCTTTGTCACCATAGGCTTCAATGTTATCCAAAATATCCCTTCTCAGATTCCCCAAAAACAGTGCTACCAAACTGATCCATGAAAAGAATCATGTAACTCTGTGAGATGAATTAACACATCACAAAACAGTTTCTCAGAAAGTTTCTTTCTAGTTTTAATATGAGTATATTTCCTTTGCCACCACAGGCTTCAATGTGATCCAAAATATCCCTTTGTGGGTTCCACGAAAACAATGTTAGCAAACTCTTCCATGAAAAGTATGGTATTACTCTGTGAGATGAATGCATACATCATAAAGAAGTTTCTCAGATAGTTTCTTTCTCGTTTTAATCTGAGGATATTTCTTTTGTCAGCTTAGACTTTAATGAGATCCAAAATATCCTTCTCAGATTCCAAAAAACAGTGCTACCAAACTGCTCCATGAAAAGAAAGGTGTAACTCTGTGAGATGAATTCACATCACAAAGCAGTTTCTCAGAAAGTTTCTTTCTAGTTTTTATCTGAGGATATTTCCTTTTCACCATAGGCTTCAATGTGCTCCCAAATATCCTTTGCACATTCCATGAAAACAGTGTTAGTAAAGTGCTCCATGAAAAGAGAGGTGTAACTCTGTGAGGTGAATTCACACATCACAAAGGAGTTTCTCAGAAAGTTTCTTTCTAGTTTTTATCTGAGAATATTTCCTTTGTCACCATAGGCTTCAATGTGATCCAAAATATCCCTTCTCAGATTCCAAAAAACAGTGCTACCAAACTTCTCAATGAAAAGAACGGTGTAACTCTGTGAGGTGAATTCAAACATCACAAAGCCGTTTCTCAGAAAGTTTCTTTTTGGTTTTTATCTGATGATAGTTCCTTTGTCACAATAGGATTCACTGTGCTCCCAAATATCCTATTGCAGATTCCACGAAAATATTGTTATCAAACTTCTCCATGAAAAGAAAAGTGTAACTCTGTGAGATGAATGAACACATCACAAAAAACTTCCTCAGAAAGCTTCTTTCTAGTTTTTATCTGAGGATATGTTTTTTTTACTATAGGCTTCAATGCTATCCAAAATATCCCTTCTCAGATTCCCCAAAAACAGTGCTACCAAACTGTTCTATGAAAAGAATCATGTAACTTGGTGAGATGAATTCACAAATCACAAAGCAGCTTCTCAGAAAGCTTCTTTCTAATTTTTGCCTGAGGATATTTCATTTGTCACCATAAGGTTCAATGCTCTCCAAAATTCCCATTGCAGATTCCAAGAAAACAATGTTAGCAACCTGCTCAATGAAAAGGACAGTGTAACTCTGAGAGTGGAATTCACACACCACAAAGCAGTTTCTCAGAAAGTTTCTTTTTGGTTTTTATCTGATGATAGTTCCTTTGTCACAATAGGATTCACTGCACTCCCAAATATCCTATTGCAGATTCCACGAAAATATTGTTATCAAACTTCTCCATGAAAAGAAAAGTGTAACTCTGTGAGATGAATTAACACATCACAAAAAACTTCCTCAGAAAGCTTCTTTCTAGTTTTTATCTGAGGATATGTCTTTTTTCACTATAGGCTTCAATGCTATCCAAAATATCCCTTCTCAGATTCCCCAAAAACAGTGCTACCAAACTGTTCTATGAAAAGGATCATGTAACTTGGTGAGATGAATTCACAAATCACAAAGCAGTTTCTCAGAAAGCTTCTTTCTAGTTTTTGCCTGAGGATATTTCATTTGTCACCCTAAGGTTCAATGTTCTCCAAAAAATCCCATTGCAGATTTCAAGAAAACAGTGTAAGCAAACTGCTCAATGCAAAGAACAGCGAAAGTCTGTGCATGAACTCACCCATCACAAAGCGGTTTCTCAGAAGGCTTCTCTCTAGTTTTTATTTGAGAATATTTCCTATGTCACCATTGTCTTCAATGCTATCCAAAATATCCCTTCTCAGATTCCTCCAAAACAGAGTTACCACACTGCTCCATGTATAGAATCGTGTAACTCTGTGTGATGAATTCACAAACCACAAAGCAGTTTCTCAGAAAGATTCTTCCCAGTTTTTATCTGAGGATATTTCCTTTGTCACCATAGGCTTCAATGTGATCCAAAATATCCCTTCTCAGATTCCCCAAAAACAGTGCTACCAAACTGCTCCATGAAAAGAATCATGTAACTCTGTGAGATGAATTCAAAAATCACAAAGCAGTTTCTCAGAAAGCTTTTTCTAGTTTTTGTCTGAGGATATTTCCTTTGTCACCATAAGCTTCAATGTGCTCCAAAATATCCCATTGCAGATTCCAAGAAAACAGTGTTAGCAAACTGCTCAATGAAAAGAACAGTGTAACTCTGTGAGATGAATTCACACATCACAAAGCAGTTTCTCAGAAAACTTCTTTTTGGTTTTTATCTGAGGATATTTCCTTTGTCACCATAGGCTTCAATGTGCTCCCAAATATCCCTTTGCAGATTCCACAAAAACAGTGTTAGCAAACTGCTCCATGAAAAGAAGGGTGTAACTCTGTGAGATGAATTCACACATCACAAAGCAGTTTCTCAGAAAGCTTCTTTCTAGTTTTTTCTGAGGATATTTCCTTTGTCACCATAGGCTTCAATGCTATCCAAAATATCCCTTCTCAGATTCCCCAAAAACAGTGCTACCAAACTGATCCATGAAAAGAATCATGTAACTCTGTGAGATGAATTCACACATCACAAAGCAGTTTCTCAGAAAGCTTCTTTCTACTTTTTATCTGAGGATATTTCCTTTGTCACCATAGGCTTCAATGTGCTCCCAAATATCCTATTGCAGATTCCACGAAAACAGTGTTAGCAAACTGATCCATGAAAATAAAAGTGTAACTCTGTGAGGTGAATTCACACATCACAAAGAAATTTCTCAAAAAGCTTCTTTCTAGCTTTTATCTGAAGATATTTCCTTTGTCACCATAAGCTTCAATTTGCTCCGAAATATCAGGTTGCAGATTCCAAGAAAACAGTGTATGCAAACTGCTCAATGCAAAGAACAGTGAAAGTCTGTGAGATGAATTCACCCATCACAAAGCAGTTTCTCAGAAGGCTTCTCTCTAGTTTTTGTCTGAAAATATTTGCTTTGTCACCATTGTCTTCAATGCTATCCAAAATATCCCTTCTCAGATTCCCCCAAAACTGAGCTACCAAACTGCTCCATGTATAGAATCGTGTAACTCTGTGTGATGAATTCACACATCACAAAGCAGTTTCTCAGAAAGATTCTTTCCAGTTTTTAACTGAGGATATTTCCTTTGTCACCATATGCTTCAATGCAATCCAAAGTATGCATTCTCAGTTCCCGCCAAAACAGTGCTACTTAACTGTTCCATGAAAAGAAAGGTGTAACACTGAGAGAGGAATTCACACATCACAAATAACTTTGTCAGAAAGCATGTTTCTAGTGTCTTTCTGAGGATTTTTCCTTTGTCACCATAGGCTTCAATGTGATCCAAAATATCGCTTCTCAGATTCCCCAAAAGCAGTGCTACCAAACTGCTCCATGAATAGAATCGTGTAATTCTGTGAGATTAATTTACAAATCACAAAGCAGTTTCTCAGAAAGCTTCTTTCTAGTCTTCATCAGAGGATATTTCCTTTTTCACTATAGGCCTCAATGTGATCCAGAATATCCAATAACAGATTACAGGAAAACAGTGTTAGCAAACTGCTCCATGAAAAGAAAGGTGTAAACTGTGAGACAAATTCACTCATCACAAACAACTTTCTCAGAAAGCTTCTTTCTAGTTTTTATCTATGGATATTTCCTTTGTCACCATAGTCTTCAATGTGATACAAAATATCCTTCTCAGATTCCCCAAAAAAACTGCTATCAAATTTATCCATGAAAAGAATCATGTAACTCAGTGAGATGAATTCACACATCACAAAGTGGTTTCTCAGAAAGCTTTTTTCTAGTTTTTATATGAGAATATTTCCTTTGTCACCCTAAGCTTCAATCAGCTCTGAAATAACCTATTGCAAATTCCAAGAAAACAGTGTTAACAAACTTCTCAATGAAAAAATGTAACTCTGTGAGATAAATTCACATGTGACAAAGCAGTTTGTCTGAATGCTTCTTTCTAGTTTTTATCTGAGGATATTTCCTTTCTCACTGTAGGCCTCATTGTCCTCCCAAATATCCCTTTGCAGGCTCCACAAAAAGAGTTTCAGCAAACTGTTACAAGAAAAGAAAGGTGTAACTCTGTGAGACGAATTCACAGATCAAAAACAAGTGTCACAGAAAACTTCTTTCTGGTTTTTATCTGAGGATATTTCCTTTGTTGACATAGGTTTCAATGCGATCCAAAATATCCCTTCTCAGGTTCCCCAAAAACACTGCTACTGAATTGATCCATGAAAAGAATGGTGTAACTCTGTGAGATGAATTCACAAATCACAAAACAGTTTCTCAGAAAGCTTCTTTCTAGTTTTCTTCTGAAGATATTTCCTTTGTCACCATAAGCTTCAATGTGCTCTGAAGTATCCCATTGCAGATTCCAAGAAAACAGTGTTAGCAAACTGCTCCATGAAAAGAAAGGTGTAACTCTGTGAGACTAATTTACACTTCAAAAAGAAATTTCTCAGAAAACTTCTTTCTAGTTTTTATCTGAGGATATTTGCTATGTCACCCAGGCTTCAATGTGCTCCAAAATATTCTCTCTCAGGTTCGCCATAAACAGTGCTACCAAACTGCTCCATGAAAAGAATCGTGTAACTCTGTGATGAATTCACACATCACAAAGCAGTTTCTCAGAAAGCTTTTTCTAGTTTTTATCTGAGGATATTTCCTTTTCACCATAGGCTTCAATGTGATCCAAAATATCGCTTCTCAGATTCCCCAAAAGCAGTGCTACCAAACTGCTCCATGAAAAGAATCATGTAACTCTGTGAGATGAATTCACAAATCACAAAGCAGTTTCTCAGAAAGCTTCTTTCTAGTTTTTATCTGAGGATATTTCCTTTTCACTATAGGCCTCAATGTGATCCAGAATATCCAATAACAGATTACAGGAAAACAGTGTTAGCAAACTGCTCCATGAAAAGAAAGGTGTAAACTGTGAGACAAATTCACTCATCACAAACAACTTTCTCAGAAAGCTTCTTTCTAGTTTTTATCTATGGATATTTCCTTTGTCACCATAGTCTTCAATGTGATCCAAAATATCCTTCTCAGATTCCCCAAAAACAGTGCTACCAAACTGATCCATGAAAAGAATCATGTAACTCTGTGATGAATTCACACATCACAAAGCAGTTTCTCAGAAAGCTTCTTTCTAGTTTTTATCTGAGGATATTTCCTTTTCACTATAGGCCTCAATGTGATCCAGAATATCCAATAACAGATTACAGGAAAACAGTGTTAGCAAACTGCTCCATGAAAAGAAAGGTGTAAACTGTGAGATGAATTCACTGATCACAAAGAACTTTCTCAGAAAGCTTCTTTCTAGTTTTTATCTATGGATATTTCCTTTGTCACCATAGTCTTCAATGTGATACAAAATATCCTTCTCAGATTCCCCAAAACACTGCTACTGAATTGATCCATGAAAAGAATCATGTAACTGTGAGATGAATTCACACATCACAAAGTGGTTTCTCAGAAAGCTTCTTTCTAGTTTTTATATGAGAATATTTCCTTTGTCACCATAAGCTTCAATGTGCTCTGAAGTATCCCATTGCAGATTCCAAGAAAACAGTGTTAACAAACTTCTCAATGAAAAGAAATGTAACTCTGTGAGATGAATTCACAAATCACAAAACAGTTTCTCAGAAGCTTCTTTCTAGTTTTTATCTGAGGATATTTCCTTTGTCACCATAAGCTTCAATGTGCTCCCAAATATCCTTTGCAGATTCCAGAAAACAGTGTTAGCAAACTGTTACAAGAAAAGAAAGGTGTAACTCTGTGAGATGAATTCACAAATCAAAAACAGGTGTCTCAGAAAACTTCTTTCTGGTTTTCATCTGAGGATATTTCCTTTATCAACATAGGTTTCAATGCGATCCAAAATATCCCTTCTCAGATTCCCCAAAAACACTGCTACCAAATTGATCCATGAAAAGAATGGTGTAACTCTGTGAGATGAATTCACAAATCAAAAAGCAGTTTCTCAGAAAGCTTCTTTCTAGTTTTCTTCTGAGGATATTTCCTTTGTCACCATAAGCTTCAATGTGCTCTGAAGTATCCCATTGCAGATTCCAAGAAAACAGTGTTAGCAAACTGCTCCATGAAAACAAAGGTGTAACTCTGTGAGACTAATTTACACTTCAAAAGAAATTTCTCAGAAAACTTCTTTCTAGTTTTTATCTGAGGATATTTGCTATGTCACCCCAGGCTTCAATGTGCTCCAAAATATTCCCTCTCAGATTCGCCATAAACAGTGCTACCAAACTGCTCCATGAAAAGAATCATGTAACGCTGTGAGGTGAATTAATACATCACAGCGTTGTCTCAAAATGCTTCTCTCTGGTTTTTATATGAGGCTATTTCCTTTTCCACCATAGGCTTCAATGCCCTCCCAAACATTCCTTCTCAGTCATCACAGAAACAGTGATGCCAAAGTGCTCCCTCAACAGAAACGTTTAACTCTATGAGATGAATGCACATATCACAAAGGAGTTTCTCAGAAAGCTTCTCTCCAGTTTTTACTTGAAGAATTTTCTTTTTTCACCTATGCCTGTATGCGCTCCCAAATATCCCTCTGCAGATTCCACAAAACCGTGCTACCACACTGTGCAATGAATAGAAAGGTTTAACTCTGTGAGATAAATTCACACATCACAAAGCAGTTTCTCAGGAAGCTTCTTTATAGTTTTTATCTGAGGATATTTACTTTTCCACCTTAGGCTTCAATGCGCTCCCAAATATCCTTCTCTGACACTATAAAAACAGTGATGCCAAAGTGCTCCCTCAGCAGAAACGTTTATTTCTATGAGATGAATGCACAAATCACAATGGAATTTCTCAGAAAGCCTTTCTCTAGTTTTTACCTGGAGATATTTCCTTTTTTGCCATTGGACTCTATGGTCTCCCAAATACCCTTTGGTAGATTCCACAAAAATAGTTTTTACCTAACTGCTCAATGAAAAGAAATGTATAACTCTGTGAGGTGAATTCACCCATCACAAGCAGTTTCTCAGAATGCCTCTTTCTAGTTTAAATCTGAGGATTTCAATGTGCTCCCAAATATCTCCTCTTAGATACCACAAAAACAGTGATGCCAAACTGCTCAATCAACAAAAAGTTCAAACTCTATGAGATGAACACACACATCACAAAACCTTTCGCAAAAACCATCTCTAGTTTTTATCTGAAGTGATTTCATTTTTCACCATTGGTCTTCAGGAGCTCCAGAATATCCCTTTGTAGATTCCACAAAAGCAGTGCTACCAAACTGATCCATGAAAAGAATCATGTAACTCTGTGAGATCAATTAACATATCCCAAAGTGGTTTCTAAGGAAGCTTCTTTCTAGTTTTTATATGAGGATATTTCCTTTTTCACAATAGGCCTCAATGCACTCCAGAATACAACATTGCAGATTCCATGAAAACAATGCCAGTAAACTGCTCCATGAAAAGAGAGGTTTAACTCTGTGAGATGAATTCACATTCACACATCACAAAGCACCTTCTCAGAAAGTTTCTTTCTAGTTTAAATCTGAGGATATTTCCTATGTCACCATAGGCTTCAATGCACTCCCAAATATCCCTTTGTAGATTCCACAAAACAGTGTTAGCAAACTGCTCCATGAAAAGAAAGGTGTAACTCTGTGAGATGAATTCACACATCACAAAGCAGTTTCTCAGAATGCCTCTTTCTAGTTTAAATCTGAGGATTTCAATGTGCTCCCAAATATTCCTTCTCAGATTCCACAAAAACAGTGATGCCAAACTGCTCAATCAACAAAAGTTCAAACTCTATGAGATGAACACACACATCACAAAACCGTTTCACAAAGAGCATAACCCAGTGTGATGAATTCACCCATCACAAAGAAATTTCTCGGAAGGCTTCTTTCCAATATTTTTCTCAGGATATTTATTTTTCTACCATCGATGTCCATGCACTCCCAAATATTCCTTCTAAGACACCACAAAGACAGTGCTACCAAACTCATCCATGAAAAGAATCCTGTAACTCTGTGAGATGAATTAACATAACACAAACTGATTTCTCAGAAAGTTCTTTCTAGTTTTCATATGAAGATATTTACTTTTTCACAGTAGGCCTCAAAGCACTCCAGAATATAACAGTGCAGATTCCATGAAAACAGTGTCAGCAAACTGCTCCATGAAAAGAGGTGTATCTCTGTGAGATGAATTCACACATCACAAAGCAGTTTCTCAGAAAGTTTCTTTCTAGTTTAAATCTGAAAATATTTCCTATGTCATCATAAGCTTCAATTTGATCTGAAATATCCCATTGCAGATTCCAAGAAAACACTGTTAGCAATCTGCTCATTGAAAACAATAGTGTAACTCGGTGTGATGAATTCACATATCAAGAAGTAGATTCTCAGAAAGATTCTTCTTGGTTTTTATCTGAGGATATTTCTTTGTCACCATAGGCTTCAATGCACTCCCAAATATCCCTTTGCAGATTCCACAAAAACAGTTTTACCAAACTGCACAATGAAAAGAAAAGTGTAACTCTGTGAGATGAATTCACACATCACAAAGCAGTTTCTCAGAAAGTTTCTTTCCAGTTTTTATCTGAAGATATTTCCTTTTCACTATAGGCCTCAATGTGCTCCCAGATATCCCTTTGCAGATTCCATGAAAACAGTGTTAGCAAACTGCTCAATGAAAAGAACACTGTAACTCTGTGATATGAATTCACACATCACAAAGTGGTTTCTCAAAAGCTTCTTTCTAGTTATTATCTGAGGATATTTCCTTTTCACCATAGGCTTCAATGCACTCCCAAATATCCCTTTGCAGATTTTATGAAAACAGTGTCAGCAAACTGCTCCATGAAAAGAAAGGTGTAACTCTGTGAGATGAACACACACATCACAAAGCAGTTTCTCAGAAAGCTTCTCTAGTTTTTATCTGAAGTGATTTCATTTTTCACCATTGGTCTTCAGGAGCTCCAGAATATCCCTTTGTAGATTCCACAAAAGCAGTGCTACCAAACTGATCCATGAAAAGAATCATGTAACTCTGTGAGATGAATTAACACATCACAAAGTGGTTTCTCAGAAAGCTTCTTTCTAGTTTTTATATGAGGATATTTCCTTTGACACCTTAAGCTTCAATCTGCTCTGAAATAACCCATTGCATATTCCAAGAAAACAGTGTTAGCAAACTGCTCCATGAAAAGAATCATGTAACTCTGTGAGATAAATTCACACATCACAAAGCAGTTTCTCAGAAAACTTCTTTCTAGTTTTTATCTGAGGATATTTCCTTTTCACTATAGGCCTCAATGTGCTCCCAAATATCCCTTGCATACTCCAAGAAAAGAGTTTTAGCAAACTGCTACATGAAAAGAAAGGTGTAACTCTGTGAGACGAATTCACACATCAAAGACAAGTTTCTCAGAAAACTTCTTTCTGGTTTTATCTGAGGATATTTCCTTTGTTACCATAGGCTTCAATGTGATCCAAAATATCCTTCTCAGATTCCACAAAAACAGTGCTACCAAACTGATCCATGAAAAGAATGGTGTAACTCTGTGAGATGAATTCACACATCACAAAACAGTTTCTCAGAAAGCTTCTTTCTAGTTTTTATCTGAGGATATTTCCTTTGTCACCATAAGCTTCAATTTGATCTGAAATATCCCATTGCAGATTCCAAGAAAACAGTGTTAGCAAACTGCTCCATGAAAAGTATTGTGTAACTCTGTGAGATGAATTCACACATCACAAAGCAGTTTCTCAGAAAACTTCTTTCTAGTTTTTATGTGAGGATATTTCCTTTGACACCTTAAGCTTCAATCTGCTCTGAAATAACCCATTGCATATTCCAAGAAAACAGTGTTAGCAAACTTTTCAATGAAAAGAATGGTTTAACTCAGTAAGATGAATTCACACATCACAAAGCAGTTTATCAGAAAACTTCTTTCTAGTTTTTATCTGAGGATATTTCCTTTTCACCATAGGCCTTAATGTCCTCCAAATATCCCCTTGCATACTCCAAGAAAAGAGTTTTAGCAAACTGCTACATGAAAAGAAAGGTTTAACTCTGTGAGATGAATTCACACATCAAAGACAAGTTTCTCAGAAAGCTTCTTTCTTGTTTTTATCAGAGGATATTTCCTTTGTCACCATAGGTTTCAGTGTGATCCAAAATATCCCTTCTCAGATTCCCCAAAACACTGCTACCAAATTGATCCATGGAAAGAATGGTGTAACTCTGTGAGATGAATTCACACATCAAAGACAAGTTTCTCAGAAAGCTTCTTTCTTGTTTTTATCAGAGGATATTTCCTTTGTCACCATAGGTTTCAGTGTGATCCAAAATATCCCTTCTCAGATTCCCCAAAAACACTGCTACCAAATTGATCCATGGAAAGAATGGTGTAACTCTGTGAGATGAATTCACAAATCACAAAGCAGTTACTCAGAAATTTTCTTTCTAGTTTTTCTTAGGATATTTCATTTGTCACCATAAGCCTCGATGTGCTCTGAAGTTTCCCATTGCAGATTCCAAGAAAACAATGTTAGCAAACTTCTCCATGAAAGTAAAGGTGTAACTATGTGAGCCGAATTCACACATCACAAAGAAATTTCTCAGAAAGTTTCTTTCTAGTTTTTGTCTGAGGATATATCTTTTGTCACCATAGGCTTCAATATGATCCAAAATATTCCTTCTCAGATTTGCCATAAACAATGCTACCAAAGTGCTGCCTCAACAGAAACGTTTACCTCTATGATATGAATGCACACAACACAAAGGAATTTATCAGCAAGCTTCTCTCCAGTTTTTAACTGGAGATATTTCCTTTTTGCCATTGGACTCTATGGGCTCCTGAATATCCCTTTGCAGATTCCACAAAAACAGTTTTACCAAACTGCACAATGAAAAGAAAAGTGTAACTCTGTGAGACGAATTCACCCAACACAAAGCAGTTTCTCAGAAAGCTTCTTTCTAGTTTAAATCTGAGGATTTCAATGTGCTCCCAAATATCCCTTCTCAGACACCACAAAAACAGTGATGCCGAACAGCTCAATCAACAAAAGTTCAAACTCTATGAGATGAATACACACATCACAAAACAGTTTCTCAGAAAGTTTCTTTCCAGTTTTTATCTGAAGATATTTCCTTTTCACCATTGGTCTTCAGGAGCTCCAGAATATCCCTTTGTAGATTCCACAAAAGCAGTGCTACCAAACTGATCCATGAAAAGAATCATGTAACTCTGTGAGATGAATTAACACATCACAAAGTGGTTTCTCAGAAAGCTTCTTTCTAGTTTTGTATGAGGATATTTCCTTTTTCACAATAGGCCTCAATGCACTCCAGAATACAACATTGCAGATTCCATGAAAACAATGCCAGTAAACTGCTCCATGAAAAGAGAGGTTTAACTCTGTGAGATGAATTCACATTCACACATCACAAAGCAGTTTCTCAGAAAGTTTCTTTTGGTTTTTGTCAGAGGGTAATTCCTTTTTCACCATAGGCCTCAATGTGCTCCAGAAAATCCCATTTAAGATTCCACAAAATCAGTGTTAGCAAACTGCTCCATTAAAGGAAAGGTGTAACTCTGTGAGACGAATTCACTGATCACAAAGAACTTTCTCAGAAAGCTTCTTTCTAGTTTTTATCTGAGGATATTTTGTTTGTCACTGTAGTCTTCAATGCGACACAAAATATCCCTTCTCAGATTCCCCAATACCGTGCTACCAAACTGATCCATGAAAAGAATTGTGTAACTCTGTGAGATGAATTCACACATCACAAAGCAGTTTTTCAGAAAGCTTCTTTCTAGTTTTTATGTGAGGATATTTCCTTTCACAACTTAAGCTTCAATCTGCTCTGAAACAACCCATTGCATATTCCAAGAAAACAGCATTAGCAAACTGCTCAATGAAAAGAATGGTTTAACTCAGTAAGATGAATTCGCACATCACAAAGCAGTTTATCAGAAAACTTCTTTCTAGTTTTTATCTGAGGATATTTCCTTTTTCACCATAGGCCTTAATGTCCTCCAAATATCCCTTCTCAGATTCCACAAAAACAGTGTTAGCAAACTGCTCCATGAAAAGAATGGTGTAACTCTGTGAGATGAATTCACACATCAAAGCAGTTTCTCAGAAAGCTTCTTTCTAGTTTTATGAGGATATTTCCTTTGTCACCATAGGCTTCAATGTGATCCAAAATATCCCTTCTCAGATTCCCCAAAACACTGCTACCAAATTGATCCATGGAAAGAATGGTGTAACTCTGTGAGATGAATTCACAAATCACAAAGCAGTTACTCAGAAATTTTCTTTCTAGTTTTTATCTGAGGATATTTCCTTTTCCACCATAGGCTTCAATGCACTCCCAAATATCCCTTCTCAGACACCACAAAAACAGTGCTACCAAACTGCTCCATGAAAAGAAAGGTTTAACTCTGTGAGATGAATTCACACATCACAAAGGAGTTTCTCAGAAAGCTTCTTTCTAGTTTTGTCTGAGGATATTTCCTTTGTCACCATAGGCTTCAATGTGATCCAAAATATTCTTTCTCAGATTCCAAAACAGTGCTACCAAACTGCTCCATGAAAAGAATGGTTTAACTCAGTAAGATGAATTCACACATCAAAGCAGTTTCTCAGAAAGCTTCTTTCTAGTTTTTATCTGAGATATTTCCTTTTCCACCACAGGATTCAATGCGCTCCCAAATATTCCTTCTCAGTCACCACAAAAACAGTGATGCCAAAGTACTCCCTCAACAGAAACGTTTAGCTCTATGAAATGAATGCACACATCACAAAGGAATTTCTCAGAAAGCTTCTCTCAAGTTTTTGCCTGAAGAATTTTCTTTTTTCACATTATGCCTCTATGTGCTCCAAAATACCATTCTGCAGATTCCACAAAAACAGTGCTAGCACACTTCACAATGAATAGAAAGGTTTAACTCTGTGAGATAAATTCGCATATCACAAAGCAGTTTCTAAGGAAACTTCTTTCTAGATTTATCTGAGGATATACCCTTTCCCACCATAGGCTTCAATGCTCCCCAATATCCCTTCTCAGACACCACAAAAACAGTGTTAGCAAACTGCTCCATGAAAAGAAAAGTGTAACTCTGTGAGACGAATTCACCCATCACAAAGCAGTTTCTCAGAAAGCTTCTTTCTAGTTTAAATCTGAGGATATTTCCTTTTTCCCAGAGGATTCAATGCTCTCCCAAATATCTCCTCTAACACAAAACAGTGATGCCGAACAGCTCAATCAACAAAATTTCAAGCTCTATGAGATGAATACACACATCACAAAGTCGTTTACACAAGCTCTATGAGATGAATACACACATCACAAAACCGTTTCACAAAGAGCATAACCCAGTGTGATGAATTCACCCATCACAAAGAAATTTCTCGGAAGGCTTCTTTCCAATATTTTTCTCAGGATATTTATTTTTCTACCATCGATGTCCATGCACTCCCAAATATTCCTTCTAAGACACCACAAAGACAGTGCTACCAAACTCATCCATGAAAAGAATCCTGTAACTCTGTGAGATGAATTAACATAACACAAACTGATTTCTCAGAAAGTTCTTTCTAGTTTTCATATGAAGATATTTACTTTTTCACAGTAGGCCTCAAAGCACTCCAGAATATAACAGTGCAGATTCCATGAAAACAGTGTCAGCAAACTGCTCCATGAAAAGAGAGGTGTATCTCTGTGAGATGAATTCACACATCACAAAGCAGTTTCTCAGAAAGTTTCTTTCTAGTTTAAATCTGAAAATATTTCCTATGTCATCATAAGCTTCAATTTGATCTGAAATATCCCATTGCAGATTCCAAGAAAACACTGTTAGCAATCTGCTCATTGAAAACAATAGTGTAACTCGGTGTGATGAATTCACATATCAAGAAGTAGATTCTCAGAAAGATTCTTCTTGGTTTTTATCTGAGGATATTTTCTTTGTCACCATAGGCTTCAATGCACTCCCAAATATCCTATTGCAGATTCCATGAAAACAGTGTTACCAAACTGCACAGTGAAAAGAAATGTGTAACTGTGAGATGAAATCACACATCAGAAAGCAGTTTCTCAGAAAGTTTCTTTCCAGTTTTTATCTGAAGATATTTTCTTTTTCACTATAGGCCTCAATGTGCTCCCAGATATCCCTTTGCAGATTCCATGAAAACAGTGTTAGCAAACTGCTCAATGAAAAGAACACTGTAACTCTGTGATATGAATTCACACATCACAAAGCAGTTTCTCAGAAAGCTTCTTTCTAGTTTAAATCTGAGGATATTTCCTTTTTCCCAGAGGATTCAATGCTCTCCCAAATATCTCCCCTAACACAAAAACAGTGATGCCGAACAGCTCAATTAACAAAATTTCAAGCTCTATGACATGAATACACACATCACAAAGTCGTTTACACAAGCTCTATGAGATGAATACACACATCACAAAACCATTTCACAAAGAGCATAACCCAGTGTGATGAATTCATCCATCACAAAGAAATTTCTCGGAAGGCTTCTTTCCAATATTTTTCTCAGGATATTTATTTTTCTACCATTGATGTCCATGCACTCCCAAATATTCCTTCTAAGACACCACAAAGACAGTGCTACCAAACTCATCCATGAAAAAAATCGTGTAACTCTGTGAGATGAATTAACATATCACAAACTGGTTTCTCAGAAAGCTTCTTTCTAGTTTTCATATGAAGATATTTACTTTTTCACAGTAGGCCTCAATGCACTCCAGAATATAACAGTGCAGATTCCATGAAAACAGTGTCAGCAAACTGCTCCATGAAAAGAGAGGTGTAACTCTGTGAGATGAATTCACACATCACAAAGGAGTTTCTCAGAAAGTTTCTTACTAGTTTAAATCTGAGGATATTCCTTTGTCATCATAAGCTTCAATTTGATACGAAATATCCCATTGCAGATTCCAAGAAAACACTGTTAACTATCTGCTCAATGAAAACAACAGTGTAACTCGGTGTGATGAATTCACATATCAAGAAGTAGATTCTCAGAATGATTCTTTTTGGTTTTTATCTGAGGATATTTGCTATTTCTCTATAGGCCTCAATGTGCTCCCAGATATCCCTTTGCAGATTCCACGAAAACAGTGTTACCAAACTGCACAGTGAAAAGAAATGTGTAACTGTGAGATGAAATCACACATCAGGAAGCAGTTTCTCAGAAAGTTTCTTTCCAGTTTTTATCTGAAGATATTTTCTTTTTCACTATAGGCCTCAATGTGCTCCCAGATATCCCTTTGCAGATTCCATGAAAACAGTGTTAGCAAACTGCTCAATGAAAAGAACACTGTAACTCTGTGATATGAATTCACACATCACAAAGTGGTTTCTCAAAAAGCTTCTTTCTAGTTATTATCTGAGGATATTTCCTTTTTCACTGTAGGTCTCAATGCTGTCCCAAGTATCCCTTTGCAGATTTTATGAAAACAGTGTTAGCAAACTGCTCCATGAAAAGAACAGTGTAACTCTGTGAGATGAAATCACACATCACAAAACAGTTTCTCAGAAAACTTCTTTCTCATTTTTATCTGAGGATATTTATTTGTCACCATATTCTTTAATGTGATGTAAAATATCCCTTCTCAGATTCCAAAAACAGTGCTACCAAACTGATCCATGAAAAGAATGGTGTAACTCTGTGAGATGAATTAACACATCATAAAGCAGTTTCTCAGAAAACTTCTTTCTCATTTTTATCTGAGGATAATTCCTTTGTTACCATAGGCTTCAATGCTATCCCAAATATCCCTTCTCAGAGTACCCAAAACTGTTCTAACAAACTGATCCATTAAAAGAATGATTTAACTCTGTGAGATGAATTCACAGATCACAAAGATGTTTCTTGAAAGCTGCTTTTTAGTTTTTACCTGAGGATATTTCCTTTGTCATCATAAGCTTCAATGTGCTCCAAATATCCCTTTGCAGATTCCACGAAAACAGTGTTAGCAAACTGCTCAATGAAAAGAACAGTGTAAAGCAGTGAGAAGAATTCACACATCACAAAGCAGTTTCTCAGAAAGCTTCTTTCCAGTTTTTATCTGAGGATATTTCCTTTTCACTATATGCCTCAATGTGCTCCCTAATATTCCTTTGCAGATTCCTTGAAAACAGTGTTAGCAAACTGCTCAATGAAAAGAACAGTGTAACACAGTGATGAATTGACACATCACAAAGCAGTTTCTCAGAAAGTTTCTTTCTAGTTTTTATCTGAGGATATTTAGTTTTTCAAAAGAGGCCTCAATGTGCTCCAAATATCCCTTTGCAGATTCCATGAAAACAGTGTTAGCAAACTGCTCCATGAAAAGAAGTTGTAACACTTTGAAATAAATTCCCACATCTCAGAGAACTTTCTCAGAAAGCTTCTTTCTAGTTTTTATCTGAGGGTATTTCCTTTTCACCATAGGCTTCAATGTGATCTAAAATATCCCTTCTCAGACTACCCAAAAGCAGTGCTACCAAACTGCTAAATGAAAAGCATCTTGTAACTCTGTGAGATGAATTAACACATCAGAACATGTTTTCTCCGAAAGCTTCTTTCTAGTTCTTATATGAGGATATTTCCTTTCTCACCTAAAGTTTCAATGCACTCTGAAATATACCTTTGCAGATTCCACGAAAGCAGTGTTAGTAAACTGCTCAAAGAAAACAACAGTGTAACTCTGTTTGATGAATTGACACATCACAAATCAGTTTATCAGAAAGATTCTTTCTAGTTTTTAACTGAGGATATTTCCTTTTTCACTATAGGCCTCAATGTGCTCCCAAATATCCTTTGCAGATTCTATGAAAACAGTGTTAGCAAACTGCTCAATGAAAAGAACAGTGTAACATTGTGAGATGAATTCACATATTACAAATAAGTTTCTCAGAAAACTTCTTTCTAGTTTTAATCAGAGGATATTTCCTTTTACACTACAGGCCTCAATATGCTCCAATATATCCCTTTGCAGATTCCAAGAAAACAGTGTTGGTAAACCCCTCTATGAAAAGAAATTTATAACTCTGTGAGATGAATTCACACATCAAAAAGAATTTTTTCAGAAAGCTTCTTTGTATTTTTTATCTGAGGATATTTCCCTTGTCACCATAGGCTTCAATGCAATCCAAAATATCCTTCTCAGATTCCCCAAAACAGTGCTACCAAACTGATCCATGAAAAGAATCGTGTAACTCTGTGAGATGAATTAACACATCACAAAGTGGTTTCTCAGAAAGCTTCTTTCTAGTTTTTATCTGAGGATATTTCCTTTGTCACCATAAGCTTCAATGTGCTCCAAATATCCCATTGCAGATTCCAAGAAAACAGTGTTAACAAACTGCTCAATGAAAAGAAGTGTAACTCTGTGAGATGAATTCACACATCACAAGGCAGTTTTTCAGAAAGCTTCTTTCTAGTTTTTATCTGAGGTATTTCCTTTGTCACCATAGGCTTCAATGCATCCAAAATATCCCTTTGCAGATTCCATGAAAACAATGTTATCAAACTGTCAATGAAAAGAAGGTGTAACTCTGTGAGATGAATTCACACATCACAAGCAGTTTCTCAGAAAGCTTCTTTCTAGTTTTTATCTGAAGATATTTCCTTTTTCACCATAGTCCTCAATGTGCTCCCAAATATCCCTTTGCAGATTCCAAAACAGTGTTAGCAAACTGCTCCATGAAAAGAATCGTGTAACTCTGAGATGAATTCACACATCACAATGCAGTTTCTCAGAAAGCTTCTTCTAGTTTTTATCTGAGGATATGAAATTTTTCACCATAGGCTTCAATGCACTCCAAAATATCCCTTCTCAGATTTCACCAAAACAGTGCTACCAAACTGATCCATGAAAAGACTCATGTAACTCTGTGAGATGAATTCACATCACAAAGTGGTTTCTCAGAAAGCTTATTTCTAGTATTTATCTGAGGATATTTTCTTTGTCACCATAGGCTTCAATGCATCCAAAATATCCTTTGCAGATTCCACGAAAACAGTGTTAGAAAACTACTCCATGGAAACAGTGGTGTAACTCTGTGAGATGAATTCACATATTACAAATAAGTTTCTCAGAAAGCTTCTTTCCAGTTTTTATCTGAGGATATTTTCTTTGTCACCATAGGCTTCAATGCACTCCCAAATATCCCTTTGCAGATTACATGAAAGCAGTGTTAGAAAACTGCTCCATGAAAAGAAAGGTGTAACTCTGTGAGATGAATTCACATCACAAAGTGGTTTCTCAGAAAGCTTCTTTCCAGTTTTTATCTGAGAATATTTCCATCCAAAGTGTCCCTCCTCAGATTCCCCAAAACAGGGCTAACAAATGATCCATGAAAAGACTCATGTAACTCTGTGAGATGAATTAACACATCACAAGGCAGTTTCTCAGAATGCTTCTTTCTCTTTTTTATCTGAGAATATTTCCATCCAAAGTGTCCCTCCTCAGATTCCCCAAAAACAGTACTACCAAACTACTCCATGGAAACAGTGGTGTAACTCTGTGAGAGGAATTCACACATCACAAAGAACTTTCTGAGAAACTGCTCAATTAAAAGGAAGGTGTAACTCTGTGAGATGTATTCACACATCACAAAGCAATTTCTCAGAAAACTTCTTTCCAGTTTTTATCTGAAGATATTTCCTTTGACATCCTAGGCTACAATGCACTCCCAAGTACCCTATTACAGATTCTATGAAACCAGTGTTATCAGACTGCTGAATGAAAAGAATGGTGTAACACTGTGAGATGAATTCACACATCAAATAGCAGTTTCTCAGAAACCTTCTTTCTAGTTTTTATCTGAGGATATGAAATTTTTCACCATAGGCCTCAGTGCACTCCCTATCATCCCTTTGCAGATTCCTTGCAAACAGTGTTATAAAACTGCTCAATGAAAAGTGGTGTAACTCTGTGAGATGAATTCACACATCACAAAGAACTTTCTCAGAAAATTTCTTTCTAGTTTTTATCTGAGGACATTTTCTTTGTCACCATAGTATTCAATGCAATCCAAAATATCCATTCTCACATTCCCCAAAAACAGTGCTGCCAAACTGATAAACAATAACAATCGTGTAACTCTGAGAGATGAATTAACACATCAGAAGGCAGTTTATACAAAAAATTCATTCTCGTTTTAATATGAGGCTATTTCCTTTTTCAAGATAGGTCTCAATGTGCTCCCAAATATACCTTTGCAGATTCCTTGAAAACAGTGTTAAAAACCTGCTCAATGAAAAGCATGGTGTAACTCTGTGAGATGAATTCACACATCACAAAGAACTTCCTCAGAAAATTTCTTTCTAGTTTTTATCTGAGGATATTTCCTTTGTCACCATAGGTTTCAATGCAATCTAAAATATAAATTCTCACATTACCCAAAAACAATACTACCAAACTGATAAATGAAAAGAATCATGTAACTCTGAGAGATAAATTAACACATCAGAAGGCAGTTTATACAAAAATTCATTCTCGTTTTAATATGAGGCTATTTCCTTTTTCAAGATAGGTCTCAATGTGCTCCCAAATATACCTTTGCAGATTACATGAAAGCAGTGTTAGAAAACTACTCCATGAAAAAAAGGTGTAACTCTGTGATATGAATTCACACATCACAAGGAACTTTCTCAGAATCCTTCTTTCTAGTATTTATCTGAGGTTATTTCCTTTATCACCATAGACTTCAATGCCATTCAAAGTATCCCTTCTCAGATTCCCCAAAAACAGTGCTACCAAACAGCTACATGAAAACAGTGGTGGTACTCTGTGAGCACAAAACTGTTTCTCAAGAAGCTTCCTTCTAGTTTTATCTGAGGATATTTCCAAATTGATCCATGAAAAGAATCCTGTAGCTCTGTGAGATGAATTAACACATCACAAAGTGGTTCCTCAAAAACTTCTTTCTTATTTTTATATGAGAATATTTCCTTTGTCACCATAAGCTTCAATGTGCTTTGAAATATCCCATTGCAGTTTCCAAGAAAACAGTTTAGCAAACTGCTCATGAAAAGAAAGTGTAACTCTGTGAGATGAATTCAGGCATCACAAGGTAGTTTCTCAAAAGCTTGTTTCTAGTTTCTTTCTAAGGATATTTCCTTTTCACCATAGGCTTCAATGTGATCCAAAATATCCATTTGCAGATTCCAAGAAAACAGATTTAGCAAACTGCTCATGAAAAGAAAGTGTAACTCTGTGAGATGAATTCAGGCATCACAAGGTAGTTTCTCAAAAGCTTGTTTCTAGTTTCTTTCTAAGGATATTTCCTTTTCACCATAGGCTTCAATGCTCCAAAATATCCATTTGCAGATTCCATGAAAACAGTGTTAGCAAACTGCTCAATGAAAAGAACAGTGTAACTCTGTGAGATGAATTCACATCACAAAGTGGTTTCTCAGAAAGCTTCTTCTAGTTTTTATCTGAGGATATTTCCTTTGTCACCATAGGCTTCAATGTGATCCAAAATATCCTTCTCAGATTCCAAAAACAGTGCTACCAAACTGCTCCATGAAAAGAATCATGTAACTCTGTGAGATGAATTCAACATCACAAAGCAGTTTCTCAGAAAGCTTGTTTGCAGTTTTATGTGAAGATATTTCTTTTGTCACCCTGGTCTTCAATGTATTCCCAAATATCCTATTGCAGATTCCCTGAAAACAGTTTCACCAAACTGGGCAATGAAAAGAATGGTGTACCACTGTGAGATGAATTCACACATCACAAAGCAGGTTCTCAGAAGGCTTCTTTCTAGTATTTGTTTGTGGATATTTCCTTTTTCACGATAGTCAACATTGAGCTCCAGTATATCCCTGTGCAGATTCCAGGAAAACAGTGTTAGCACACTGCTCCATGAAAAGAAAGATTTAACTCAGTGAGATGAATTAACACATCATGAAGCAGTTTCTCAGAAAGCTTGTTTGCAGTTTTTATGTGAGGATATTTCCCTTGTCACCATTGGCTTCAAGGCGATCCAAAATATCCCTTCTCAGATTCCCCAAAAACACTGCTACCAAACTGATCCATGAAAAGAATCGTGTAACTCTGTGAAAAGAATTAACACATCACAAAGTGGTTTCTCAGAAAGCGTCTTTCTTGTTTTTATATGAGGATATTTCCTTTGTCATCATAAGCTTCAAGGCACTCCAAAATATCCCATTGCAGATTCCAAGAAAACAGATTTAGCAAACTGCTCAATGAAAAGAACAGTGTAACATTGTGAGATGAATTCACATCACAAAACAGTTTCTCAGAAAGCTTCTTCTAGTTTTAAATGAGGATATTTCCTTTTCACCATAGGCCTCAATGCACTCCAAAATATCCCTTGCAGATTCCATGAAAAAGTGTTAGCAAACTGCTCATGAAAAGATAGGTGTAACTCTGTGAGATGAATTCACACATCACAAAGAACTTTCTCAGAAAGCTTCTTTCTAGTTTTTATCTGAGGATATTTCCTTTGTCACCATAGGCTTCAATGCTCCAAAATATCCCTTCTCAGATTCCAAAAACAGTGCTACCAAACTGATCCATGAAAAGAGTTGTGTAACTCTGTGAGATGAATTCACACATCACAAAACAGTTTCTCAGAAAGCTTCTTTCTAGTTTTATATGATGATATTTCCTTTATCACCAGAAGCTTCAATGCACTCCAAAATATCCTATTGCAGATTCCAAGAAAAGAATGTTAACAAACTGCACAATGAAAAGGACATTGTAACTCTGTGAGATGAATTCACATCACAAAACAGTTTCTCAGAAAACTTCTTTCTAGTTTTTTCTGAGGATATTTTTTTTCACCATAGGCCTCAATGCACCCCAAATATTCCTTTGTAGATTCCACGAAAACAGTGTTAGCAAACTGCTCCATGAAAAGAAGGTGTAACTCTGTGAAATGAATTCACACATCACAAAGAACTTTCTCAGAAAGCTTCTTTCTAGTTTTTATCTGAGGATATTTCTTTTTCACCATAGGCCTCAATGTGCTCCCAAATATCCTTGCAGATTCCAAGAAAACAGTGTTAGCAAACTGCTCCATGAAAAGAACAGTGTAACTGTGAGATGAATTCACATCACAAAACAGTTTCTCAGAAAGCTTCTTTCTAGTTTTTATCTGAGGATATTTCCTTGTCACCATTGGCTTCAATGCAATCCAAAATATCCTTCTCAGATTCCAAAAACAGTGTTAGCAAACTGCTCCATGAAAAGAATGATGTAACTCTGTGAGATGAATTCACACATCACAAAGAACTTTCTCAGAAAGCTTCTTTCTAGTTTTCTCTGAGGATATTTCCTTTTCCACCATAGGCTTCAATGCAATCCAAAATATCCTATTGCAGATTCCACAAAAACAGTGCTACCAAACTGCTCAATGAAAAGAATGGTGTAATTCTGTGAGATGAATTCACACATCATAAAGCAGTTTCTCAGAAAGCTTCTTCTAGTTTTTATATGAGGATATTTCCTTTTCACCATAGGCACCAATGTGCTCCAAAATATCCCTTTGCAGATTCCACAAAACTGTGTTAGCAAACTGCTCCATGAAAAGAAGGTGTAACTCTGTGATATGAATTCACACATCACAAAGAACTTTCTCAGAAGCTTCTTTCTAGTTTTTATCTGAGGATATTTCTTTGTCACCATAGGCTTCAATGTGATCCAAAATATCCCTTCTCAGATTCCCCAAAAGAGTGCTAACCAAACTGATCCATGAAAAGAATCCTGTAACTCTGTGAAATGAATTCACACATCACAAAACAGTTTCTCAGAAAGCTTCCTTCTAGTTTTTGTCTGAGGATATTTCCTTTGTCACCCTAAGCTTCAATGTGCTCCAAATATCCCATTGCAGATTCCAAGAAAACAGTGTTAGCAAACTGCTCAATGAAAAGAATGGTGTAACTCTGTGAGATGAATTCACACATCATAAAGCAGTTTCTCAGAAAGCTTCCTTCTAGTTTTTATCTGAGGATATTTCCTTTTCACCATAGGCCTCAATGTGCTCCCAAATATCCTTTGCAGATTCCAAAAACAGTGTTAGCAAACTGCTCCATGAAAAGAAAAGTGTAACTCTGTGAGATGAATTCACATCACAAAGCAGTTTCTCAGAATTTCTTTCTAGTTTTCTCTGAGGATATTTCTTTGTCACCATAGGCTTCAATGCAATTCAAAGTATCCCTTCTCAGATTACCCAAAAACACTGCTACCAAACTGATCCATTAAAAGAATCGTGTAACTCAGTGATATTAATTAGAACATCACAAACAAGTTCCTCTGAAAGCTTCCTTCTAGTTTTTATATGAGGATATTTCCATTGTCACCATAAGCTTCAATGCACTCCAAAATATCCCATTGCAGATTCCAAGAAAACAGTGTTAGCAAACTGCTCAATGAAAAGAATGGTGTAACTCTGTGAGTTGAATTCACACATCACAATGCAGTTTCTCAGAAAGCTTCTTTCTAGTTTTTATCTGAGGATATTTCCTTTTCCACTATAGGCCTCAAGTCGCTTCCAAATATCCTTTGCAGATTCCAGAAAACTCTGTTATCAAACTGCCCCATGAAAAGAAAAGTGTAACTCTGTGAGATAATTTCACACATCACAAAGAACTTTCTCAGAAAGCTTCTTTCAAGTTTTTATATGAGGATATTTCCTTTGTCACCATAGGCTTCAATGTGATTCATAGTATCCCTTCTCAGATTACCCAAAAACACTGCTACCAAACTGATCCATGAAAAGAATCGTGTAACTCAGTGATATTAATTAGAACATCACAAACAAGTTCCTCTGAAAGCTTCCTTCTAGTTTTTATATGAGGATATTTCCATTGTCACCATAAGCTTCAATGCACTCCAAAATATCCCATTGCAGATTCCAAGGAAATAGGGGTAACAAGCTGCTCAATGAAAGGAATGGTGTAACTCTGTGAGTTGAATTCACACATCACAATGCAGTTTCTCAGAAAGCTTCTTTCTAGTTTTTATCTGAGGATATTTCCTTTTCCACTATAGGCCTCAAGTCGCTTCCAAATATCCCTTTGCAGATTCCAGAAAACTCTGTTATCAAACTGCCCCATGAAAAGAAAAGTGTAACTCTGTGAGATAATTTCACACATCACAAAGAACTATCTCAGAAAGCTTCTTTCTAGTTTTTATCTGAGGATATATCCTTAGTCACCATAGGCTTCAATGCAATCCAAAATGTCCATTCTGAGATTCCCCAAAAACAGTGCTACCAAACTGATCCATGAAAAGAATCGTGTAACTCTGTGAGAAGAATTAACATATCTCAAAGCAGTATTGAAGAAAGCTTCTGTCTAGTTTTTATATGAGGATATTTCCTTTTCCACCATAGGCTTCAATGCACTCCCAAATATCCCTCTCAGACACCACAATAACAGTAATGTCAAGTGCTCCCTCAACAGAAACCTTTAGCTCTGTGAGATGAATGCACACATCACAAAAGAGTTTCTCAGAAAGTTTCTTTCTAGTTTTTATCTGAGATATTTCCTTTTCACCATAGGCCTCAATGTGCTCCCAATTATCCCTCTGCAGATTCCACAAAAACAGTGATAACAAACTGCTCCATGAAAAGAATGATGTAACTCTGTGAGATAAATTGACTCATCACAAAACAGTTTTTCAGGAAGCTTCTTTCTAGTTTTTATCTGAGGATATTTCCTTTTCCACCATAGGCTTCAATGCACTTCCAAATATCCCTTCTCAAACACCACAAAAACAGTGATACCGAAGTGCTCCCTCAACAGAAATGTTTAGCTCTATGAGATGAATGCACACATCACAAAGAGTGTCCCGGAAGACTTCTCTCCCATTTTTACCTGAAGAATTTTCTTTTTTCACCTTAGGCCTCTTTGTGCTTCCAAATATCCCTCTGCAGATTCCACAAAACAGTGCTAAAAAACTGCTCCATGAAAATAAAGGTGGAACTCTTTGAGATGAGTTCACCCATCATAAAGCAGTTTCTCAGAAAGCTTCATTTCTAGTTTAAAACTGTGTATATTTCCTTTTTCACCATAGACTTAAAGGTGTTCCTAAATATCTCCTCTCAGATACACAAAAACAGTAATGCTGAACTGCTCAATCACCAAAGAGGTTAAACCCTATGAGATGAATACACATAACAAAACCATTTCTCAAAAAGCTTCTTCTAGTTTTTATCTGAAGTTATTTCCTTTTCACCATAGGCTTCAATGCTCCAAAATATCCCTTTGCAGATTCCATAAAATAGGGCTACCAAACTGCTCCATGAAAAGTATCACATAACACTGTGAAATGAAATCACAAATCACTAGCAGTTTCTCAGAAAACTTCTTTCTAGTTTTTGTCTGAGGATATTTCTTTGTCACCTAAGCGTCAATGTGCTCCAAAATGTCTCACTGCAGATTGCATGAAAACAATGGTAGCAAACTGATCAATGAAAAGAACAGTGAACTCTGTGAGATGAATTCACACATCACAAAGCAGTTTCTCAGAAAGCTTCTTTCTAGTTTTTATCTGAGGATATTTTCTTTGTCACCATAGGCTTCAATGCAATCCAAAATATCCTATTGCAGATTCCATGAAAACAGTGTTAGCAAACTGCTCAATGAAAAGAACAGTGTAACTCTGTGAGATGAATTCACACATCACAAAGAGTTTCTCAGAAAGCTTCTTTCTAGTTTTTATCTGAGGATATTTCCTTTTCACTATAGGCCTCAATGCACTCTCAAATATCCTTTGCAGATTCCATGAAAACAGTGTTAGCAAACTGCTCCATGAAAATAAAGGTGTAACTCTGTGAGATGAATTCACATCACAAAGAACTTTCTCAGAAAGCTTCCTTCTAGTTTTTATCTGAGGATATTTCTTTGTCACCATAGGCTTCAATGCAATCCAAAATATCCCTTCTCAGACACCACAAAAACAGTGATACCGAAGTGCTCCCTCAACAGAAATATTTAGCTCTATGACATGAATGCAGACATCACAAAAAGTGTCCCGGAAGACTTCTCTCCCATTTTTACCTGAAGAATTTTCTTTTTTCACCTCAGGCCTCTTTGTGCTTCCAAATATCCCTCTACAGATCCCACAACACAGTGCTAAAAAACTACTCAATGAAAATAAAGGTGGAACTCTTTGAGACGACTTCACTCATCATAAAGCAGTTTCTCAGAAAGCTTCATTTCTAGTTTAAAACTGTGTATATTTCCTTTTTCACCATAGACTTAAAGGTGTTCCTAAATATCTCCTCTCAGATACACAAAAACAGTAATGCTGAACTGCTCAATCACCAAAGAGGTTAAACCCTATGAGATGAATACACATAACAAAACCATTTCTCAAAAAACTTCTCTCTAGTTTTTATCTGAAGTGATTTGCTTTTTCACCATAGGCTTCTGGGAGCTCCCGAATATAACTTTGCAGATTCCATAAAAATAGGGCTACCAAACTGCTCCATGAAAAGTATCACATAACACTGTGAAATGAAATCACAAATCACTAGCAGTTTCTCAGAAAACTTCTTTCTAGTTTTTGTCTGAGGATATTTTGTTTGTCACCCTAAGCGTCAATGTGCTCCAAAATGTCTCACTGCAGATTGCATGAAAACAATGGTAGCAAACTGATCAATGAAAAGAACAGTGAACTCTGTGAGATGAATTCACACATCCCAAAGCAGTTTCTCAGAAAGCTTCTTTTTGGTTTTTATCTGAGGATATTTCCTTTGTCACCATAGGCTTCAATGCAATCCAAAATATCCTATTGAAGATTCCATTAAAACATTGTTACCAAACTGCTCAATGAAAAGAACAGTGTAACTCTGTGAGATGAATTCACACATCATAAAGCAGTTTCTCAGAAAGCTTCTTTCTAGTTTTTATCTGAGGATATTTCCTTTTCACTATAGGCCTCAATGCACTCTCAAATATCCTTTGCAGATTCCATGAAAACAGTGTTAGCAAACTGCTCCATGAAATAAAGGTGTAACTCTGTGAGATGAATTCACACATCACAAAGAACTTTGTCAGAAAGCTTCTTTCTAGTTTTTATCTGAGGATATTTCCTTTGTCACCATAGGCTTCAATGCAATCCAAAATATCCCTTCTCAGACACCACAAAAACAGTGTTACCAAACTGCTCCATGAAAAGAAAGTGTAACTCTGTGAGATGAATTCACACATCACAAAGAGTTTCTCAGAAAGCTTATCTGCAATTTTTACCTGAAGAATTTTCTTTTTCACCATAGGCTTCAATGTGCTCCAAATATCCCTCTGCAGATTCCACAAAAACAGTGCTACCAAACTGCTCAATGAAAAGAAAGGTGTAACTCTGTGAGATGAATTCACACATCACAAAGCAGTTTCTCAGAAAGCTTCTTTCTAGTTTTTATCTGAGGATATTTCCTTTGTCACCATAGGCTTCAATGCAATCCAAAATATCCTTCTCAGATTCCACAAAAACAGTGTTAACAAACTGCTCCATGAAAAGAAATGTAACTCTGTGAGATGAATTCACAAATCACAAAGCAGTTTCTCAGAAAACTTCTTTCTAGTTTTTATCTGAGGATATTTCCTTTTCACCATAGGCTTCAATGTGCTCCAAATATCCCTTCTCAGACACCACAAAAACAGTGTTACCAAACTGCTCCATGAAAAGAAAGGTGTAACTCTGTGAGATGAATTCACACATCATAAAGTAGTTTCTCAGAAAGTTTCTTTCTAGTTTTTATCTGAGGATATTTCCTTTTCACCATAGGCTTCAATGTGCTCCAAATATCCCTCTGCAGATTCCACAAAAACAGTGCTACCAAACTGCTCAATGAAAAGAAAGGTGTAACTCTGTGAGATGAATTCACCCATCACAAAGCAGTTTCTCAGAAAGTTTCTTTCTAGTTTAAATCTGATGATATTTCCTTTTCACCATAGGCTTCAATGTGCTCCAAATATCCCTTCTCAGACACCACAAAAACAGTGCTACCAAACTGCTCAATGAAAAGAAAGTGTAACTCTGTGAGATGAATTAACACATCACAAAACAGTTTCTCAGAAAGCTTCTTTCTAGTTTTTATCTGAGATATTTCCTTTTCACTGAATGCCATTAGGAGTTCCTGAATATCCCTTTGCAGATTCCATAAAAACAGTGCTACCAAACTGCTTCATGTAAAGAATTGTGTAACTCTGTGAGATGAATTCACATATCACAAAGAACTTTCTCAGAAAGCTTCTTTCTAGTTTTTATCTGAGGATATTTCCTTTTCACCATAGGCTTCAATGCACTCCCAAATATCCTTGCAGATTCCAAAAACAGTGTTAGCAAACTGATCCATGAAAAGAATCCTGTAACTCTGTGAGATGAATTAACACATCACAAAGCAGTTTCTCAGAAAGTTTCTTTCTAGTTTTTATCTGAGGATATTTCCTTTGTCACCATAGGCTTCAATGCACTCTGAAATATCCCATTGCAGATTCCAAGAAAACAGTGTTAGCAAACTGCTCAATGAAAAGAACAGTGTAACTCTGTGAGATGAATTCACACATCACAAAGAGTTTCTCAGAAAGCTTCTTTTGGTTTTTATCTGAGGATATTTCTTTGTCACCATAGGCTTCAATGCACTCCCAAATATCCTATTGCAGATTCCACAAAAACAGTGTTACCAAACTGCTCAATGAAAAGAATGGTGTAACTCTGTGAGATGAATTCACCCATCACAAAGAAATTTCTCAGAAAGTTTCTTTCTAGTTTTTATCTGAGGATATTTCCTTTTCACCATAGGCCTCAATGTGCTCCCAAATATCCCTTCTCAGACACCACAAAAACAGTGATGCCAAACTGCTCCATGAAAAGAATGGTGTAACTCTGTGAGATGAATTCACACATCACAAAACAGTTTCTCAGAAATCTTCTTTCTAGTTTTTATCTGAGATATTTCCTTTTCACCATAGGCCTCAATGTGCTCCCAAATATCCTTTGCAGATTCCACAAAAACAGTGTTACCAAACTGATCCATGAAAAGAATGTGTAACTCTGTGAGATGAATTCACACATCACAAAGCAGTTTCTCAGAAAGCTTCTTTCTAGTTTTTGTCTAAGGATATTTCCTTTGTCACCATAGACTTCAATGCAATCCAATTTATCCCTTCTCAGATTCCCGAAAAACTGTGATACAAAACTGCTCCATGAAAAGAATGGTGTAACGCTGTGAGATGAATTCACACATCATGAAGCTGTTTCTCAGAAAGTTTCTTTCTGGTTTTTATCTGAGGATATTTCCTTTTTCACAACATTCCTCAATGTGCTCCAGAATATCCCATTGCAGATTCCACGAAAAAAGCGTTAGCAAAGTGCTCAATGACAGGAAAAGTGTAACTATGTGAGATGAATTCACACCTCACAAAACAGTTTCTCAGAAAGTTTCTTTCTAGTTTTTATCTGAGGATATTTCCTTTTCACCATAGGCTTCAATGTGATCCAAAATATCCCTTCTCAGATTCCACAAAAACAGTGTTACCAAACTGCTCCATGAAAAGAATCGTGTAACTCTGTGAGATGAATTCACACATCACAAAAGTTTCTCAGAAAGCTTCTTTCTAGTTTTTATCTGAGGATATTTCCTTTTCACCATAGGCTTCAATGCTCCAAAATATCCCTCTGCAGATTCCACAAAAACAGTGTTACAAACTGCTCCATGAAAAGAATGGTGTAACTCTGAGATGAATTCACATCACAAAAGTTTCTCAGAAATCTTCTTTCTAGTTTTTATCTGAGGATATTTCCTTTTCACCATAGGCCTCAATGTGCTCCAAATATCCCTTTGCAGATTCCAAGAAAACAGTGTTAGCAAACTGCTCCATGAAAAGAAAGTGTAACTCTGTGAGATGAATTCACACATCACAAAGAACTTTCTCAGAAAGCTTTTCTAGTTTTTATCTGAGGATATTTCCTTTTCACCATAGGCTTCAATGCAATCCAAAATATCCCTTCTCAGATTCCCAAAAACAGTGCTACGAAACTCATACATGAAAATGACTGTGTACCTCTGTGAGATGAAATAACACATCACAAAGCAGTTTCTCAGAAAGCTTCTTTCTAGTTTTATATGAGGATATTTCCTTTGTCACCATAGGCTTCAATGCTCCCAAATATCCTATTGCAGATTCCAAAAACAGTGTTATCAAACTGCTCAATGAAAAGAACAGTGTAACTCTGTGAGATGAATTCACATCACAAAACAGTTTCTCAGAAATCTTCTTTCTAGTTTTTATCTGAGGATATTTCTTTTTCACTATAGACCTCAATGTGCTCCAAAATATCCCATTGCAGATTCCACAAAAACAGTGCTACCAAACTGCTCCATGAAAAGAAAGGTGTAACTCTGTGAGATGAATTCACACATCACAAAGAACTTTCTCAGAAAACTTCTTTCTAGTTTTATATGAGGATATTTCCTTTGTCACCATAGGCTTCAATGTGATCCAAAATATCCTTCTCAGATTCCCCAAAAACAGTGCTACCAAACTGATCCATGAAAAGAATCGTGTAACTCTGTGAGATGAATTCACACATCACAAAGAAGTTTCTCAGAAAACTTCTTTCTAGTTTTTATCTGAGGATATTTCCTTTTCACCATAGGCTTCAATGTGCTCCCAAATATCCTATTGCAGATTCCACAAAAACAGTGTTAGCAAACTGCTCAATGAAAAAAGAACGTAAAGATGGCTGAATTGATTTCTGCATTTTCAACTGAGGTACTGGGTTCATCTCACTAGGGAGTGCCGGACAATCGGTGCTGGTCAGCTGCTGCAGCCCGACCAGCGAGCTGAAGCAGGGCGAGGCATCGCCTCACCTGGGAAGCGCAAGGGAAGGAATCCCTTTTCTAGCCAGGGGAACTGAGACACACAACACCTGGAAAATCGGGTAACTCCCACCCCAATACTGCTCTTAGCAAACGGGCACACCAGGAGATTATATCCCACACCTGGCTGGGAGGGTCCCATGCCCAGCCTCCCTCATTGCTAGCACAGCAGTCTGCATCTAACTGCAAGGCAGCAGCGAGGCTGGGGAGGGCGCCCGCCATTGCTGAGGCTTAAGTAGGTAAACAAAGCCGCTGGGAAGCTCGAACTGGGTGGAGCTCACAGCAGCTCAAGGAAACCTGCCTGTCTCTGTAGACTCCACCTCTGGGGACAGGGCACAGCTCAGCTAACAACAACAACAAAAGCAGCAGAAACCTCTGCAGGCGCAAACGACTCTGTCTGACAGCTTTGAAGAGAGCAGTGGATCTCCCAACACGGAGGTTGAGATCTGAGAAGGGACAGACTGCCTGCTCAAGTGGGTCCCTGACCCTGAGTAGCCTAACTGGGAGACATCCCCACTAGGGCAGATCTGACACCCACACCTCACAGGGTGGAGTACACCCCTGAGAGGAAGCTTCCAAAGTAAGAATCAGACAGGTACACTTGCTGTTCAGCAATATTCTATCTTCTGCAGCCTCTGCTGCTGATACCCAGGCAAACAGGGTCTGGAGGACCTCAAGCAATCTCCAACAGACCTACAGCTGAGGGTCCTGACTGTTAGAAGGAAAACTATCAAACAGGAAGGACACTATACCAAAACCCCATCAGTACGTCACCATCATCAAAGACCAGAGACAGATAAAACCACAAAGATGGGGAAAAAGCAGGGCAGAAAAGCTGGAAATTCAAAAATAAGAGCGATCTCCCCTGCAAGGAGCACAGCTCATCGCCAGCAACGGATCAAAGCTGGTCAGAGAATGACTTTGATGAGATGAGAGAAGAAGGCTTCAGTCCATCAAACTTCTCAGAGCTAAAGGAGGAATTACGTACCCAGCAAAGAAACTAAAAATCTTGAAAAAGAGTGGAAGAATTGATAGCTAGAATAATTAATGCAGAGAAGGTCATAAATGAATGACAGAGATGAAAACCATGACACGAGAAATACGTGACAAATGCACAAGCTTCAGTAACCGACTCGATCAACTGGAAGAAAGAGTATCAGCGATTGAGGATCAAATGAATGAAATGAAGCGAGAAGAGAAACCAAAGAAAAAGAAGAAAAGAAATGAACAAAGCCTGCAAGAAGTATGGGATTATGTAAAAGACCAAATCTACGTCTGATTGGGGTGCCTGAAAGTGAGGGGAAAATGGAACCAAGTTGGAAAACACTCTTCAGGATATCATCCAGGAGAACTTCCCCAACCTAGTAGGGCAGGCCAACATTCAAATTCAGGAAATACAGAGAGAAGCACAAAGATACTCCTCAGAAGAGCAACCCAAGACACATAATTGCCAGATTCACCAAAGTTGAAATGAAGGAAAAATCTTAAGGGCAGCCAGAGAGAAAGGTCGGGTTACCCACAAAGGGAAGCCCATCAGACTAACAAGCAGATCTCTCAGAAACTCTACAAGCCAGAAGAGAGTGGGGCCAATATTCAACGTTCTTAAACAGAATTTCATATCCAGCCAAACTAAGTTTCATCAGTGAAGGAGAAATAAAATCCTTTTACAGATAAGCAAATGCTTAGAGATTTTGTCACCACCAGGCCTGCCTTACAAGAGACCCTGAAGGAAGCCCTAAACATGGAAAGGAACAACCGGTACCAGCCATTGCAAAACATGCCAAAATGTAAAAGACCATCGAGGCTAGGAAGAAACTGCATCAACTAACGAGCAAAATAACCAGTTAATATCATAATGGCAGGATCAAGTTCACACATAACAATATTAACCTTAAATGTAAATGGACTAAATGTCCAATTAAAAGACACAGACTGGCAAACTGGATAAAGAGTCAAGACCCATCAGTCTGCTGTATTCAGGAGACCCATCTCACATGCAGAGACATACATAGGCTCAAAATAAAGGGATGGAGGAAGATCTACCAAGCAAATGGAGAACAAAAAAAGCAGGGGTTGCAATCCTAGTCTCTGATAAAACAGACTTTAAACCATCAAAGATCAAAAGAGACAAAGAAGGCCATTACATAATGGTAAAGGGATCAATTCAACAGGAAGAGCTAACTATCCTAAATATATATGCACCCAATACAGGAGCACCCAGATTCATAAAGCAAGTCCTTAGAGACTTACAAAGAGACTTAGACTCCCATACAATAATAATGGGAGACTTCAACACTCCACTGTCAACATTAGACAGATCAACGAGACAGAAAGTTAACAAGGATATCCAGGAATTGAACTCATCTCTGCACCAAGCAGACGTAATAGACATCTATAGAACTCTCCACCCCAAATCAACAGAATATACATTCTTCTCAGCACCACATCACACTTATTCCAAAATTGACCACATAATTGGAAGTAAAGCACTCCTCAGCAAATGTAAAGAACAGAAATTATAACAAACTGTCTCTCAGACCACAGTGCAATCAAACTAGAACTCAGGACTAAGAAACTCAATCAAAACCGCTCAACTACATGGAAACTGAACAACCTGCTCCTGAATGACTACTGGGTACATAACGAAATGAAGGCAGAAATAAAGATGTTCTTTGAAACCAATGAGAACAAAGATACAACATACCAGAATCTCTGGGACACATTTAAAGCAGTGTGTAGAGGGAAATTTATAGCACTAAATGCCCACAAGAGAAAGCTGGAAAGATCTAAAATTGACACTCTAACATCACAATTAAAAGAACTAGAGAGGGAAGAGCAAACACATTCAAAAGCTAGCAGAAGGCAAGAAATAACTAAGATCAGAGCAGAACTGAAGGAGATAGAGACACAAAAAACCCTCCAAAAAAATCAATGAATCCAGGAGTTGGTTTTTTGAAAAGATCAACAAAATTGACAGACCACTAGCAAGACTAATAAAGAAGAAAAGAGAGAAGAATCAAATAGATGCAATAAAAATGATAAAGGGGATATCACCACCGACCCCACAGAAATACAAACTACCATCAGAGAATACTATAAACACCTCTACACAAATCAACTAGAAAATCTAGAAGAAATGGATAATTTCCTGGACACTTACACTCTCCCAAGACTAAACCAGGAAGAAGTTGAATCCCTGAATAGACCAATAGCAGGCTCTGAAATTGAGGCAACAATTAATAGCCTACCAAAAAGTCCAGGACCAGATGGATTCACAGCTGAATTCTACCAGAGGTACAAGGAGGAGCTGGTACCATTCCTTCTGAAACTATTCCAATCAATAGAAAAGAGAATCCTCCTAACTCATTTTATGAGGCCAACATCATCCTGATACCAAAGCCTGGCAGAGACACAACAAAAAAGAGAATTTTAGACCAATATCCCTGATGAACATCGATGCAAAAATCCTCAATAAAATACTGGCAAACCGGATTCAGCAGCACATCAAAAGCTTATCCACCATGATCAAGTGGGCTTCATCCCTGGGATGCAAGGCTGGTTCAACATATGCAAATCAATAAGCGTAATCCAGCATATAAACAGAACCAAAGACAAGAACCACATGATTATCTCAATAGATGCAGAAAAGGCTTTTGACAAAATTCAACAGCCCTTCATGCTAAAACGCTCAATAAATTCGGTATTGATGGAACGTACCTCAAAATATAAGAGCTATTTATGACAAACCCACAGCCAATATCATACTGAATGGGCAAAAACTGGAAAAATTCCTTTGAAAACTGGCACAAGACAGGGATGCCCTCTCACCACTCCTATTCAACATAGTGTTGGAAGTTCTGGCTAGGGCAATCAGGCAAGAGAAAGAAATCAAGGGTATTCAGTTAGGAAAAGAAGAAGTCAAATTGTCCCTGTTTGCAGATGACATGATTGTATATTTAGAAAACCCCATTGTCTCAGCCCAAAATCTCCTTAAGCTGATAAGCAACTTCAGCAAAGTCTCAGGATACAAAATTAATGTGCAAAATCACAAGCATTCTTATACACCAGTAACAGACAAACAGAGAGCCAAATCATGAATGAACTTCCATTCACAATTGCTTCAAAGAGAATAAAATACCTAGGAATCCAACTTACAAGGGATGTAAAGGACCTCTTCAAGGAGAACTACAAACCACTGCTCAATGAAAAGAATGGTGTAACTCTGTGAGATGAATTCACATCACAAAGCAGTTTCTCAGAAACTTCTTTCTAGTTTTTATATGAGGATATTTCCTTTTCACCATAGGCTTCAATGTGATCCAAAATATCCCATTGCAGATTCCAAGAAAACAGTGTTATCAAACTGCTCAATGAAAAGAATGGTGTAACTCTGTGAGATGAATTCACACATCACAAAACAGTTTCTCAGAAAGCTTCTTTCTAGTTTTTGTCTGAGGATATTTCCTTTTCACCATAGGCTTCAATGTGCTCCAAAATATCCTTTGCAGATTCCATGAAAACAGTGTTAGCAAACTGATCCATGAAAAGAATGGTGTAACTCTGTGAGATGAATTCACACATCAAAAGCAGTTTCTCAGAAAGTTCTTTCTAGTTTTTATATGAGGATATTTCCTTTGTCACCATAGGCTTCAATGTGATCCAAAATATCCCATTGCAGATTCCAAAAACAGTGCTACCAAACTGCTCCATGAAAAGAATGGTGTAACTCTGTGAGATGAATTCACATCACAAAGCAATTTCTCAGAAAGTTCTTTCTAGTTTTTGTCTGAGGATATTTCTTTGTCACCATAAGCTTCAATGTGCTCCAAAATATCCCATTGCAGATTCCATGAAAACAGTGTTAGCAAACTGATCCATGAAAAGAAAGGTGTAACTCTGTGAGATGAATTCACATCACAAAGCTGTTTCTCAGAAAGTTCTTTCTAGTTTTTATCTGAGGATATTTCCTTTTCACCATAGGCTTCAATGTGATCCAAAATATCCTTTGCAGATTCCAAGAAAACAGTGTTACCAAACTGCTCAATGAAAAGAACAGTGTAACTCTGTGAGATGAATTCACACATCAAAAGCAGTTTCTCAGAAAGTTCTTTCTAGTTTTTGTCTGAGGATATTTCTTTGTCACCATAGGCTTCAATGTGATCCAAAATATCCTTTGCAGATTCCATGAAAACAGTGTTACCAAACTGCTCCATGAAAAGAAAGGTGTAACTCTGTGAGATGAATTCACATCACAAAGCAGTTTCTCAGAAAGCTTCTTCTAGTTTTTATATGAGGATATTTCCTTTTCACCATAGGCTTCAATGTGCTCCCAAATATCCTATTGCAGATTCCAAGAAAACAGTGTTATCAAACTGCTCAATGAAAAGAACAGTGTAACTCTGTGAGATGAATTCACATCACAAAGCAGTTTCTCAGAAACTTCTTTCTAGTTTTTATCTGAGGATATTTCCTTTTCACCATAGGCTTCAATGTGATCCAAAATATCCCATTGCAGATTCCAAAAACAGTGTTATCAAACTGCTCAATGAAAAGAACAGTGTAACTCTGTGAGATGAATTAACACATCACAAAGCAGTTTCTCAGAAAGCTTCTTCTAGTTTTTATCTGAGGATATTTCTTTGTCACCATAGGCTTCAATGCACTCCAAAATATCCTTTGCAGATTCCATGAAAACAGTGTTACCAAACTGCTCCATGAAAAGAAAGGTGTAACTCTGTGAGATGAATGCACACATCACAAAGCAGTTTCTCAGAAAGCTTCTTCTAGTTTTTATATGAGGATATTTCCTTTTCACCATAGGCTTCAATGTGATCCAAAATATCCTTTGCAGATTCCAAGAAAACAGTGTTAGCAAACTGCTCAATGAAAAGAACAGTGTAACTCTGTGAGATGAATTCACATCACAAAGCAATTTCTCAGAAAGCTTCTTCTAGTTTTTATCTGAGGATATTTTCTTTGTCACCATAGGCTTCAATGTGATCCAAAATATCCTTCTCAGATTCCAAAAACAGTGTTAGCAAACTGCTCAATGAAAAGAACAGTGTAACTCTGAGATGAATTCACACATCACAAAGCAATTTCTCAGAAAGTTCTTTCTAGTTATCTGAGGATATTTCCTTTTCACTATAGACCTCAATGTGTTTTCAAATATCACTTTGCAGATTCCATGAAAAGAATGGTGTAACTCTGTGAGATAAATTGACCCATCACAAAGCAGTTTCTCAGAAAGCTTCTTCTAGTTTTTATCTGAGGATATTTCCTTTTCACCATAGGCTTCAATGCGATCCAAAATATCCTTTGCAGATTCCAAGAAAACAGTGTTAGCAAACTGATCCATGAAAAGAAATGTAACTCTGTGCCATGAATTAACACATCACAAAGAACTTTCTCAGAAACTTCTTTCTAGTTTTGTCTGAGGATATTTCCTTTTCACCATAGGCTTCAATGTGCTCCCAAATATCCCTTCTCAGATTCCAAAAACAGTGTTAGCAAACTGCTCCATGAAAAGAATGGTGTAACTCTGTGAGATGAATTCACATCACAAAGCAGTTTCTCAGAAATCTTCTTTCTAGTTTTTATATGAGGATATTTCCTTTTCACCATAGGCTTCAATGCACTCCAAAATATCCTTCTCAGATTCCAAAAACAGTGTTAGCAAACTGATCCATGAAAAGAATGGTGTAACTCTGTGAGATAAATTGACCCATCACAAAGCAGTTTCTCAGAAATCTTCTTTCTAGTTTTTATCTGAGGATATTTCCTTTTCACCATAGGCTTCAATGTGCTCCCAAATATCCTTTGCAGATTCCACAAAAACAGTGCTACCAAACTGCTCCATGAAAAGAAAGGTGTAACTCTGTGAGATAAATTGACCCATCACAAAGCAGTTTCTCAGAAAGGTTCTTTCTAGTTTTTATATGAGGATATTTCCTTTTCACCATAGGCTTCAATGCACTCCCAAATATCCTTTGCAGATTCCACAAAAACAGTGCTACCAAACTGCTCCATGAAAAGAATCATGTAACTCTGTGAGATGAATGCAAACATCACAAAGGAGTTTCTCAGAAACTTCTTTCTAGTTTTTATCTGAGATATTTCCTTTTCCACCATAGGCTTCAATGTGCTCCCAAATATCCCATTGCAGATTCCAAAAACAGTGTTAGCAAACTGCTCCATGAAAAGAAAGGTGTAACTCTGTGAGATGAATGCACACATCACAAAGAGTTTCTCAGAAACTTCTTTCTAGTTTTGTCTGAGGATATTTTCTTTGTCACCATAGGCTTCAATGTGCTCCCAAATATCCCATTGCAGATTCCATGAAAAGAATCATGTAACTCTGTGCCATGAATTAACACATCACAAAGGAGTTTCTCAGAAAGTTCTTTCTAGTTATCTGAGGATATTTTCTTTGTCACCATAGGCTTCAATGCACTCCCAAATATCCCATTGCAGATTCCATGAAAACAGTGTTACCAAACGGCTCCATTAAAAGAATCATGTAACTCTGTGAGATAAATTGACCCATCACAAAGCAGTTTCTCAGAAATCTTCTTTCTAGTTTTTATCTGAGGATATTTCCTTTTCACCATAGGCTTCAATGCACTCCCAAATATCCCTTTGCAGATTCCAAGAAAACAGTGTTACAAACTGCTCCATGAAAAGAATGATGTAACTCTGTGAGATGAATGCACACATCACAAAGGAGTTTCTCAGAAAGTTCTTTCTAGTTATCTGAGGATATTTTCTTTGTCACCATAGGCTTCAATGCACTCCCAAATATCCCATTGCAGATTCCAAAAACAGTGTTAGCAAACTGATCCATGAAAAGAATGGTGTAACTCTGTGAGATGAATGCAAACATCACAAAGGAGTTTCTCAGAAACTTCTTTCTAGTTTTGTCTGAGGATATTTCCTTTTCACTATAGACCTCAATGTGTTTTCAAATATCACTTTGCAGATTCCAAGAAAACAGTGTTACAAACTGCTCCATGAAAAGAAAGGTGTAACTCTGTGAGATGAATTAACACATCACAAAGGAGTTTCTCAGAAAGGTTCTTTCTAGTTTTTGTCTGAGGATATTTTCTTTGTCACCATAGGCTTCAATGCACTCCCAAATATCCCATTGCAGATTCCAAGAAAACAGTGTTACAAACTGCTCCATGAAAAGAATCATGTAACTCTGTGCCATGAATTAACACATCACAAAGCAGTTTCTCAGAAACTTCTTTCTAGTTTTTATCTGAGGATATTTCCTTTTCACTATAGACCTCAATGTGTTTTCAAATATCACTTTGCAGATTCCATGAAAAGAAAGGTGTAACTCTGTGAGATGAATTCACATCACAAAGCAGTTTCTCAGAAAGCTTCTTTCTAGCTTTTATCTGAGGATATTTCCTTTTCACTATAGGCCTCAATGTGCTCCCAAATATCACTTTGCAGATTCCAAGAAAACAGTGTTAGCAAACTGCTCCATGAAAAGAATGGTGTAACTCTGTGAGATGAATGCACACATCACAAAGCAGTTTCTCAGAAAGCTTCTTCTAGTTTTTATATGAGGATATTTCCTTTGTCACCATAGGCTTCAATGTGCTCCAAATATCCCTTGCAGATTCCACAAAAACAGTGTTAGCAAACTGCTCAATGAAAAGAACAGTGTAACTCTGTGAGATGAATTCACATCACAAAGCAGTTTCTCAGAAAGCTTCTTTCTAGCTTTTATCTGAGGATATTTCCTTTTCCACTATAGACCTCAATGTGTTTTCAAATATCACTTTGCAGATTCCATGAAAACAGTGTTACCAAACGGCTCCATTAAAAGAATCATGTAACTCTGTGCCATGAATTAACACATCACAAAGCAGTTTCAAAGAAAGGTTCTTTCTAGTTATATGAGGATATTTCCTTTTCCACCATTGGCTTCCATGTGCTCCCAAATATCCCATCTCAGGAACCACAAAAATGTTGATGTCAAAGTTCTTCCTCAAGAGAAATGTTAACTCTATGAGATGAATGCAAACATCACAAAGGAATTTATCTGAAAGCTTCTCTCCAGTTGTTACCTGAAGTAATTTCTTTTTTCATCTTAGGCCTCTATGTGCTCCCAAATATCCCTATGCAGATTCCACAAAAACAGTGCTAGCAAACTGCTCCATGAAAAGAATGATGTAACTCTGTGACATAAATTGACCCATCACAAAGCAGTTTCTCAGGAAGCTTCTTTCTAGTTTTTATCTGAGGAGAATTCTTTTTCCACCCTAGGCTTCAATGTGCCCCCAAATATCCCTTCTCAGACAGCACACAAACAGTGATGCCAAAGTGCTCCCTCAACAGAAATATTTATCTCTATGAGATGAATGCACACATCACAAAGGAGTTTCTCAGAAAGCTTCTCTCCGGTTTTTAACTGAAGATATTTCCTGTTTTGCTATGGGACTCTATGTGCTCCCGAATATCCCTTTGCAGATTCCAAAAACAGTGTTATCAAACTGCTCAATGAAAACAAAATTGAAACTCTGTGAGATGAATTCACCCATCACAAAACAGTTTCTCAGAAAGCTTCTTTCTAGTTTAAATCTGATGATATTTCCTTTTTCACCATAGGCTTCAATGTGCTCCAAATGTCTCCTCTCAGATACTGCAGAAACAGTGATGCCAAACTGCTCAATCAAGAAAAAGGTTAAACTCTATGATATGAATACACACATCAGAAAACCGTTTCTCATAAAGCTTCCCTCCAGTTTTCATCTGAATTTATTTCCTTTTCACTATAGGCCTCTGGAAGCTCCCAAATATCCCTTTGCAGATTCCATAAAAACAGTGCTACCAAACTGCTCCATGGAAAGAATCATGTATCTCTGTGAGATGAATTCACAAATCAAAAGTAGTTGGTCAGAAAGCTTCTTTCTAGTTTTTGTCTGAGGATATTTCCATTGTCACCATTGTCAATGCACTCCAAAATATTCCATTCCAGATTCCAAGAAAACAGTGTTAGCAAACTCATCAATGTAAAGAACAGTGTGTCTCTATGAGATGAATTCACACATCACAAAGCAGTTTCTCAGAAAGCTCCTTTTTGGTTTTTTTCTGAGTGTATTTCCTTTTCCACCCTAGGCCTCAATGAGCTCCCAAATATCCCTTTGCAGATTCCAAAAAACAGTGTTAGCAAACTGCTCCATGAAAGGAAAGGTGTAACTTTGTGAGATGAATTCACACATGGCAAAGAACTTTCTCAGAAAGCTTCTTTCTGGTTTTTATCTGAGGATATTTCCCTTGTCACTATAGGCTTCAATGTGATTAAAAATATCCCTTTCACATTCCCTAAAAACAGTGATACCAAAGTGCTCCATGAAAAAAGTCATGTAACTCTGTGAGATGAAGTAACTGATGACAAAGCGGTTTCTCAGATAGCTAATTTCTAGTTTCTATATGAGGATATTTCCTTTTCGATCATAGGCTTCAATGTGCTCCCACATATTCCTTCTCAGACACCACAAAAACAGTGATGCAAAAGTGCTCACTCAACAGAAATGCTTAACTCTGTGAGATGAATGCACACATCATGAAGGAGTTTCTCCAAAAGCTTCTCTCCAGTTGTTATGTGAAGAAATTTCTTTTTACACCTTAGGCCTCTATGTGCTTCCAGTTATCCCTCTGTAGATTCCAAAAAAACAGTGCTTACACACTACTCCATGAAAAGCATGATGTAACTCTATGAGATAAATTGATGCATCATAAAGCAGTTTCTCAGGAAGCTTCTCTCTGGTTTTTATATGAGGCTATTTCCTTTTCCACCATAGGCTTCAATATGCTCCCAAATATCCCTTCTCAAACACCACAAAAACACTGATGCCAAAGTGCTCCCTCACAGAAATGTTTAGCTCTATGAGATGAATGCACACATCATAAAGGAGTTTCTCAGAAAGCTTAGTTCTAGTTTTTATATGAGGATATTTCCTTTTCACCATAGGCCTCAATGTGCTCCAAATATCCCTCTGCAGATTCCTCAAAAACAGAGCTACCAAAATCCTCAATGAATGAAGAGGTATACCTCTGTGAGATGAGTTCACCCATCACAAAGCAGTTTCTCAGAAAGCTTCTTTCTAGTTTAAATCTGAGGATATTTCCTTTTTCACCATAGGCTTCAATGTGATCCCCAATATCCCTTCTCAGACACCACAAAAACAGTGCTAGCAAACTGCTCAATGAAAAGAAAGGTGTAACTCTGTGAGATGAATACACATATCAAAACCATTTCTCAAAAAGTTTCTTTCCGGTTTTTATCTGAAGTTATTTCCTTTTTCACCCTAGGCCTCTAGGAGCTCCCTAATATCCCTTTTCAGATTCCATAAAAACTGTGCTACCAAAGTGCTCCATGTAAAGAATCATGTAACTCTGTGAGATGAATACACAAATCACAAAGCAGTTTTCAGAACGCTACTTTCTAGTTTTTGTCTGAAGATATTTTCTTTGTCACCCTAATCTTGAATGTACTCCTAAATATCCCATTGCAGATTCCAAGAAAACAGTGTTAGCAAACTGCACAATGAAAAGAACAGTCTACTTCTGTGAGATGAATTCACTCATCACAAAACACTTTCTCAGAAAGCTTCTTTCTAGTTTTGATCTGTGGATATTTCCTTTTTCACCATAGGTCTCAATGCACTCCAAAATATCTCATCACAGATTCCATGAATAGTGTTAGCAAACGGCTCCATGAAAGGAAAGTTGTAACTCTATGAGATGAATTTGCACATCACAAAGCAGTTTCTCAGACAGCTTAGTTCTAGTTTTTATCTGAGGATACGTCGTTTTTCACCATAGGCTTCAATGCAATCCAAAATATCCCTTCTCAGATTCCCCAAAAACAGTGCTACCAAACTGCTCAATGAAAAGAATCATGTAACTCTGTGAGATGAATTCATAAATCACAAAACACTTTCTCAGAAAGCATCTTTCTAGTTTTGATCTGTGGATATTTCCTTTTTCACCATAGGTCTCAATGCACTCCAAAATATCTCATCACAGATTCCATGAATAGTGTTAGCAAACGGCTCCATGAAAGGAAAGTTGTAACTCTATGAGATGAATTTGCACATCACAAAGCAGTTTCTCAGACAGCTTAGTTCTAGTTTTTATCTGAGGATACGTCGTTTTTCACCATAGGCTTCAATGCAATCCAAAATATCCCTTCTCAGATTCCCCAAAAACAGTGCTACCAAACTGCTCAATGAAAAGAATCATGTAACTCTGTGAGATGAATTCATAAATCACAAAGCAGTTTCTCAGAAATCTTCTTTCTAGTTTTGATCTGTGGATATTTCCTTTTTAACCATAGGTCTCAATGTACTAGCGAATATCCCTTTGCAGATTCCAAGAAAACAGTGTTAGCAAACTGCTCAATGAAAAGAAAGGTATAAATGTGAGATGAATTCACACATCACAAAAAGTTTCTCAGAAAGATTCTTTCTGGTTTTTGTCTGAGGATATTTTCTTTGTCACCATAGGCTTCAATGCACTCCAAAATATCCCTTCTCAGATTCCCCAAAAACAGTGCTACCAAACTGCTCAATGAAAAGAATCATGTAACTCTGTGAGATGAATTCATAAATCACAAAGCAGTTTCTCAGAAATCTTCTTTCTAGTTTTTGCCTGAGGTTATTTCCTTTTTAACCATAGGTCTCAATGTACTAGCGAATATCCCTTTGCAGATTCCAAGAAAACAGTGTTAGCAAACTGCTCAATGAAAAGAAAGGTATAAATGTGAGATGAATTCACACATCACAAAAAGTTTCTCAGAAAGATTCTTTCTGGTTTTTGTCTGAGGATATTTTCTTTGTCACCATAGGCTTCAATGCACTCCCAAATAACCTTTTGCAGATTCTACAAAAACAGAGTTATCAAACTGCTCAATGAAAACACCAGTGTATCTCTTTGAGTTGAATTCACCCATCCAAAAGTAGTTTCTCAGAAATCTTCTTTCTAGTTTTTATCTGAAGATATTTCCTTTTCCACCATAGGCTTTAATGCACACCCAAATATCCCTTCTCAGACACCACAAAAACAGTGATGTCAAAGTCCTCCCATAACAGAAGCATTTATCCCTATGAGATGAATGCACCCATCACAAAGGAGTTTCTCCGAAAGCTTCTCTCCAGTTTTTACCTGAAGAATTCTCTTTTTTCACCTTAGGCCTCTATGAGCTCCCTAATATCCCTTTGCAGTTTCCACAAAAACAGTGCTATCAAAGTGCAATGAATAGAAAGGTGTAACTCTCTGAAATGAATTCACCCATCATGAAGAAGTTTATCAGAAAGCTTCTTTCTAGTTTAAATCTGAGGATATTTCCTTTTTCACCATTTGCTTCAATGTGCTCCCAAATAACTCTTCTCAGATACCACAAAAACAGTGATACTGAACTGCTCAATCAACAAAAAGGTTAAATTCTATGAGATGAATACACACATCACCAAACCATTTCTCGAAGAGCTTCTCACCAGTTTTTGTCTGATGTTATTTCCTTTTTCACCATAGACCTCTAGGAGCTCCCGAATATCCCTTCACAGATTCCATAAAAACAGTTCTATCAAACTGCTAAAAGAAGGAAAAGGTGGAACTCTGTGTGATGAATTCACCCATCACAAAGTAATTTCTCAGAAAGCTTCTTACTAGTTTATATCTCAGGATATTTCCTTTTCCACCATGGGCTTCCATGCGCTCCCAAATATACCTTCTCAGACACCACAAAAACAGTGATGTCAAACTACTCTCCCAACAGAAAGTTTTACCTCTATGAGGTGAATGCATGCATCACAAAGCAGTTATCAGAAACTTTCTCTCCAGTTTCAACCTTAGGATATTTCCTTTTTCAACATTGGTGTCTATCCGCTCTCAAATATTCCTTTCTGTATTCCAAAAAAACTGTGTTACCAAAATGCTCAATGAAGAGAAAGATTTAACTCTGTGAAATGAATTCACCTATCACAAAACAGTCTCTCAGAAAGCTTCTTTCTAGTTTTTATCTGAGGGTATTTCATTTTTCACCATAGGCTTCTCTGTGCTCCAAATATCACTTTGTAGATTCCACAAAGACAGGGTAACCAAACTGCTCAATGAAAAGAATGGTTTACCTCTGGGAGATGAATTCACCCATCACAAAGAAATTTCTCAGAAAGATACTTTCCAGTTTTTATCGGTGCATATTTACTTTTCCATCCTCAGCCTCAATGCGCTCCCAAATATCCCTTCTCAGACACCACAAAAACAGTGAGGCCATACTGCTCTATCAACAAAATGGTTTATTTATATGAGATGAATGCACACATCACAAAACAGTTTCTCAAAAACCTTGTCTCCAGTTTTTACATGAAGATATTTCCTTTTTCACCATAGACCTCTATGAGCTCCTGAAAATCCTTTTGCAGATTCCCTAAAAACAGTGCTACCAAACTGCTCAATGAAAAGAAAGGTGTAATTCTTTGAGATGAATTCACCGATCACAAAGCAGTTTCTCAGAACTTCTTTCTACTTTTTATCTGAGGATATTTCTTTTTTCACTATAGACCTCAATGTGCTCTGGAATATCCCATTACAGATTACATGAAAACAGTGTTAGTAAACTGCTCCATGAAAAGAGAGGTGTAACTCTGTGAGATGAATTCACACATCACAAAGAACTTTCTCAGAAAACTTCTTTCTAGTTTTTGTCTGAGGATATTTCCTTTGTCACCATAGATTTCAATGCGATACAAAATATCCCTTCTCAGATTCCCTGAAAACACTGCTAACAAACGGATCCATTGAAAATTATATGTAACTCTTTGAGATGAATTAACACATCACATAGCAGTTTCTCAGAAAGCTTCGTTTTAGTGTTTATATGAGGATAATTCCTTTGCCACTCTAAGCTTCAATGCACTCCAAAATATCCCATTGCAGATTCCAAGAAAACAGTGTTCACAAACTTCTCAATGAAAAGAACAATGTAACTCTGTGAGATGAATTCTCACATCACAAAGCAGTTTCTCAAAAAGTGTCTTTTTGGTTTTTATCTGAAGGTATTGCCTTTGTCACCATAGACTTAAAGGCGCTCCCAAATATCCTATTGCAGACACCACGAAAACAGTGTTATCAAACTGCTCAATGAAAACACCAGTGTACCTCTGTGAGATGAATTCATACATCCAAAAGTAGTTTCTCAGAAAGCTTCTTTCTTGTTTAAATATGAGAATGTTTACTTTTTCATCATAGGGTTCAATGTGCTCCCAAATAACTCCTCTCAGATACCACAAAAACAGTGATATCAAACTTCTCAATCAACAAAAACGTTAAACTCTCAGATGAATATACACATCACAAAACTGTTTCTCAAAAAGCTTCTCCAAAGTTTTAAACTGAAGTTATTTCCGTTTTCACCATAGGCCTCTAGGAGCTCTGGAATATCCCTTTGCAGATTCCTAGAAACAGTGCTACCAAACTGCTCAAAGAAAAGAAAGGTGTAACTGTGTCTGATGAATTCACCCATCACAAAGAATTTCTCTGAAAGCTCCTTTCTAGTTTTTATCTGTGCATATTTACTTTTCCACCATCAGCCTCAATGCGCTCCCAAATATCCCTTCTCTGACACCACAAATACAGTGATGCCAAACTGCTCAATCAACAAAATGGTATATCTCTATGAGGTGAATACACATATCACAAAACAGTTATTCAAAATCCTTCTCTCCAGTTTTAATCTGAAGATATTTCCTTTTTCACCACAGGCCTCTATGAGCTTCTGAAAATCCCTTTGCACATTCCCCAAAAACAGTGCTACAGAACTACTCAATGAAAGAAAAGGGGTAACTTGGTGAGTTGAATTCACCCATAACAAAACAGTTTCTCAGAAAGCTTCTTTCTAGTTTTTATGTGAGGATATTTCCTTTGTCACCATAAGCTTCAATGCACTCTGAAATATCAGATTGCGGATTCCAAGAAAACAGTGTAAGCAAATTGCTCAATGAAAAGAACAGTAAAGAACAGTGAACTCTGTGAGTTGAATTCAAACATCACAAAGCACTTTCTTAGAAAGTGTCTTTCTGATATTAATCTGAGTATACTTCCTTTTTCACCATAGGCCTCAAAGTGCTCCTAAATATCCCTTTGCAGACTCCACAAAACAGTGTTATCAAACTGCCCAATGAAAACAGCAGTGTACCTCTGTGAGATGAATTCATACATCCAAAAGTAGTTTCTCAGAAAGCTTCTTTCTTGTTTAAATATGAGAATGTTTACTTTTTCATCATAGGGTTCAATGTGCTCCCAAATAACTCCTCTCAGATACCACAAAAGCAGTGATATCAAACTTCTCAATCAACAAAAACGTTAAACTCTCAGATGAATATACACATCACAATATGATATCTCAAAAAGCTTCTCCAAAGTTTTAAACTGAAGTTATTTCCGTTTTCACCATAGGCCTCTAGGAGCTCTGGAATATCCCTTTGCAGATTCCTAGAAACAGTGCTACCAAACTGCTCAAAGAAAAGAAAGGTGTAACTGTGTCTGATGAATTCACCCATCACAAAGATTTTTCTCTGAAAGCTCCTTTCTAGTTTTATCTGTGCATATTTACTTTTCCACCATCAGCCTCAATGCTCCCAAATATCCCTTCTCTGACACCACAAATACAGTGATGCCAAACTGCTCAATCAACAAAATGGTATATCTCTATGAGGTGAATACACATATCACAAAACAGTTATTCAAAATCCTTCTCTCCAGTTTTAATCTGAAGATATTTCCTTTTTCACCACAGGCCTCTATGAGCTTCTGAAAATCCCTTTGCACATTCCCCAAAAACAGTGCTACCAAACTGCTCAATGAAAGGAAAGGTGTAACTTGGTGAGATGAATTCACCCATAACAAAACAGTTTCTCAGAAAGCTTCTTTCTAGTTTTTATGTGAGGATATTTCCTTTGTCACCATAAGCTTCAATGCACTCTGAAATATCAGATTGCGGATTCCAAGAAAACAGTGTAAGCAAATTGCTCAATGAAAAGAACAGTAAAGAACAGTGAACTCTGTGAGTTGAATTCAAACATCACAAAGCAGTTTCTCAAAAGTGTCTTTTTGGTTTTTATCTGAGTATACTTCCTTTTCACCATAGGCCTCAAAGTGCTCCTAAATATCCCTTTGCAGACTCCACAAAACAGTGTTATCAAACTGCCCAATGGAAACAGCAGTGTATCTCTGTGAGATTAATTTACCCATTCAAAAGTAGTTTCTCAGAAAGCTTCTTTCTAGTCTTTATCTGAGGCTATTTCCTTTTTCACCATAGGCCTCAATGCTCACTCATATATCACTTTTCAGATTCCACCAAAACAGTGTCTACAAACTGCTCCATGAAAAGAACGATGTGTCTGTGAGGTGAATTCACACATCATAAAGAACATTCTCAGAAAGCTTATTTCTAGTTTTTATCTGAGGATATTTCCTTTGTCACCATAGGCTTCAAAGCTATCCAAAATATCCCTTCTCAGATTCCCCAAAAACAGTGCTAACAAACTACTCCATGAAGTGAATCATGTAACTCTGTGAGATTAATTCACACATCACATGGCTCTTTCTCAGAAAGCTTCTTCCTAATTTTTATATGAGGATATTACCTTTTTCACCATATTTCTCAATGCGCTCCGGAATATCCCACCGCAGATTCCATAAAAAGTGTTAACAAACTTTTCAATAAAAAGAATGGTGTAACTCTGTGAGATGAACTCACACATCACAAAGATTTTTCTCAGGAAGTTTGTTTCTAGATTTTATCTGAGGATATTTCCTTTGTCATCATATGCTTCAATGTGTTCCAAAATATCCCTTCTCAGATTCCCCAAAAACAGTGCTACCAAAGTGCTCCATGAAAAGAATGCTGTAACTCTGTGAGATGAATTCACAAATCACAAAGCAGTTTCACAGATTCTTTCTAGTTTGTCTGAGGATATTTCCTTTTTCACCATTTCTCTCAATGTGCTTGCAAATATCCCTTTGCAGATTCCATGAAAATAGTGCTAGCAAAACGCTCCATGAAAAGAAAGGTGTAAATCTGTGAGATGAATTCACACTTCATGAAACAGTTTATCAGAAAGCATCTTTTCGGTTTTTGTCAGGATATTTCCTTTGCCACCATTGGCTTCAATGTGCTCCCAAATACCCCTACTCAGACACCACAAAAACAGTGATGCCAATGTCCTCCCTCAACAAAAACGTTTAGCTCCTTGAGATGAATGCACACATCAGAAAGGATTTTCTCCAAAAGCTTCTCTCCAGTTTTTACCTGGAGAATTTTCTTTTTCACTTTAGGCCTTTATGTCTTCCCAAATATCCTTCTGCAGATTCCATAAAAACAGTGCTACCAAACTGCTCATAGAAAACAAAGGTGTAACTCTGTGTAATGAATTCACCCATTACAAAGGAATTTCTCAGAAAGCTTCTTTCTAGTTTTTATCTCAGGATATTTCCTTTTACACCATCGGCTTTCATGCACCCCAAACATCCCTTCTCAGACACCACAAAACAGTGATGCCAAACTGCTCTCTCAACAGACAGCTGTACTCTGTGAGATGAATGCACACATCACAAAAGAGTTATCAGAAACTTTCTCTCCAGTTTTTACCTGAAGATATTACCTGTTTCAATCTTGGCTTGTGCCTGCTCTTGAATATCCCTTTGCATATTCCACAGAAACAGTGTTACCAAACTGCTCAATGAAATGAAAGATTTAATTCTGTGATATCAATTCACCCATCACAAAACAGTCTCTCAGAAAGCTTCTTTCTAGTTTTTATCTGAGGGTATTTACTTTTTCACCATAGGCTTCTCTGTTCTCTGAATATCCCTTTGTAGATTCCACTAAAACAGGGTTACCAAACTACTCAATGAAAAGAGTGATTTACCCCTGGGAGATGATTACATCCATCACAAAGAAATTTCTCAGAAAGCTCCTTTCTACTTTTTATCTTTGCATATTTACTTTTGAACTATCAGCCACAATGCACTCTCAAATATCCCTTCTTATACACCACAAAACCGTGATGACAAACTGCTCAATCAACAAAATGGTTTATCTTTATGAGGTGAATACATGCCTCACAAAACAGCTTCTGTGTAGAGACTGTGTGTTCACTAACGAGACGTTCCCAATAAGCCCTGCTCTTGCAGACAAAACAGGACGATCCTTCTCTGCAAACAGGAAGGGCAAAGGAGCCAGCTGTAAACAGTGGGCTCTGGGAACTGGTCAATGTTTACTGATCTTATGAGTCAAGGAAAGATCAGAGAAGCAACACATGCCCTGTGACTTGGCAACATTCCACAGATGGCTGGATAAAATAAAGCAGTGTGTGCCGTTTGGTGCAGCTGCCATGTATGTCTTGTCCTGTGTTGTCTTGTGTGTTCATTCCTTTCTTTAGGAAACACGTGGACTCCAAAAACTGGCGCGGCAAGCAGGGTCCATTGCTCCAAGACAGCAAGCAACTGGGGGAAGGGGGTGAGCACTCTGGGTGTGTAAGTACATAGGGGGGACCCACGGGAAAATTGTGGGGAATTCCACCTCTCTGGCCTCAGAATATTTATGGCTGCTTCAACGACTGTTGCTGTCTATAGGAGTAGAAGTGAGAGAAAAGACTTTGAAGCAATTGTTTGCCCATGTTGAACAACACTGTTACTGGTTTCAGTATCAGACTAAAGTGCGGCTGAATTGGAGAGAATGGTTACAGGTAGTAAAAGCTTTGTGTAGAGCTCACCAGTTAGGGGATACTATGCCTCTAAATTTGTGGACCTTATGTAACTCTACCACTGAGGCATTAGAGTTACTTGAGGCTGATTCAGAGCATGGTGATATAGCCACAGGAGGAAAGGCACCTGAGGATTTGGGAAAAAATGAATATGAAATGGAGCCCATTTATGCCAGGGTACCAGAGGCTGGGGGGGTAGCAAAAGGGGGAGAAGAGGAAGAGCGAACTCTTCCTTCTTCTAAGGAGAATTCTGACATGCAGCGTATTATGGGAATGCTTCAACAGATATTACAGATACATTCTTCTAATTCACCTTTGCGAGCTTTCCCTGTTTCTTTTCCTTCTGCCCCATTAGAAGGGAATTTTCCAGTGCCTCCACCCCCCAGCTTCCTTACCTTTGTCTGGCAAAATTTTCTCAGTGCCTTTCCTGCCATTGGGGGAGGGAGAAAAGGAAAAGATAAGAGAATTTGAGGAGCTGGATCTGTTTCCAATTATTTGTGCTCCTTTTGCTCCTAATGCTCAGTTTCCAAATGGTGGCAATAATGTCCAATTTACTGCCTTACAGTTTAAATTTTTGAAAGAAATGAAAGCTGCCATTTCTAACTTTGGACCTCAATCTCCTTTTGTCCTCGGTCTTCTTGATGCTTTTTCATCAGAAAATTTGATAATTCTTGTAGACTGGGAGACTTTGGGGAAGGCTGTTCTTGATCGTTCTCAGTCGTTACAATTGCACAGCTGGTGGATGGACGAGGCACATGTGCAGGCTAGGAAAAATGCTATGTGTGATCCCCCAGGACCCACTGAGGAACAACTCACAGGCATGGGAAAATATACTACTCTTAATGCTCCAGCTGGCCTAGATGAAGTCGCCCTTATTCAAATCAAGACTTTGTTTTTAAGGGCCTGGAATAAGATAGACATAGCAAGAAAATCTTCCCTCTCCTTTGTGAAGATTTTACAGGGTGCAAATGAACCATATCTGAATTTTGTAGCCCGTCTTCAGGATGCTGTCTAGAAAACTGTGGGTGTTGGCCCTGCTTCAAAAATTTTGTTACAAACATTGTCTTTTAAAAATGCTAATGCTGACTGTCAAAAATTGTTGAGACCATTAAAGGCCAGTGGGGCCAATTTAGATAAATATATGAGAGCTTGTGCTGATGTTGGAGGGGCTATTTATAATGCTCAATTATTTGCTGGAGCCCTATCTAAAGCCTTAAAAGGAAATAACAAACAAAGTATTTGCTTTCAATGTGGTAAACCTGGATATTTCAAGAAAGAATGTCATAAAAAATTGAACACTTCTATCCCTCAAGGCAGAAAGCTGCCTTCAGAGGTGTGCAAACGTTGTGACAAAGGTCGACATTGGACAAATAAATGTTTCAAAACTGATAAAAGTGGAAATTTACTGTCTCCTTTCCCAGGAAACAGGAGCTGGGGCCCACAGGCTTGGGGTCCCAACAATTACAATGCAAGCCTACCACAATACCCAGTGAGCAATGGCCTACAACATCAAGAAATGAATTCGAGTCCTCCTTAAGGATACCACACCTTACCCCTGTTTCCCAGGTTTATGCGGCCACTAAACAGAGTGCCACTGCTGACTTAAATATTACTCAGCCTTATACCTTGTCTCCTAATGGAGAAATATATAAATTAGCTACTGGAATGTGTGGTCCTTTGCCAAAAGGACATATAGGACTTTTGTTAGCTCAAAGCAGCAGTGCTATATGGGGGTTAATGGTGATTCCAAGAATCATTGACCCTGATGTTACTAATGAAATTCTTATTATGGTACAAGTCTCACAATTTATGCGCCTAGAGGCAGGGGAGTGTATTGCACAATTACTTTTATTGCCTTTTTTTCCATTTCTATCTAGAGAGGTATCCTGACAAGGAGGGCTCGGTAGCACAGGAAAAACTGTTTTTTGGAAAACTTTTGTTTCTGATCAAAAGCCCTTATGTTCATTACACATTAATGGAATAGTTTTTGAAGGGTTAATTGACATGGGGACGGAAGTGTCTATCATTTGTTTAAATCAGTGGCCTATACAATGGGAAAAAAGACAAGTTTCAGTTATACTCACTGGCTTAGGTGCTGCTTCTGTGGTTTATCAAAGCATAGAAATTTTAACCTGTGTCTGTCCTGAAGGTCAACAAGGTCAAGTGTTTTTTTATATTGTTCCTATCAATATTAATCTTTGGAGACGGAATCTTTTACCACAATTTGGGGCTTTTTTAAGCATTCCTCATATTTCTTCAGCTGCCAAAATTATGATGTTCAAAATGGGCTACAATCCTTTAAACTCATAGCCACTGTTCACCAGATTCATACTTTACAATTAAAGTGGAAAACTACCACTCCTGTTTGGGTGAAACAGTGGCCATTATCTAAAAAAAAAAAACTTGGGACTTTAAAAACTTAGTCAGAAAACAATTGGCCAAGGGGCATATAAAGCCAAATACTTCTACATGAAATTTCTCTGTCTTTGTTGTCAAAAGAAAGTTAAAAAATGGCATTTATTAACTAATCTTAGAACTATAAATGTTTACATTCAACCTATGAGGAGTTTACAGCCTGGTCTTCCTAATCCCACCCTTATCCCACAAAGTTGAAAATTAATGGTCATAGATCTCAAAGATTGTTTTTCTCTATTCCATTACAACCTCAAAATTATACAAAATTTGCCTTTGCTATTCCTAAATATAATAATTGGCAGCCCACTCAAAAATATCAGTGGAAGGTTCTTCCCAGGGTATACTTAATAGCCCTACTTTATGTCAAAAATTCATACATAGGACTTTAAATCCTGTAAAAATCAGTTTCCAACTTTGTTGATTTATCATTATGTGGATGATATTTTATTGTTCCCCTGATGTCACCCTCCAAAATCAAGTTTTAAAGTTTTACAACAACAGTTAATTCATTATAATTTACAAATATCTCCTGAGAAGGTACAAACTCAGTTCCCATTCAATATTTGGGGTATCTATTGGCTAAAAACCAAATCCGCCCACAAAAGGTTCAAATTAGGAGAAATCAACTTGTAACCCTTAATAATTGTCAAAATTGTTAGAAAATATTAATTAGCTTCCTCCCATCTTAGGTATTCCTATTTATAAATTACAACATTTGTTTACCACCTTGAAAAGAAATTAAAATTTAAACAGTTCTCGACAATTATCCCTACTACAAAAGAGAAACTGTCTTTTGTAAAAATAAAATTAGTAAAGCTCACCTTAATTATTTTATACCCGATCTTCCACTCTCTTTATGTCTTTTTCATAATCCTCATTCACCAACAGCCATCTTACATCAAAATAATAACATTCTGAAAGTGACTATTTTTGGCTAATAAAGCCATTCACAAAAATTTACACTTATATTAATAAATTGGGTATATTAACTATTAAAGGGTGACATAGAGCTCGTGAATTACTTGAACTGACCCTGTAAAAATATTACCGAATTATCTAATCAATACATTAAATCTCTACTAAAAACTCATAAAGCCAGAAGAGAGTGGAGCGCAATATTACATTCTTTCTCAACACACAACAATATTCTTTCCTGCCCTATAATCCTATTTCTTTCTTCTTTTTAATATTAATAAAATCTTTATTTCTAAAACCTCAAACTGAAAATAACTCAAAAGTTTATCAACAGGTAAATGGTGAAACAAACCATGGCAGAGCCATAAAATAGAATGTTAACATGAAAACAAAGAGAAAAAACAGTACAAACTATTGATACATGCAACAACATAAATGAATTTCAGAAGAATTATGCTGAGTGTGGAAGTCAGGTTTTTTCCTTTTAATAATTATTATTATACTTTAAGTTCTAGGGTACATGTGCATAACGTGCAGGTTTGTTACGTATGTATACTTGTGCCATGTTGGTGTGCTGCACCCATCAACTCATCAGCACCCATCAACTCGTCATTTACATTAGGTATAACTCCCAATGCAATCCCTCACACCTCCCCATCCCCATGATAGGCCCTGGTGTGTGATGTTCCCTTCCCGAGTCCAAGTGACCTCATTGTTCAGTTCCCAGCTATGAGTGAGAACATGCGGTGTTTGGTTTTCTGTTCTTGCAATAGTTTGCTGGGAATGATGGTTTCAGCTGCCTCCATGTCCCTACACAGGACACAAACTCATCCTTTTAATGGCTGCATAGTATTCCATGGTGTATATGTGCCACATTTTCTTAATCCAGTCTGTCACTGATGGACATTTGGGTTGATTCCACGTCTTTGCTATTGTGAATAGTGCTGCAATAAACATGCGTGTGCATGTGTCTTTATAGCAGCATGATTTACAATCCTTAGGGTATATACCTAGTGTGGGATGGCAGGGTCATACGGTACTTCTAGTTCTAGATCCTTGAGGAATCGCCATACTGTTTTCCATAATGGTTGAACTAGTTTACAATCCCACCAACAGTGTAAAACTGTCCCTATTTCTCCACATCCTCTCCAGCACCTGTTGTTTCCTGACTTTTAATGATTGCCATTCTAACTGGTGTGAGATGGTATCTCATTGTGGTTTTGATTTGCATTTCTCTGATGGCCAGTGATGATGAGCATTTTTCATGTGTCTGTTGGCTGTATGAATGTCTTCTTTGAGAAATGTCTGTTCATATCCTTTGCCCACTTTTTGATGGGGTTGTTTGTTTTTTCTTGTATATTTGTTTGAGTTCTTTGTAGGTTCTGGATATTAGCCCTTTGTCAGATGAGTAGATTGCAAAAATTTTCTCCCATTCTGTAGGTTGCCTGTTCACTCTGATGGTAGTTTCTTTTGCTGTGCAGAAGCTCTTTAGTTTAATTAGATCCCATTTGTCAATTTGGCTTTTGTTGCCATTGCTTTTGGTGTTTTAGACATGAAGTCCTTGCCCATGCCTATGTCCTGAATGGTACTACCTAGGTTTTCTTCTAGGGTTTTATGGTATTAGGTCTAACATTTAAGTCTCTAATCCATCTTGAATTAATTTTCGTATAAGGGGAAAGGAAAGGATCTAGTTTCAGCTTTCTACTTATGGCTAGCCAATTTTCCCAGCACCACTAATTAAATAGGAAATCCTTTCCCCATTTCTTGTTTCTCTCAGGTTTGTCAAAGATCAGAAGGCTGTAGATGTGTGGTATTATTTCTGAGGACTCTGTTCTGTTCCATTGGTCTATATCTCTCTTTTGGTACCAGTACCATGCTGTTTTGGTTACTGTAGCCTTGTAGTATAGTTTGAAGTCAGGTAGCGTGATGCCTCCAGCTTTGTCCTTCTGACTTAGGATTGTCTTGGCAATGAAGGCTCTTCTTTGGTTCCATATGCACTTTAAAGTAGTTTTTTCCAATTCTGTGAAGAAACTCATTGGTATCTTGATGGGGATGGCTTCGAATCTATAAATTACCTTGGGCAGTATGGCCATTTTCATGATATTGAGTCTTCCTATCCATGAGCATGGTATGCTTTTCCATTTGTTTGTGTCCTCTTTTATTTCACTGAGCAGTGGTTTGTAGTTCTCCTTGAAGAGGTCCTTTGCATCTCTTTTAAGTTAGATTCCTAGGTATTTTATTCTCTTTAAAGCAATTGTGAATGGAATGTCATTCATGATTTGGCTCTCTGTTTGTTTGTTACTGGTGAATAAGAATGCTTGTGATTTTTGCACATTAACTTACTCTCCTGATACTTTGCTGAAGTTTCTTACCAGTTTAAGGAGATTTTGGACTGAGACAATGGGGTTTTCTAAATATACAATCATGTCATCTGCAAAACAGGGACAATTTGACTTCTTCTTTTCGTAACTGAATAACCTTGATTTCTTTCTCTTGTCTGATTGCCCTAGCCAGAACTTCCAACACTATGTTGAAAAGAAGTGATGAGAGAGGGCATCCCTGTCTTGTGCCAATTTTCAAAGGGAATTTTTCCCGTTTTTCCCATTCAGTATGATATTGGCTGTGTGTTTGTCATAAATAGCTCGTATTTTGAGACACGTTCCACCAATACCGAATTTCTTGAGCATTTTTATCATGAAGGACTGTTGAATTTTGTCAAAGGCCTTGTCCGCATCTACTGAGACAATCATGTGATTTTTGTCTTTGGTTCTGTTTATATGCTGGATTACGTTATTGATTTGAATGTTGAACCAGCCTTGCATCCCAGGGATGAAGCCCACTTGATCATGGTGGATAAGCTTTTTGATGTGCTGCTGATCCGGTTTGCCAGTATTTTATTGAGGATTTTTGCATCGATGTTCATCAGGATATTGGTCTAAAATTCTCTTTTTGTTGTGTCTCTGCCAGGCTTTGGTATCAGGATGAGTTGGCCTCTAAAATGAGTTAGGAGGATTCTCTTTTCTATTGATTGGAATAGTTTCAGAAGGAATGGTACCAGCTCCTCCTTGTACCTCTGGTAGAATTCAGCTGTGAATCCATCTGGTCCTGGACTTTTTGGTTGGTAGGCTATTAATTATTGCCTCAATTTCAGAGCCTGCTATTGGTCTATTCAGATTCAACTTCTTCCTGGTTTAGTCTTGGGAAGTGTAAGTGTCAGGAAATTATCCATTTCTTCTAGATTTTCTAGTTGATTTGCGTAGAGGTGTTTATAGTATTCTCTGATGGTAGTTTGTATTTCTGTGGGGTCGGTGGTGATATCCCTTTATCATTTTTTTGCATCTATTTGATTCTTCTCTCTTTTCTTCTTTATTAGTCTTGCTAGCGGTCTGTCAATTTTGTTGATCTTTTCAAAAACCAACTCCTGGATTCATTGATTTTTGGAGGGTTTTTGTGTCTCTATCTCCTTCAGTTCTGCTCTGATCTTAGTTATTTCTTGCCTTCTGCTAGCTTTTGAATGTGTTTGCTCTTGCTTCTCTAGTTCTTTTAATTGTGATGTTAGAGTGTCAATTTTAGATCTTTCCAGCTTTCTCTTGTGGGCATTTAGTGCTATAAATTTCCTCTACACACTGCTTTAAATGTGTCCCAGAGATTCTGGTATGTTGTATCTTTGTTCTCATTGGTTTCAAAGAACATCTTTATTTCTGCCTTCATTTCGTTATGTACCCAGTAGTCATTCAGGAGCAGGTTGTTCAGTTTCCATAGTTGAGTGGTTTGATTTTCTTAGTCCTGAGTTCTAGTTTGATTGCACTGTGGTCTGAGAGACAGTTTGTTATAATTTCTGTTCTTTACATTTGCTGAGGTGCTTTACTTCCAATTATGTGGTCAATTTTGGAATAAGTGTGATGTGGTGCTGAGAAGAATGTATATTCTGTTGATTTGGGGTGGAGAGTTCTGTAGATGTCTATTAGGTGTGCTTGTTGCAGAGATGTGTTCAATTCCTGGATATCCTTGTTAACTTTCTGTCTCATTGATCTGTCTAATGTTGATAGTGGGGTGTTGAAGTCTCCCATTATTATTTTTGGGAGTCTGAGTGTCTTTGTAAGTCTCTAAGGACTAGCTTTATGAATCTGGGTGCTCTTGTATTGAGTGCATACATATTTAGGATAGTTAGCTCTTCCTGTTGAATTGATCCCTTTACCATTATGTAATGTCCTTCTTTGTCTCTTTTGATCTTTGATGGTTTAAAGTCTGTTTTATCAGAGACTAGGATTGCAACCCTTGCTTTTTGTTGTTCTCCATTTGCTTGGTAGATCTTCCTCCATCCCTTTATTTTCAGCCTATGTATGTCTCTGCATATGAGATGGGTCTCCTGAATACAGCAAACTCATGGGTCCTGACTCTTTATCCAGTTTGCCAGTCTGTGTCTTTTAATTGGAGCATTTAGTCCATTTACATTTAAGGTTAATATTGTTATGTGTGAACTTGATCCTGCCATTATGATATTAACTGGTTATTTTGCTCGTTAGTTGATGCAGTTTCTTCCTAGCCTCAATGGTCTTTACATTTTGGCATGTTTTGCAATGGCTGGTACGTTGTTCCTTTCCATGTTTAGGGCTTCCTTCAGGGTCTCTTGTAAGGCAGGCCTGGTGGTGACAAAATCTCTAAGCATTTGCTTATCTGTAAAGTTTTATTTCTCCTTCACTTATGAAACTTAGTTTGGCTGGATATGAAATTCTGGGTTTAAAATTCTTTTCTTTAAGAATGTTGAATATTGGCACTCTCTTCTGGCTTGTAGAGTTTCTGCCGAGAGATCTGCTGTTAGTCTGATGGGCTTCCTTTGTGGGTAACCGACCTTTCTCTCAGGAAGATTCTTTCTAGTTTTTATCTGAGGGTATTTAATTTTTCACCATAGGCTTCTCTGTTCTCTGAATATCCCTTTGTAGATTCCACTGAAACAGGGTTACCAAACTGCTCAATGAAAAGTGTAGTTTACCTCTGGGAGATGATTACATTCATCACAGAGAAATTTCTCAGAAAGCACCTTTCTAATTTTTATATTTGCATATTTACTTTTAAAGCATCAGCCACAATGTACTCTCAAATATCCCTTCTCATACACCACAAAAACCGTGATGACAAACCGCTCAATCAGCAAAATGGTTTATCTTTATGAGGTGAATACATGCTTCACAAAACAACTTCTGTGTAGAGACTGTGTGTTCACTAACGAGACGTTCCCAATAAGCCCTGCTCTTGCAGACAAAACAGGACGATCCTTCTCTGCAAACAGGAAGGGCAAAGGAGCCAGCTGTAAACAGTGGGCTCTGGGAACTGGTCAATGTTTACTGATCTTATGAGTCAAGGAAAGATCAGAGAAGCAACACATGCCCTGTGACTTGGCAACATTCCACAGATGGCTGGATAAAATAAAGCAGTGTGTGCCGTTTGGTGCAGCTGCCATGTATGTCTTGTCCTGTGTTGTCTTGTGTGTTCATTCCTTTGTTTAGGAAACACGTGGACCCCAACAACTGGCGCAGTGAGCAGGGTCCATTGCTCCAAGACAGCAAGCAACTGGGGAAGGGGTGAGCACTCTGGGTGTGTAAGTACAGAAGGGGACCCACGGGAAAATTGTGGGGAATTCCACCTCTGGCCTCAGAATATTTATGGCTGTTTCAAGGACTGTTGCTGTCTATAGGAGTAGAAGTGAAAGAAAAGACTTTGAAGTGATTGTTTGCCCATGTTGAACAACATTGCTCCTGGTTTCAGTATCAGACTAAAGTGCAGGTGAATCGGAGAGAATGTTACAGGTAGTAAAAGCTCTGTGTAGAGCTCACCAGTTAGGGGATACTATGCCTCTAAATTTGTGGACCTTGTGTAACTCTATCACTCAGGCATTAAAGTTACTTGAGACTGATTCAGAGCATGGTGATGTAGCCACAGGAGGAAAGGTATCTGAGGATTTGGGGAAAAATGAATCTGAAATGGAGCCCATTTATGCCAGGGTAACAGAGGATGGGGGGCTAGCAAAAGGGGGAGAAGAGGAAGAGCCAACTCTTCCTTCTTCTAAGGGGAATTCTGACATGCAGCGTATTATAGGAATGCTTCAACAGATATTACAGATACATTCTTCTAATTCACCTTTGCGAGCTTTCCTGTTTCTTTACCATCTGCCCCATTAGAAGGATTTTCCAGTGCCTCCAACCCCCAGCTTCCTTACCTTTGTCTGGCAAAGTTTTCTCAGTGCCTTTCCTGCCATTGGGGAGGGAGAAAAGGAAAAGATAAAAATTTGAGGAGCTGGATCTGTTTCCAATTATTTGTGCTCCTTTTACTCCTAATGCTCAGTTTCCAAATGGTGGCAATAATGTCCAATTTACTGCCTTACAGTTTAAATTTTTGAAAGAAATGAAAGCTGCCATTTCTAACTATGGACCTCAATCTCCTTTTGTCCTTGGTCTTCTTGATGCTTTTTCATCAGAAAATTTGATAATTCCTATAGACTGGGAGACTTTGGGGAAGGCTGTTCTTGATCGTTCTCAGTGGTTACAATTGCACAGCTGGTGGATGGACGAGGCACATGTGCAGGCTAAAAAATGCTACATGTGATCCCCAGGACCCACTGAGGAACAGCTCACAGGCATGGGAATATGCTACTCTAATGCTCAGGCTGGCCTAGATAATGTTGCCCTTTATTCAAATCAAGACTTTGTTTTAAGGGCCTGGAATAAGGTAGAGATAGCAGAAAATCTTCCTCTCCTTTGTGAAGATTTTATAGGGTGCAAATGAACCATATCCAAATTTTGTAGCCCATCTTCAGGATGCTGTCTTAAAACTATGGGTGTTGGCCCTACTTCAAAAATTTTGTTACAAACATTGTCTTTTGAAAATGCTAATGCTGACTGTCAAAAATTGTTGAGACCATTAAAGGCACTGGGGCCAATTTAGATAAATATATTAGAGCTTGTGCTGGTGTTGGAGGGCTATTTATAATGCTCAATTATTTGCTGGAGCCTATCTAAAGCCTTAAAAGAAAATAACAAACAAGTATTTGCTTTCAATGCGGTAAACCTGGATATTTCAAAAAAGAATGTTGTAAAAATTGAACACTTTTATCCCTCAAGGCAGAAAGCTGACTTCAAAGGTGTACAAACGTTGTGACAAAGGTCAACATTAAACAAATAAATGTTTCCAAAACTGATAAAACTAAAAATTTACTGTCTCCTTTCCCAGAAACAGGAGCTGGGGCCCACAGGCTTGGGGCCCCCAACAATTATAATGCAAGCCTACCACAATACCCAGTGAGCAATGGCCTACAACATCAAGAAATGAATTCAAGTCTCCTTAAGAATAGACCACACTTACCCCTGTTTCCCAGCTTTATGCAGCACTAAACAGAGTGCCACTGCTGACTTAAATATTACTCAGCCTTATACCTTGTCTCCTAATAAATATATAAATTAGCTACTGGAATGTGTGGCCTTTGCCAAAAGGACATATAGGATTTTGTTAAGTCAAAACAGCAGTACTATATGGGGTTAATGGTAATTCCAAAATTATTGATCCTGATTTTACTAATAAATTCTTATTAAGGTACAAGTCTCACAATTTATGTGCCTAGAGGCAGGGGAGTGTATTGCACAATTACTTTTATTGCCTTTTTCCATTTCCTATCTACAGAGGTATCTCAAGAGAGGGCTTCGGTAGCACAGGAAAAACTGTTTTTAGGAAACTTTAGTTTCTGATCAAAAGCCCTTATGTTCATTACACATTAATGGAATAGTTTTGAAGGTTAATTGACATGGGGTGGAAGTGTCTATCATTTGTTTAATCAGTGGCCTATACAATGGGAAAAAGACAAGTTTCAGTTACTCACTGACTTGGATGCTGCTTCTGTGGTTTATCAAAGCATAGAAATTTTAACCTGTGTCTGTCCTGAAGGTCAACAAGGTCAAGTGTTTTTATATTGTTCCTATCAATATTAATCTTTGGAGACGGAATCTTTTACCACAATTTGGGGCTTTTTAAGCATTCCTCATATTTCTTCAGCTGCCAAAATTATGATGTTCAAAATGGGCTACAATCCTTTAAACTCATAGCCACTGTTCACCAGATTCATACTTTACAATTAAAGTGGAAAACTACCACTCCTGTTTGGGTGAAACAGTGGCCATTATCTAAAAAAAAAAAAACTTGGGACTTTAAAAAACTTAGTCAGAAAACAATTGGCCAAGGGGCATATAAAGCCAAATACTTCTACATGAAATTTCTCTGTCTTTGTTGTCAAAAGAAAGTTAAAAAATGGCATTTATTAACTAATCTTAGAACTATAAATGTTTACATTCAACCTATGAGGAGTTTACAGCCTGGTCTTCCTAATTCCGCCCTTATCCCACAAAGTTGAAAATTAATGGTCATAGATCTCAAAGATTGTTTTATCTCTATTCCATTACAACCTCAAAATTATACAAAATTTGCCTTTGCTATTCCTAAATATAATAATTGGCAGCCCACTCAAAGATATCAGTGGAAGGTTCTTCCCCAGGGTATACTTAATAGCCCTACTTTATGTCAAAAATTCGTACATAAGACTTTAAATCCTGCAAAAAATCAGTTTCCAACTTTGTTGATTTATCATTATGTGGATGATATTTTATTGTCTACCCCTGATGTCACCCTCCAAAATCAAGTTTTTAAAGTTTTACAACAACAGTTAATTCATTATAATTTACAAATATCTCCTGAGAAGGTACAAACTCAGTTCCCCATTCAATATTTGGGGTATCTATTGGCTAAAAACCAAATCCGCCCACAAAAGGTTCAAATTAGGAGAAATCAACTTGTAACCCTTAATAATTGTCAAAAATTGTTAGAAAATATTAATTAGCTTCCTCCCATCTTAGGTATTCCTATTTATAAATTAAAACATTTGTTTACCACCTTGAAAAGAAATTAAAATTTAAACAGTTCTCGACAATTATCCCTACTACAAAAGAGAAACTGTCTTTTGTAAAAAATAAAATTAGTAAAGCTCACCTTAATTATTTTATACCCGATCTTCCACTCTCTTTAAGTCTTTTTCATAATCCTCATTCACCAACAGCCATCTTACATCAGGATAATAACATTCTGAAAGTGACTATTTTTGGCTAATAAAGCCATCACAAAAATTTACACTTATATTAATAAATTGGGTATATTAACTATTAAAGGGTGACATAGAGCTCGTGAATTACTTGGAACTGACCCTGTAAAAAATATTACCGAATTATCTAATCAATAAATTAAATCTCTACTAAAAACTCATAAAAGATAACAAGTGGCTTGCGCTGAGTGTACTGGTTCCTTTTCTCAACACACAACAATATTCTTTCCTGCCCTATAATCCTATTTCTTTCTTCTTTTTTTAATATTAATAGCGTCTTTATTTCTAAAACCTCAAACTGAAAATAACTCAAAAGTTTATCAACAGGTAAATGGTGAAACAAACCATGGCAGAGCCATAAAATAGAATGTTAACATGAAAAACAAAGAGAAAAAAACAGTACAAACTATTGATACATGCAACAACATAAATGAATTTCAGAAGAATTATGCTGAGTGTGGGAAGTCAGGTTTTTTTCCTTTTTTAATAATTATTATTATACTTTAAGTTCTAGGGTACATGTGCATAACGTGCAGGTTTGTTACGTATGTATACTTGTGCCATGTTGGTGTGCTGCACCCATCAACTCATCAGCACCCATCAACTCGTCATTTACATTAGGTATAACTCCCAATGCAATCCCTCACACCTCCCCCATCCCCATGATAGGCCCTGGTGTGTGATGTTCCCCTTCCCGAGTCCAAGTGACCTCATTGTTCAGTTCCCAGCTATGAGTGAGAACATGCGGTGTTTGGTTTTCTGTTCTTGCAATAGTTTGCTGGGAATGATGGTTTCCAGCTGCCTCCATGTCCCTACACAGGACACAAACTCATCCTTTTTAATGGCTGCATAGTATTCCATGGTGTATATGTGCCACATTTTCCCAATTCAATCCATCACTGATGGACATTTGGGTTGATTCCACGTCTTTGCTATTGTGAATAGTGCTGCAATAAACATGCGTGTGCATGTATCTTTATAGCAGCATGATTTACAATCCTTAGGGTATATACCTAGTGTGGGATGGCAGGGTCATACGGTACTTCTAGTTCTAGATCCTTGAGGAATCGCCATACTGTTTTCCATAATGGTTGAACAAGTTTGCAATCCCACCAACAGTGTAAAACTGTCCCTATTTCTCCACATCCTCTCCAGCACCTGTTGTTTCCTGACTTTTTAATGATTGCCATTCTAACTGATGTGAGATAGTATTTCATTGTGGTTTTGATTTGCATTTTTCTGATGGCCAGTGATGATGAGCATTTTTTCATGTGTCAGTTGGCTGTATGAATGTCTTCTTTTGAGAAATGTCTGTTCATATACTTTGCCTACTTTTTGATAGGGTTGTTTGTTTTTTTCTTGTAAATTTGTTTGAGTTCTTTGTAGGTTCTGGATATTAGCCCTTTGTCAGATGAGTAGATTGCAAAAATTTTCTCCCATTCTGTAGGTTGCCTGTTCACTCTGATGGTAGTTTCTTTTGCTGTGCAGAAGCTCTTTAGTTTAATTAGATCCCATTTGTCAATTTTGGCTTTTGTTGCCATTGCTTTTGGTGTTTCAGACATGAAGTCCTTGCCCATGCCTATGTCCTGAATGGTACTACCTAGGTTTTCTTCTAGGGTTTTTATGGTATTAGGTCTAACATTTAAGTCTCTAATCCATCTTGAATTAATTTTCGTATAAGGAGTAAGGAAAGGATCCAGTTTCAGCTTTCTACTTATGGCTAGCCAATTTTCCCAGCACCATTTATTAAATAGGAATCCTTTCCCATTT